>CM053581.1:270721129-270760988 GCA_028627135.1 Pseudochirops cupreus | reverse complement strand
CGGGAAAAAGTGGGAATGAGGAATTTGGTTTTGAACATGTTGAGTTAGACATCCTATTTGGACACCCAGTTAAGAGATATTTTAAAAGACGATGTCAAATACTGGTCTGCAGTTCTGAGGACAGTTAAATTAGGAGTAAAAAATAGATTTGAGAGTCATCTTCACAGAATTGACACTTGAAGACATTGGAGTGGATGAGATCACCAAGGGAGAAAGCACAGTGAAAAAAAGAGAAGAGGGCTAAGAAGAAACCATGGAGAGTACCCAGGTTTAAGTTGTAGGGAAGAGAATGAGGAGCCAGCAAAAGAGGCAGAGAAGGAATAAGGCAGCGAGGTGGTACAGTGGATAAAATACTTGGCCTGGAGTCAGGAAGACATGTGAGTTCAAATGCAACCTTGGACACTTACTAGCTGTGTGACCCTGGGCAAGTTACTTAACCCTGTTTGCCTCGGTTTCCTCATCTGTTAAAATAAGCTGGAGAAGCAAATGGCAAACCACTCCAGTATCTTTGCCAAGAAAACCCCAAATGGGGTCATGAAGAGTCAGACATAACTGAAAAATGACTGAACAACAAGAATGAATAGTCAGAGAGAGAGGAGAGTGAAGAGAGAATGGAAGCCAAGGAAACAGGGGTTATCAAGATGATGAGGGTAGCTGACTATGTCAAATGCTATAGAGAAGTTAAAGAAAATGAGGATGTGAAAAAAATGGATCTAGCAATAAGGTCAGTGACTTTGGAGACATGGTTTTGTGTAGAGTGGTAGGGACACGTCATCTGACCATTATGGGGTCGTCTAGGCCACCCCCTTTCCTGAGACTTTGTGAGTTAATGGCAAGGATAGGGCTGGCACACAGTCTTATGGGTATGGAATATCATGCATCTTGTCAGTCTTGGTCAATGTGCTTATTAGTTTCACTAAACTGCTCTTTTCCTCCCTTTTTATTTTTTAATTATGTATTACAAGGGATGGCTTGATGGGGAAGGGAGAGAAGAGGGCCATATTTGGAAATGAAAGTGACATGCAAACATGAGACAGAAACATTTTTGAAAGAATCCCAATCTTTTGATGCCTAGTCCAGAGCTCATGCATCATACTGCCTCTTCTCATCACTCCTTACCCTCTCCCTCTGGGAGACAATAATATGTCATTGTGCCCCTCTGAAAATCTCCCTGAAGCCACGGCCTCCCCTCCAAATCATCCTCTGTGCTCCAGCAGACTGTGGCCAGCTTCCCTTTCAGGTAAACAGCAGGATGTTGGGAGGATAAGAGGAGGAAACCTGTGAAAGCACTTTGGGAAAGTTAAAAGCTCTGAACAAATGAATGGCATAATTTTTTTAGAGCATAAGCTCCTAGGGGACAGAGACCAAGTTTCATTCTACAACACAGAATCATTTTGTAGAACTTTAGTGTTACAGAGGTGGCGCAGTGATTAGAGCACTGGCCCTGGAGTCAAGAGGACCTGAGTTCAAATCTGACCTCAGACACTAAATACAAAAACCTAGCTGTGTGACCTTGGGCAAGTCACTTAAGCCCAATTGCCCTCCCCCAGAAAAAGAATTTTAATGTTACCACACCACTTGAAACTAGTTGTAGCATTGAATCCTTGAATGAGTATTTTATTCTGTATCTACTAGTTCCTTTAAAATTAAGCTCAATGGGCACTTATTAATGATGCCAATAAGTCAATAAGCATTCAATAAATGCCTACTGTGTGCCAGGTACTGTGCTAAGTTCTGAGGATACAAAGAAGGGAGAAAGGCAGGCCCTATTCTTAAGAAGCCCATAGTCTAATGGGGGATGACAGCATGCAAAAAATTATGTACAAACACATTATGTGCAGTATAAATAGAAAACAATTAGCAGAAGAAGGAAAACAGAATTTAAAAAGATTAAGAAAGGCTTGCTGTAGAAGATGGAATTTTTACTGGGATTTGGAGGAAGAGACTTTGCCTTAGAGGCAGAGTGACCCAGGTTCAAATCCTCCCTTTGATACTGTTGGGCAACTCACTTAATTTCTTGTGGCCTTAAGACTAGAAGTTGCAGAGGAGGGAATCTACATTGGTCAAGGAAATCTTTTACCAGGAGCTTCCTACACTGGAAATCTCAAGTGCTGTCCAAAAAAATTTAACACCTACTGTATACAGGAACAAGAGATATAAATTCTGTCCAAATTATCCTTGTGCTCAAGAACTTTATATATTGCTTGGAGTGTGTGTGTGTGTGTGTGTGTGTGTGTGTGCGCGTGTGTTAAGTGACTTGCTGTTTGGTGGTTTTCAGTTGTGTCTGACTCTTTGTGACCAAATTTGGGATTTTCTTGGCAAAGATACTGGAGTGCTTTGCCATTTCCTTCTCCAGCTCATTTTACAGATGAGGAAATTGAGGCAAAGAGGGTGAAGTGACTTGTCCAGAGTCACATAGTTAGTAAGTGTTTAAGGTGGATTTGAACTCAGGAAGGTGAGTCTTCCTAAATCTAAGCCATGTGCTCTATCCACTGAGTCTACTAGCTGCTCCTCCTTGAGTGGAGGGACTACCTTTTGCCTCTTTTTGGATCCCCAGAGCTGAGCACAACGTCTGGCCTATACTAAGCACTTGATAAATGTTTATCGATTGATTAAAGTGACTTGTCTATAGTCACAAAGATAGTAAGCTAGTAAGGGGTAAAATTGAGACTTGAACTCAAGTCCCTTGAACACAACAGTTCCAGGGGTCTATGTCAGTTTCTCTGAGCGGTATCTAGCTCAGGTCTTTACACTCTACCAGATGACAATGGTTTTGATGCTGGAAACTCAAAAGTGTTTGTGTGAAACCTTCTGCAGAAGAAAACAACCCAGCCCAAGAAAACCCATTTGCCTTATCAGAAAGCCAATTGCTCTTACTAAAGTATTTAATACGATTTCCTTCTATTAAGGCAGGAAATCTGGCCTAGCAAGATTATTAATTCTAAAGATACTCATTAAGTCATCGAATAGTATTTAAATGTATAGCAACACCCGGGCCATTGTCATTTTTCAGTTCTATCTTGATTACAGGTCACCCAATTAGAGTTGCCTTCAAATACCCAAATCCTGGACGTTGGAAGATAAGGTTTAATGCCCTCTTTAATGCCCTCAAACAGGAGCTATCAGCAGTAACATGAGGCCCATAAATATTAATAAATCTATAATTAGTCCCTTGAAAAGAGATCAGTTCAAATGAAAACTCCACCCGCTAATAACTCAGACTCGGTTTTGCATGGTGACAGATCTCTTGTCATTAGCAATAGGCCATTCTTTGTCAAAGAGGAGGATATTACTGACACCCAGCATGAACTTTGAGCTATGTTTCTAGCAGTGGGGATATGTAACACTAAGCCATCCCTACTCTCCTGCATGTATACTGGTGACCCAACAGGGTAGGTCCAAGGTATGAGCTGTGGTTTCTAGAATGAAATTAATTGCCTCTCATAAGCATCCATCCAACCCACAGCCTTTGTCTCATCACTGAGTTGACTTTGCCAGATATTCATCCATTCATTCCACATTTATTATATTCATTTTGTGCTGAGGCCTATACTTAGCACTAAGGAGGCTACAAATCTGGATAAGGTACCTGCTGTCATTTCCCTCTGAAGAAGAGAAGTCATCTGGTTGAAATCATATTGTTCTATGTTCTAGAATCATTTCCTTGAGTCTTCCTTCTCCATTTGTTGAGGCAACATGGTATAGTGGAATGGAATCCTCAAGTCAGGAGCCCTGGTTTTGAGTCACAGACCAGCTGCCTACCACCTGTGTGACTATGGGTAAGACGTAATTATCCTGAACCTCAGTTTCTTCACCTGGAAAAGGGGGATAATAATTATAACCCTAGGATTGGAAGGCAGAAGTGGGAGTATTAAGTGGAAATTGCAGAGGTACTGATTTCAGTTCTTTGTAATACAAAACTTCCTAGTCATCTGAACTGTCCAAAAGTAAAATGGGCTAGCTCAGAAAGTAGTGACTTCCCCGTCACTGGAGATCTTCAAGTAGAGGCCTCATGATTACTTATTGGGAGTATTTTAGAGGAGATTCCTATTCAGTATAGCTTGGACTGCATGATCATCTGAAGTCCCATCCAAAATGGATATTCTATAACTGTCTTTTGCCTGTCACTTAGCCCAGTGCTAGGTACATAGTAGGCTTAATAAATGCTTGCTAACTGATGGATTCTATGATAACTGTTGAGGTTGTGAGGAAAGTGCTTTGTAAACCAAGTCCCATATGTAAATGAGCTGTTATTATATCACATTGCTACTCATTGCTTGGTCTTAATTGGGTTGCCTTGAGCAAGTTACTGGATTGCTCTGACTTAGTTTCCCCATTTGTGAAGTGGGGCTAGTGACAACTATCCTTATATGTGTCAAAATTCTTTGTGTTTTCAGAAGCCTGGACCCTGAACTCTTCTTCTTCTTCTTCATGCCCAATGAAAATCTTCTCCTAGTTTAATTTAAATATATTTCCTCTTCTTCTTTTTCTCTTTGGATGTGGAAGGAAAGCTAAAAGCATCTCTGTCTCTAAGAAATTTTCAGAAAAAGACAGCTAGCTGTCTATTTTGGCTCTAGTATTGGACTGGGAGACCAGAATGAATCCTAAATGTCCTTTCAAATTCAGGGATTTGACAGTGATCTACCAGGGGTCCCAAAGCTCCTGTCCTGAAGGAACTAGGTTCCCCCAAGTTTTATGTGAGGAGAAATTGAGATGATAGATTTCTCTGGTTGGGAGAGCTCGGAAAGCTGATTGTTGAACTATACTGTGCTATGCCATTGAGAAGGTATGGCAGATTCACCCAATCTGAGAGTTGGAAGGGGCATCTGAGGTCATCTAATGCAACCCATACCTCAATAGGAATCCTATCTCCCACATTCCTGACAAGGTGCAGCTAGCCACTGTTTGAGGACCTCCAGGATCAGTGGAACAATAAACTCCCTAGGTATTACACTTTCAGTTAGTTCAACTATTCAGATATTATTTCCCTTTTAAAGAGCTAAACTCTGCCTTATTATCTTTCATGCATTGCTCCTTGTTCTGCCCTCTGGGGCCCCAGAGAAGCAGGTTTGTCCCTCTTCCACATGACAGTCCTTCAAATATTTGAAGACAGCTGGCCTGTCTTCCAGAAAGTCTTCTCTTGTCTGGGCTAAACAGCATTAATTTCTTTAACTGATTGTCTCAAGGCATTGTTTGCAATCTTCTCACTGTTCAGTTAAATCCAGAATTGAGCACAATTTTCCAAATGGGCTCTGAACAAGGTAGAATACCTAGGTATGTCATCTCTTCTTTTTCTGGACATTATTTCTCTCCTAACATAGGCTTAGCTCATGTTAATTCTTCTGGCCATGATGTCACACTGTTGACTCCATGTAGCATCCTTTTCCAGGGGATTTTAAGAATTAGGGGGCCAAATATATAGTAGGTTGTTGTGAGCAATGCCTGAGGCAACCTGATTTGTAGGCACAAAAAATGTCCTCTGCCCCAAAATATGTCTTCCCTAATTAGCTGAAATTTTATCTTATATTACTTTGGTTTAAGGTTTCCCTTGCCAAATGTCCACTACCAAAATGCAGATTCCCCTGGGAGGGGTAGGACTTTAAACTGTTATCAGTCATTGATGGCTAGTCCCCAGTCTGAATAAATTTGTCACTTCCTTTCCTGAGAACAAAGTTTTGATAAGGAGAAAGCCTTGGGCATTGATGCTTACATGTGGGCATTGGAGGGTATCACAGAGGGGAGGATTACCTGCTTCACAATTTGGCTCTGAGATTACCCAAATATTTAGCTGAAACAAATTATTGGGGTCACTGTTAAATATTAGGGAGTGCTGTTTTGGCTTCTTGCCCTGGATACCTGAATATTTTAGTTCCGGCCCTGATCCCTCTTCCTTGGTAAATTTCAGCAGTGATGATAAAGTTCAAGAGCTCACCTGGGCCTGTTGCTTAGCAACCATAGGCTGTAAATGATATCGCTCCAGACACTTTAACTAACCCCTCCACTGCAACCAGGGGATAATGAAGGCAAAGTCAGACAAGCGAAACGGAATTAAAAATCAAACCCTGGAATGAGAAGAGGCAGGAGATGTAGAGGTGGCTTTGGAGGGTGTAGCCAGATCTGAAGCTGCTCTTTGGACTGGAGTCTTTCTCTTGTTGGCCTGTCCCTGCTGCTCACCTGGGCTAGAAGAGGGCAGAGAGTGAGTCTGGGCCCCTTGGTACCTGTGACATGTTCACTTGGAATAGGGTTGATTCTGTAAGGCATGCAGCCTAGAGGTGAGCTAGTTCCTCCTAGGTATTCTTTCTGCAATTCAAGTAACCACCACCAAGAGAATAGTGGTACCTTTTTAGGTAGTATAAGACTTATTATTCTCATTTATAACTGTCCCTCCTGATTAATGGCTCATTAACATAGAAAGAATTTTTAAAAATGTACCTCCTTTTCTTTTAAACCCAACACAGAGCTGTTTCAAAGCTGATCCTTGGGACTCCTGGCCAAGATGACTAACTGGACAGAGGAAGATTAGTCAGATCCTATTTACCTACTCTAAAAAACACTTGGAAATTATACCAGACATAATAGTGATCAATTAATTCAGTAAGAAACTAGAGTGAGTGACTTCCTTAACTGCAGAACTGTGAGTGCACACTCACACACACACACGCACATACCCCTACAGGCAATATAAAAGGGGGCCATCAGCAAAGTTACTATAGACAGCAAACAAATCTGCATGACCAGAGAAGGGCCAGATATATGTGGAAACTGCAAAATACTGTCTCAAAAGACAACAAAAGCAGAAGGCTTCACTATGAGAGTCCCAGGGTGGTCAGAACGTCCAAGGGTAAGGACCTTGAAAGTGGTAGAGAATATCAATAGTGTTGCTCAGCTTAGCCCAGGCCTAGGGGCTCACAGGTCTCTAACATTCTGCCCTGAGATGCCAAAGAGGGCTGTAAGAAATCTAATGCCCTGAACCTCAAAGAGTGAAGAAGGACTAACCTTGAGAGGAAGAAGTCAGGACAGGAACCCAGGTAAGCCAGGGCAAGACCAAGCAGGGTTAACCACCCCAGGCAAAAGTGAACTAAAAAGCCTGGCCTTGGTGCAATTCTCTAATTCCGAAAATATGACTGGAGAGATGAGTAAAACAAAATAGAAAAATACCAGGCAGTATTAAAAATATTTGTAGATCTAAAGATCCCCCAAAAGGGGAGTGTAATTCTATAATAACTGCAAGAAAAGACTCAAAGGAAAAGTGGATTTTCCACATAAATATCTAGAAGAACTGAAGCAAGAGATTATAAAAATAAAAGATCTAGAGGAAAGAATTTGAAGGAGAATGAATAGTTTAGAAAATAAGGTAGACTTTATGCAAGTAATGGACTAGCCAAAAACTAGAATTGATCAAACAGAATTCAATGACTCCATGAGACAGTAAGAAATGTTATAACAAAACCAAAAGTTTGAAAAAAAATGGAAGAAAATGTAATATGTCATATCAAAAACAACTGATCTGGAAAACAGGTCAAGGAGAAAGAATTTAAGAATCACTGAATTCTCTAAAAAAAAGATTTTAAAAATACCTATATACTATATTTGAAGAAATCAAGTGAAAAATGCTTAGAACCAGAGAGTCAAGTGAAGATAGGAGAACCTATTGCTAAAAGACACTAAAAAAAAATACTGCAATAATGTAGCCAAAATCCAGAGCTCTCGTGTCGAAGAAAAAATACTGCAAGCATCCAGAAGTAAGTTCAAGTACTCATGGATCATAGTCAGGATTCCATAAAACCTGGAAGTTTTCACTATAATCAAGAGGAGATTTTGGAATAAAATATTCAAAAAGGCAAAAAATATAGCGTTAGAACCAAAGCTATGCATAATCCCATGAGGAAAACAAAATGTACCTTTATTGGACTAGAGCAGCCCTTCTTAAACTGTGGGTCATGATCCCATATGGGGTCTCGACCCACAGTTTAAGAAGCACTGAAGAGGTCATGAGTGGAAAAAGTTTAAGAAGCCCAGGAATAGAGAACTTTCAAGGATTTTTGATAAAAGGATGAGTAAAAAAAAAAAGGCAAGAGTAAGAACTTTGAAATACAAACACAAGAGTCCAGAGAAAGCTAGAGAGATGTTTATTTGAGTAATTGTAAGGAACAGTAGGATGCTGTAGGGCTAATAGTGGGAGAGGAAACAAATATCTCTTCAGAACCCTGTTTTCAAATGGTATTGAGGGATTTAAATAGGAAAAAAACAAAGGACTTAAGGGCATTTTTATTCTGTTCTGAGGGTTTTAAATGGGGGAAATAGAAGGGAGGATACAGGGAATATGCTAGTTTAGTTTTTAAGAAATTATTTTCTTCAGTGAGCTTTTTACCTCCTTTTTCATTTGACCAGTTTTGCTTTTTAAGTTCTTCTTTTCAGTGGATTTTTGTGCCTCTTTTTACCATTTGGTCAATTCTATATTTCTAAGGTATTATTTGAGAGAGAGAGAGACAGAGACAGAGAGACAGAGAGAGACAGAAAATGTTCCTGCTTTACCAAGCTATTGACCCTCTTTTAATAAATTTTTTTTGCATCACTCATTTCTTTTCCCAATTTTTACTTTATCTCTCCTATTTGCTTTTTAAATCCTTTTTGAACTCTTCTAGGAATTCTTTTTGATCTGGTGACAAATTCACTTTTTTTTTTTGCTTTTTGGAGAGGGAAAAGCAGGGCAGTTGGGGTTAAGTGACTTGCCCAAGGTCACATGGCTAGTTAAGTATTAAGTGTCTGAGACCAGATTTGAACTCAGGTCCTCCTGACTCCAGGGCTGGTACTCTATTGACTGCACCACCTAGCCAGCCCAAAAATTCACATTTTTCTTTGAGGCTTTGCATGTAGCTGTTTTGACTTTGTAGTTTTCTTCTGAGTTTGCATCTTGATCTCCCCTGTCAGCATAGTAGTTTTCTATAGTCAAATTTTTTTGTTGTTATTTGGTTCTAGCCTATTTCTTGACTTTTAGCTTTATACTAGAGTTGGGCTCTGCTTATGGGGTATAGGGAGTATTATTGCAAGCTTTAGGTTTTTCATGCTGCTAGTTCTGGGAGTTTATAGGTTTTTGGTTCTTCAAAGGTATTATGATCTAAGGAGGGGTGTGGTCACTACTCTCCTGGCTTGTGCTCTGGTCTGTGAGTGACCACAAGCACTCTTCCCCACCCTGGAATTGTGACTGGGGCCCCTTCACCTCTGTGGCCAAGCACTAGTAAGCTAATGCTCCTCTTCATACTTGGACTGTGATCTAGAACAGTGTATAGGTGATGCAACATGGTCCTGCCCCAATGCCCCAAAGGGTCCTTTGTAATCTAATTTTGATCAGTTGTCCAACCCCTTTCCTGTCTATGACTGGAGAGTTCCTGAAGCTGCTACTGCTAAAGCTGCATCCAAGGCCTGCTGCTGCCACAGTTTTCACTTCTCATTATGCACTAGGCTCTAGGTCCAACCACCACCCTGCTGAGACAGACCTTTCTTGATGAACTCTTATGTTGTACTGGGCTGGAAAATTTTTTACTCTGACCTTTTGTTGGTTCTGCCATTCCAGGAATCAATTTAAGGCATGATTTTAAAGTTGTTTGGAGGGGAATTTAGGAGAGTCCAGGGGAATCCCTGCTTTACTATTTCATCTTGACTATCCAAATACACTAGTTTGGAAAGGAGAAAAGGGGGTATAACTTATTTTAATAATTGGGGTGGTTGAGAAAAAAACACAAAGAAAGAGGTGAAGGAATTGTGCATCACATGAACCTCACTTATCTGAAACAGACAAAGGAGGAGTAAACATATGCTTATACAATTTGGTATAGAAGTATATCTGACTCAACAGGGAAACAAGTAGGGTTATGGTGTAGGGTGGGGTTAAGAGAGGAGATAATTCTAGGGAGGAAATAGAAGAAAAACAATCTTCATGATCTTGAATGGGGGATTAAAAAGGGAAAGAAAGAAAAGAAGTAGAATCTAAGGGAATACCTGTCAATTGGGAAATGGCTGAACAAATTACAGTATTTGAATATAACAGAATATTACTGCATGGTAAGAAATAACATGCAGTTATTTCAGATAGAGTGAAGAGAGCAGAGCCAAGAGAACAATGTATACAATAACAACACCATTGCAAAGACAAACAACTTGCAAAGATTTAAGAACACTAGTCAATGCAATCACCAATCATGTTTCCATGAAGAAGAATCTGCCCACCTTCTGCCAAAGAGATGACAGCTTCAAGGCGCACAAGGAAACAGACATTTTTGGACATGGCTGCTTTGGGGATTCACTTTGCTTGACTGTGCTTATATGTCACAAGGATTTGTTAATTGCTGGGGGTGGAACTTTGGTGGGGAGAACAAGAGATAGAAATAGGGATACAAAAAAAAGAAGGCCATTGAAACATTTCCAGAAATTTACAGAAGAAAACAAAAGTTCAGAAGGAAGTACAGAAAAGCAGGAAAGTTTTGAAAGACAACGTGACATTTATTAAGCAGTATGAAAAGAAGATTCAGAGTTTTGCATCGAATCCTTTTTGTGTTTTGTAGTGTACATGATATAAAAATGCTCTTTTTTATTTGGTGTTTAAGTTCAGAATAAAAAAAGAGAAATAAAACCAGAGGAGATCCTTCCAGGGAGTTTTCTGAAAGCAGATAAAAGCTTTTTCCTACTGAACATTTTAAACATATCTAGTAATTTGTTTTTAAACATGGGGTTTTAGGGAGCTATAATATAGTGGAAAGGGCATTGGCTTTGGAATTAGAAGACTCAGGTTCAAATCTCACCTCTGACATTTTCTACCTACATGAGCCTGGACAAGTCACTCAACTTGGATGACTCAGTTTCCCTACTTGTTAAAGGAGCATAATAAGACACTAAGTCCCTCGCAAGATTGTTCTGACGAAAGGATTTAATATATTTTCAGCTACTAGTGTCATTTCTCTCAAACTACTTTGTATTTATTCTCTATATATTTATTCTGTATAGATCTATATAAGTCTTTGTTGTCTGCCCCATTAGAATATAAGTTCCTTGGAAGTAAGGACTGTTTCATTCTTGTATTCCTAGTGTTAACCCAGTACTTGGCACTTAATAAGCTCTTAATAAATGCTTATTGAGTGGCTACAAAACTGTATATATCCTTTGACTCAGCAATACCATTACTAGTTCTATATCCCAAAGAGATCAAAGAAAAAAGAAAAGGACCTATATGTACGACTATATTTATAGCAGCTCTTTTTTTTGATGGCAAAGCATTGCAAACTGAGCTGATGCCCATCAATTGGGGAATGGTTGAATAAGTTATGGTACATGAATATAATAGAATACTATTGCTCCACAAGAAATGATGAAAGGGACAGTTTCAGAAAAATCTGGGAAGACTTTTTATGAACTGATGCAAAGTGAAGTGAGAAAAAACAGATGATTGTACACAGTAATGGTAATATTGTAAGAAGAGTCAACTGTGAAAGACTTAGCACCTCTGATCAATACAATGATCTTCTATAATCCAAAGGACTCATAAAAAGTGCTATCCATCTCTAGAGAGAACTGATAGACTCTGAGTGTAAAATGAAGCATAATTCTCTTCTTCTTCTTCTTCTTCTTCTTCTTCTTCTTCTTCTTCTTCTTCTTCTTCTTCTTCTTCTCTTCCTCCTCCTCCTCCTCCTCCTCCTTCACATAACTAATGTGGTAATATTTTTTTGCATGACTTCATATGTATAATGAATATTGTATTTCTTGCCTTCTCAGTGGGTTGGAAAGGGAATATAGAGGAGAGAATTTGGAACTGAAAATAAAAATTAAAAATAAGAAAATCTTTTATGTGCATGTTGATTATCTTAAAATATTAAACATGAATTATTAACATTACCTTTGCAATCTTGCCAAAATCACTTAACTCCTCTGCCATTTAGCTTTCCCATTCACAAAATGCAAGGTTAAGATTAGAAGCCTTCTAATGTACATTCTGGCTCTAGGGAGTATGCTTTTTTGATCCTCATGGCATTCAAATACAGCACCATTAAATACAGCTTCCATGGTTCTTGGGAGTAGACTTAGGGAGTGGGACGCACCCGCTTCTGAGGTTGGCAGTTTTCTGTTTCACACCTTGCCTTTCCATGCTTGTCCCTCCTCTATCCAACCAGTACTAACTTGAATTTCCTTGTAAAAGTCAATATTTCACTGATGCTTTGGTAAGCACTTCCCCCATACTAACCCTGTGAGGTCGGTAGTACAAATATCATTGTGCAATTTTAGAAATGGGAAACAGAAGTCTATGAAAATTAAGCATCTTACCCAGAATTACATAGCTAGTAGGTATAAAGTCTGGGGCTAAGTCCAGGTTTTCTGACTCTAGCTTCAGTGGTCTTTCTATGAGACTCTACTGTCTCTCCCTATTGCTCCATTCTGTATACTTCTCATTTACATTTTCCCCTAAGTTCTCCATAGGGGATTTATTCAGAGACCTTCCTCTTGTTCCTTTAGAAGCTCCAGTGTAGCCTTCACAGTATATTTATATTGTTTTCATTCTGGCTACATGAATGACCCTCCTTTTTTCTTGTCATATTTATCGTTGGAAATGTCTCTTACAGCATATTTTACATATATCCCACACTAGAACCAACTAAATAACCTGGAATGTCAAGTGGGCTCATAAACCAATCAAGTACCATTTCCTGAGGATATTCCCTACGAAAAGGAAAGAATCACAGCAGATCTTGTCCATACTGGGTACAGCTGTTCAAAAAGCAGCAAGTGTATGCGCTAAAGTTGTCTTGGTGCTACAGAAATACTCCTGGGAATTCAGAGGGGGCTGATGCATAGACAAAGGGATTTTAATTGAGTTCAACAATTATGTGCCCAGCTCTGCCCTAGGCCCTGTGGAAGATACAAGAGAGGAAAAGACATGGTCCCTGCTTACAATCTCACTAATGATACAAAGCAATTAGGAAGCAAAACAAGACAATATATGATAATGAGCTAAATGGTGTGGGAGGCAGCAGTGTAGTGGAAAGAACACCAGCTTTGTAGTCAGAGTACTTGGGTTGAATCATCAACTTGCTACCTGTGTGACCTTGGGCAAATTACTTAGTCTCTCTCAACCTTAGTTTTCTCATATGTAAAAGAAGGTGCACAGACTAGATGATCTCTAAAGTCCTTTAAACTTTAAAGCTTAAATGAATCCGATGCTTAAATAAATCCAATGAACTTTGTAACCTTGGCCAAGTCATTTAACTACTCCCATTTAACTACATTCACATACCTGATTTCTAAAGTACCATCTAGCTCTGACATCCTATGTTCAGAAGTCCCTCCAAGTTCTGATACACTGTGGACCTTTTCTTTTTTATACATATGCATGTATGTATGCATGTATGTACTTTATTTTAACATTCATGTTTGAAAATTTTGAGTTCTAAATTCTCTCTATCCCAGCTCCTCCCCTATTCATTAAAAAACAAGTAATGATATCAATTATACATGTGAAGTCATCAAGACATTTCCATATTAGCCCTGTTGCAAAAAAAAAAAAAAGGCAAGCAAAATAAAGTGGAAAAAAAAAAACATGTTTCAATCCACACTCAGGGCTCATCAATTCTCTCTCTGGAGGTGGATAGCATTTTTCATTGTGAGTCCTTTGGAATTGTCTTGGATCATTGTATTGATTAGAGTAGCTAAGGCTTTCACAATTGATAATTGTTACAATACTACAGTTACTATGTACATTTTCTTAGTTCTGCCCACTTCACTTTGCATCAGTTCAAACACTTTCACATTTAATAATATAAGTTCTAATATCCTGCTTAGCTCAACATTTACAGTCCTGTTAGGAATATAAGTACTATAGGAAACGGAAAGGGGAAGATGTGAAGAAATGCATTTTTTCTGCCCTTTTTAGCATTAGCCCTTCATAGGTTTGGGTTTGTTTTCCGTTTGAGGAAAAGAGAAGGGTAGAAGGAGGGCATGTAAGTATCTTATGGTAATTAAACCTCACATGGTTTGGGCTCTCTAAAAACAAGGAACTTTTAAATTCAGCATGGATTTGGATATTCAGTTAGTATGCTAACAGAAAACTACTACTAATAGCATAGCATTTCTATAGCACTTTAAGGTTTGCAAAGTGCATTGTAAATATTTCTCATTTGATCTTCACAACAGCCTTGTGACTCAGGTGTTATTATTAGCCTTATTTTGCAGATAAGGACGCTGAGGCTGAGAGAGGTTAAGTAATTGGTCCAGGGCCACACAGGCAGTATTTGAACTCAGATCTTCCTGCCTCCAAGTCCAGCACTCTATTCACTGAACCACTTAGCTACTTAAACTAGGTAAACAAGAGCATGAAATTAGTATAAAATTTAATTAGAACAGAAAAAGAAATGAAAATTAATATTAGAGACATTTTTAGCACTCATTCCCTAAATCGTCACATTCCTATTCTTTTTGCCAGGCAAACTGAGGAAACAGTTCAAAATCTTGAACTTGAGCTATTCGTTTTAGCATATCTGCTAGAAATGATTGATTCCCCTTGAAGAACTCATGCTCCAGTGTGGGGAGAGTTTTGGCAAAGTTTCTGGTGTAGCCAGAATAAGGTTGGCCAGCTTTACCGAGGCAGCACCTGGATCTCTGTTCAGCACATTTCCCAGCCTCACACTTCTCCACAGCCCAGATGTCTTTTCTTCTTTCTCCTTAAGACCTCAGGAACTTGCCAGAGCTCCTGGGCTTTTAGACAGTAGCTCTGGCAAATTCCTAGAAAATGGAGAGTCACGTGGAATTAGATTGGGGTGATTATGTTATAGCCCAGAGGTCTCTGTCACCTTCCTAACACAATCAACCTTATGTGTCCCTATACTGGCTTCTGCTGTCTAGTGCTACAGGTACATAGTCTCCTGAGAAATGGAATCCTGTGAAGACAGACTTGTGTCAGTCACACAACACATTAAAAAGTAGAGGCTTGCCCTTGTTTGATGCTCTCATTAACACTTGTAAGTGTTCTGTGGTTAACTCTCTTTATAACCCATATGGATTCTGTATTAAATATCTGACTGTTTGACAATTTACTAAGTTGTATTCAACTTTTAGGTTAAAAGGTTTGATTAGAGTCAATTGATGTAGAATGAGATCAATAGAGATATTCAATAATTAAGAACAAAGGAAAACTCAGAAAAGAGAAAGGACAAGAAAGGAGCTAAGTTCTATTGTAGAATCTTGCTCTGGCAAGAAGCACCACAGGATGGTGAGAGGTCTTTCTCCAAGAACTTTGCTTCAGGATATGGGCTGCTTCTGAATACTCAAGAAAGAGGAGACTAATTCCATGTAGTTCTCCATCTTGCTCAGGAACTTGCCAGAGCCTCTGGCTAGAAGCCTAGGATATTTGGCAAGTTCCTGAGATGCTGAGGAGGAAAGAGAAAAAGACATCTGGATTGTTTCAGCTTTGAACTGAATGAAGTTGGCCTGCTTTATGCTCAGACAGCACCTAGATTTCTGTTCAGAGCATTTTCCATGTTCTTAGCACTTGTTCCCTAAATCCTCACATTCCTGTTTCCCTTTTCCCCAGGCAAACTGGGGAAAACAGTTCAAAGTCTAGAGCCTGACTTTGTGGTTGTTCCTGATTTTGTGGCTCTCAACAAAGTTGTAAATAGAAAGGGAAAATTGATTTGGAGTTGCAAGGTGACTTGAGGAATTTGAAAAACAGCAGTGCTTTATAGGCTGTATAGGAGAGGATGTACCATGATTTTGTTTTAAATTTGAATTTTAAATTAACTTAAAAATAGTCTCATGCTTAGATTCTTTTTCTTTGCTTTATGTTTTGGGGTCACTTGACTTCAGTTGTAGTTTGTAAAGTAAATTGATTTAAGTTCTTTGTTATTGCAATAAATGTATATCTTTGGATATACATATACCTGTAAGATATATATGACCACATGGAATATCTAAATGTATAAACATATAGCTTGGGGGTATCATGGTTAAATATCTCTGAAATATAGTCTTCCCTTCTCAAAGGAAGGCTGTGATTTCTACCTTGAGAGGTACAGAAGAAAGGCCATGGTTGGGAACTTATTGTTTTTCCTTCTCTTATCTCCAAGACAGGCATTTATTTATTTGCTCCTCCTCAAATACTGCTGGTCTATACTGAAACAATATATTCAAAACAAAATCCCCTTCCCCAATAGCTCTTAAGATGGATAGAAGCTTTAGCTTACACTTGCCAGTTTGACTCTTCCTACCAAATGCTAGTTACACAAAAGGCCATCACAAACAGTGAATAGTGAACAAATCCATATATCCAAGTGAAACAGCAAACAAATTAGAGGTTTACAATTGAAATTTGTTGATTAGAATACATTATAAAATACCTAAGAGTGAATGAGCTCTACTGCTATGACTGGGATAAGATCTCTGACCCAATCTCACCCAAGGGAAAAGTCTCTCCTTGAAATCTCTAGGGAGGTAAACTGGAAATCAGGGACATGTTGAGGAGCTGGCCTCTGCTACATGTCTGCTGCTTCAAAAGTCTTTGCAAGATTTCCCTCCTGAAGAGTCTCTGGAACATGTCTTTATCTCAAAGTTCTGATACCAACTTTCCTCCTTACCCAGGTATGCCTCAGCATTCTTCCTACCAATTGGAAGTAATATTTTCCACAAATGCAGCAGCATGCAAAACATTCTAAGGCTTATTTGAAAGCCTGGTTATACTTTCTTTTTATATACATGATTAGAGTAGACTTGTACTACTTGGTCCCAGAGGGCAGAACTGGAAGCAGAGGGTAGCAGTTGAATAAAAGCAGATTTCTGTTCAATGTAAGAATAAACTTCTTAATAGCAAGAGCCATTCAGAAATAGAATGGGCTGTCTCATGAAGTAGTGAGTTCCCTGTTCCTAAAAGTATTCAACCCAAGCTTGGACTTCACTGTCAGTTTTGTTGTAGAGGGCATGTGGTCTCTTCAGGTAAACGTCATATTTGATGACCTCTTCAGGCCCTTCCAGCTCCAAGTCTTACTGGTGTGTTATTTCCTTGGGATTCTCTGGTGTTCTGGTCTAAGATGCAAGGTTGTATTACTGTGCTACCATTACTGAAGCTCCATCTCAGCAAGGGTGACAGTGAAGAGGGGAATGACCTAGTTCAGAGAAGTCCTGAGAGGGAGCTTTAGCACCTGCCACAAACAGCATGGGAACATCACAGAGATGTCAACACGGGCTGAAGGAAAACACTTAGAGAAGACTTAGAACTTTAACTAGGCCTTGAAAGGTCAGTAGGATTTTAAGATGAGGGGATGGGGAAGGGCATTCCAAGCAGGGAGCACAGTATCAAGAATGAAATCTGGGGGCTACAATGAGAAGAAACCAGAGAACACTAGAGGATACAGGTGGAACAGAGGGTGTGTGTGTGGATAGGGAATGGAAAGCGGGAGATGATGTTGTGTTTCTGAACTAGGAACTATGCTCAAATCTATGCCCTTGCCCCTAGTTCAAATTGATTGAACCAAACTGTAAGAAATATTCTTTCAACAAATATTTATTAAGCACCTGTTGTATGTAGAATACTATTCTAAACCATGGACCAGAATAGATGGGAGATACAAAAGGGATAGGGGCCAAGCCCAGCTCTTAAGCCTGGCCACAGTGACACTACCATTGTACAGGAGTATGATAACTCCTGAGGGAGTAGGTTGAGTCAAAAGTAGTTTCCCCCTTTTTTATTTTTGGTCTTTTTTTTTGAAGGAGGGAAAGCAGAGCAATTGGGGTTAAATGACTTGCCCAAGGTCACACAGCTAGTAAGTATCAAGTATCTGAGGCTGGATTTGAATTGAGGTCCTCCTGACTCCAGGGCCAGTGCTCTATTGCCTCTATAACATCTTACCCTTTGCTCTTGGTTCTGTTCTATTGAAGCCAAGTAGAACAAGTCTAATCCCTCTTTCATGTGACAGACCTTCAAGACATTGAAAGTTCCCACCCTCACCTTGTCCCCCACTCCTGCAAACTTTCTCTTGTTCGGGCTAAGCATCCCCAGTTCCTTCAATTCATATTCACAGGGCATGAATTAAGGGCCTTCTCCATCCTGGCTGCCCTCCTTTGGATATTCTCCATGATCATGCCCAGAACTGAACATAGTCCTGCAGTTGTGAATCGACCTGGGCAGAAGAGAAGCAGGACTATCACCTCCTTCTTTCTATATGCAGTTCTAAGATCTAGTTAGCTAGGTAGATGGCTATATCTCACTATTAACTTACATTGAGCTTGCAATCTACTAACACTCCCAGATCTTTTTCAAATGAATTGAAGCCAAGCCATGCCTTCCTTATCTTCTACTTCTGACATTGACTTTTTAAAAAACCCAAGTATAAAGATGTACATATGTCTCCACAAGTAGTAGGTGGCAGGGCTAGGATTTAAACCCAGACCCTCTGATTCCAAATCCAGTGGTCTTACCATGACACCACACCGTTTCTCATTCTACCAACTGTACTCCATTTATGTTCACATTTATTCAATGTGGAGTTTGTCGTTCAGTCCTGTCCTACAGGCAGTGTCTGTAGATTGCAGATGTACTAGGCCTTCACTCACATGTGGGCTAGAGAGCTTAAATATGAGGGGCTCTGGGTATTATGGAGAACCATTGTGGATCCCAAGTATACCAGACTTCTAGACTAATCAATCAACAAGCATTTATTAAGACCAAGGCTTCTGCACCTGCTGCTCCCTCCCCTGCAGTCCCCTACCTCATGCTGCCAAAGCAAAACAAAACCAACCACAAAACGAAATGACTTTCACTCTGTCCCTTTCGACTCAGTGGTCCCTGAGAAGAATAAATACAAGAACCACTGGCGTGAATAGAAATTAATATGGAACTGTATTAACTGCACAGGGATTTTTTTCAAAAGAGAAAAATTCTCAATTTAAAATCCCAGCACAAATAGACTCTCTTATAAGGTCATATGAAAGATAAATGCCCAAGAATACCAAACTTGTCAGCATTTAGAACTGAATCTTGCTTTCTCTTCCTCTCACACTTGCTGACAGTGAGGGTTGTTTCTGCAGGCAAATCAAATCTGAGGCAGATCTCTGAGCCTCAGTTTTTGAACCTAGAAATGGGAAGAATGATTTGTTCATTAGAACTACAGAATCTGAGAGCTAGAAGAGACTCAGAGATCCCAAGAATTCCTGTTACAACCCCAGCAAGTGGTTATCCAACCTATCTCTGAATGCCTTCATTCATTTTTGGATGAATAGGATGGTTGGGAAGTTCTTCCTTGTACTAATACTGCCACCACTCTAGCTCAGGCCCTTATCACCTCATTCCTAGATTATTCTAATAACTGCTGGTGTGTCTGCCTACCTCAAGTCTCTCCTCACTCCAATCCACCCTCCATTCAGCCACTAAAGTGATTTTCCTAAAGCACAGGTCCAACTATGTCACTGCTCCCCCCCTCCCCCCCAGTTCCACACTCAATAAACTCCAATAGCTCCCTTTTGCCTCCATGGTCAAATACAAAATGATGTGTTTGGCATTCAAAGCCCTTTACAGCCTACCCCTGTCCTACCTTTCCAGTCTTCTTGCATCTTACATCTTCTTTCATCCCCAACACTTATTCTTCCATCCAATAACATTGGCCTTCTGGCTCTTCCATGAACAGGACATTCTATCTCTTGGCTTCAGGCATTTTCTCTGGGTGTCCCCCATGTCTAGAATACTCTCCCTCCTCCTCTCTGACTAATGACCTCCCTGGCTTCCTTTAAGTCTCAACTAAAATCCCACCTTCTACAGGAAGCCTTTCTTAACCTCTTTTAATTCCAGTGCCTTCCTTCTGTTATTATCTCCTATCTATCCTGTGTAGAGCTAGCTTGCTTTCTATGTTTGTTTGCATGTTGTCCACCCCACCTGCACCCATTATATTGTAACCTCCTTGAGATCAGAGACTCTTTTTTGCTTCTCTTTGTATCCCCATAGCTAAGCACAGTGCCTAGCACATAGTAGGTACTTAATAAATATTGATTAATTGAAAGAAAGTCTGCCTTTCTCTCACTTTTACCCATGCCTCTTGGTTCTGCCCTCTTGAGCCAAGTAGAACAAGATTAGTTTTCCCCATAATAGTATATACTTAATTGAAGCTATTATTGTGCCCTCCCCATTCCAAGTCTTCTCTTCTACCAGTAAAACAACTTCCATTACTTCCATTTATCTTCATAGGACACAATCTTTCAGTCTCTATCCTGTTTGCTCTCCTCTGGACTTTCTTACAAGGGGGCTTTTGAAGCTTAATTGTGCTTCATACATCAAGATAATGCTTCAGATCAATCATCAGTAGGGTTCCTGCTTTGAGCTGTTCCAGTAGAGATGTGTTTGTACTGAGCCATCCACATTCTCTCTCTCTCTCCTTTCTCTTGATGAATAAGTTCAGGCACCCGAAGAATGGATTAAACAGTGAGGGTTAGGAATGCAGCAGACTAGGTCTAGAGAACATAGTGAGGTAACTGTCCCTCAGAGGGATCCGACCCATGACCTTAGACTCAGATGATGCTTAGCATCAGATGGGAGCCAGTAGTATTGTGTGTGGAAGGAGAATCTGGTGGGAACATATTAAATAAATATAAAAAATAGTGATGGGTGAGAGGTCTAGTCAAAGATATTCCATGAATAAGCCCAAGGATCATGATGATCCAGTTGTAGTACAGGGAACAATGACTGCAGTCATATAGACGAAAAGCATTAACATGAAGTTCAGGGCTAAACAGTTATAATAACCAGTCTTGATCAGGAAGAGGAGATGACGAAGGACCTCTCTCTTCTTTGTTTGGCATGAGGAATTCAGTGGAATATTGTATACTCCGTCATGGTGTTGCTTGGTTTTGCTTGACTCATGTGTGTAAGTGTGTGTGTGTGTGTGTATCTATGTGAAATATCTGGAATTTTTGTGATATAAAAACAAAAGGGATCAATAATTTTTTTTTCAAATGGAGGGAGGTCTTCCATACCTAATGAGTTTCCAAGTCCTGTCCATTTTAATTCCACAATATACCTTACATTAATTTCCTCTTTTCCACTCCCAACTGACATCATCTCATCACCTATTGCCTAGATTATTATAATAGCCTCCAAGCTGCTCCCCCTGTATCTAATGTCTTTTATTTTAATCCATTCAACAAAGATCTCTCTCTCTCTCTCTCTCTCTCTCTCTCTCTCTCTCTCTCTCTCTCTCTCACTCTCTCTCTCTCTCTCTCTCTCTCTCTCTCTCTCTTTCTCTCCTTTCTTTTTCTTTCCCTTCCTCTCTGTCTGTCACACTCTCTATATAGATAACCCAAGAATGGGCTTATTTGAAAGTTGGAAAGATTTCATGCAGAAGAAGTTCTTATTTGTCAGAATGATAAAATGGTAGTCTTCATCCCTGGAGACCTGCAAAACATAGAAAAGACAACCTTGAGATCCCCAAATCTATAGCTGTCGCTCCTATCCAAACAGCCTCTGAAGTGTGTAGGGACCTGCAGTAAGGGCATTTCTAGGGAGGCTGAGCTATAGGGGGCTCTTCTGTACAATATTTGGCTTGAGTACCCTAGATGCAACTGCCTGTATGATCTGAGGCATTCACTTGCCTGAAAAAAGGGAATAAGAGGTGTCACAGTGTAGCAGGAAAAATGTTGGATCTAGATTCAGGATTGGAATCCTAATTTGAATGCTGGCTCTGACACTAACTAGTCCTATGACCTTGAGCAAGTCACATCACTTTTTTAAAGTCTTAAGTTACTGCATCTGCAAAATGGGGATAATAATCCTTGCATGACCACCTTCACAGAGTTATTGTGAAGGTAGTACTTTGTAAATCTTAAAGTGTAATAAAAATAGAGGTTATTTTAAAGACATAGGCCTGTTCTATATGGCCTTTTGAGGGCTTTTTCAGTTCTAGGGTTATCTACTAAAAAGAGGACCAGTATAACAGGATAAAGAACAGGGGGCTTTGGGAGTGAAGTGGAGGAGTGGAATCAGGAGAACAATATATGCAGTGATTATAATCATGTCAAGGAAATATACTAGCATGAAGCCCAATGCTAAGCAATTGTAATGACCAGTTTTGGTCATGAAGATGAGATGAGGAAAGACCTCTCTCTCTTTTGTGTGGCATGAGGAGTTCATTTGCCTATTCCAGTGGTGTAAAATATTATATAGTCTGTTAGAGAAGCCACTGTGTGACTTGGTTTTGCCTGACTGTTATAGGGCTGTGTGTGTGTGTGTGTGTGTGTGTGTGTGTGTGTGTGCCCATGTGAAATATCTGGAAATTACTGTGATGTAAAAAAAGGCGTATATATATATATATATATATATATATGTATATATATATATATATATATGTACACACACACACACATACACACATATATGTGTGTATGTGTATATGTATGTATGTATGTATTCCAATGGAGGGAAGTCAGACAGCTCTCTCTCTTCCATACCTAATCTGTTTCCAAGTCCTGCCCACTTAAATTCTACCAGATACCTTGCATTCATTTCCTCCTTTCCACCTCCAACTGACACCACCTTATCACTTCTTGTCTGGATTATTATAATAGTTTCCAAGTTGGTCCCCTTACATCTAATCTCTTCTACTTTAATTCATCCTGAACATATTGTCAAGACCACATTTCTGATTACATCATATCCTTAACCTCGTACTCAAACAACTTCAGTGGCTAGAGGATACACTGCCCAGAGAATTAAATCAAAACTTCTTTACCTTGTCATTCTAGGCTCTCCACAAGCTAGAGATCTCCAATCATATCTCCTGCTTTTCTCCATACAACCTTGACTCCACAGACCTTAGATTATTCATCATACTTAGAAGTCACACCATTCTTTTTAGGCTTCTGTGACTTTCCTCCTCCCATCCCCCATCCCTGGAATGCTCTCCTTTCCTCCCCTCCTTCCACCCCAGGTTTTTTCTAGTGAGATACTTTACATACTTCAATACAGGTGTCACATTCACCATAAAGGCTTCTCTGAGCCTTCCTCTCTACCATGAAAGCTGGAGGCAAAAGCCCTATGAATGATTCCACCTCTGATTGCTTTTAGCCCTTTGTACCTTTCTGATATCCTCATCACATCCTATTTTTTTTATTACAAAGCATTTTATAAACCTCAAAGAACTAAATGAATATCTGTTGTTGTTGTTATCATTGTAGTTATTTGTACCTCTCAACTCTCTCCCTAAAGCTCCTTGAGGGTAGAGAATGTATTTTGTCCATCTTTGTTTCCTCAACACCTATCAGGTGAAGGTAGTAGATGTTTATTGGTTGAACTGATTTCTACAAGGCCAAGAACAGAGTTGGGGAGCCAAAGACGTCACCAAAGGAACAAGGATAGATATTCAGTACCACGGTCAGGGGTCAGGTATTGATCCAAAGTGCGATGGATAATGTCAGGAGTGGTAGCATTCTAGAGTCCACCAGTCCTTTTTCCAGCCCAGACCTCATGGTCGATCATCTACTGTGGAAAAGGGGCCAGTCATATCTACCAAATGTCAACTCACAGTCACATTCAGAGCAGGCAAACCAGTCTAGTTGAAGCAAGGCACCCTGAGGGAGACACTGGAGGCCACATATGCCAGGCAAATCAAACCATTGATACCTTGACTGCTATATCTCCTGATGGAGAGAGCCCAAGAACCTGAAACAAAAAACCTTGAGAACAGCAATGCTTCCCTAAGTGACCTTAGTCATCCCTAAGGGGATGCAAGCCTTATGGTAACAGTCTGTCTGGCAAGTGCTGCTGCAGGTGCTATAGCCATAGCTACCTACAGAAGACCCAGAAAGGAAAGTTCTTGCCACCAAGGTCTTTGGTGCTGTCGAAGTGGCTCAGTATCAAAGATTGATATGATTTATTGGTGGAAATGACATTAAAGAAGAAGCATTAACATCTGCTTTGCCATCATACCCTAAGGACCATGGGATTTTTTCATTTGACTTGCAACTGAAATCTTCCATATGTGCTGTCTCCCTCATTAGAATATGAACTCCTTGAGAGAACAGGGACTGCTTCACTTTTTAAAATTGTATCCCTGGTGTTTTGCATAGTACTTTGCACATAATAAATGCTTGATAAATGTTCTTAATAAATGCTTCATTCATTCATTCATTCATTTATTCATTAGTGATATGCTATTAACTCTAACTCTACTTCTATCGTGGTTGGTGACAAGACAATGACTACTTCATCCTAGTGACCACACAAAGTGATCTGGATAATAATAACTCAAATTTCTATAGTGTTTTAAGGTTTACAAAATGTTTTTCCCCCTCACAGCCCGGTGAGGTAGGAAACAGACAGCAGACCTTTGTAGTAGGGGTGGCTGGTTTTTTTTCAAAAAAGAGTCCCAAATGTTACAGTTGTCCTCATTGTGACATTTCCCCCATGTGGGATCCCCCTGACAGTGACAGAGAGAGGATAGAACCAGGCAGTGGATACCCTAGTGACAGATTAGTGCTGCCAAAGCCCGACACAAAACCATTTGGTGTGGGTGAAATGATAGATGCTAACACTCATTTTAAACACAGGCAGCTGAATTCCTCCAGACAGGTGCCACGACTGGAATTTAGGGCCCAGCTGCTGGGTTCAGATAAGGTGCGGACTCAGCCCAGCGCACAGAGAGGTTACTTAATAATGAAAATGCAGTGATTGATGTCGCTGTCTTCAGGATATAACCTCCCCATTTGGAGGCCTTCAGCTCCCAAATCATCCATCCCCTGGGGAAAGGGGAGGGAATAAAAGAAAGGGGCTGTTTCAGAGATATCTGGGAGGAAGAGTGGGCCGTGGGCAGAGAGATTCTCCTCCTACAGTATTTGAAAGACCCAGGAACTCACCTTACTATTTGGGAGCCCTGATATGCTCCTCTGCCATTTAGAACTAAATTCATAGTAGGAAGGACTTGGGCTAAACCTAAGAAGAATTTTCTCCTGAGCAGGGTTTGGGTCCTTCTTTCCTTCCTTCCTTCCTTCCTTCCTTCCTTCCTTCCTTCCTTCCTTCCTTTCTTCCTTCCCTCCCTCCCTCCCTCCCTCTTTCCTTCCTTCCTTCCTTCTTTCCTTCCTTCCTTCCTCTTTGTATGCCTGACAATTTGAATACATCAAGAGTTGCTAGTTTCTTTATTTCCTCTCCCGACTTCTTTTGAGTTTCAACTCCCTATTACCCATTTTTGTTTTGTGCAATAGGGGTAGCTAGTTTTTTTTTTTTTTAAGAAAGTCCCAAATGTTACGTTCTGATATTTTCCCCATGTGGAATTCCCTCTGACAGTGAAAGTTACTATTAACCTCTGCTAACAGCTGGATTTGAATTCAGATTTTCCTGACTCCAGGCCCAGCATTGTATTCACTATGCCATCTAGGTATTTCCATTAAAACAAGAGTTTTTCAGCTCTGCCCTCTTCCCATCATCATCATTATCACTATCACCAGCAGCAGAAGCAGCATTTATATAGCGCTTTAAGGTTTGTGAAGTGCTTTACATGGTTTACAATGAGACTTTGTTAACTTCTATAACAAGGGACCAAGGCAAGTCACAAAGTTATTTACTTTGGAAATTTCTTAAACAGAAGAATCTTTTTGCTCTGAGTTGAGTTTATCTTGGTTCTACATGGAGACAAGGAGCTGCATGTAATAATTATTTCAGGTTCCTTGCTAAGTGAATGCTGCGATTCAATGGGAAAGGTTTCACTTGTACAGCAGGATGCAATGGAAAAAATCCTGGAACTGGAGTCAGAAGACTTAGATTCTATTCTTGTTTCTGCCACTGACTAGATGCTTGATCTTTGGCAAGGGACCACCCTCTCTGGCTTCAGTTTCCTTCCTATAACATAACAAAGTTGGACTGGATGGTCTTTAGCGCCTCTTTTGCAATACAGCAATCTATGTTTTAAATTCTAAGGTTACCTTCAACTGTGGCATTCTCTATTATAGGGGCTGACCCCCCCCTTCCAGCTCTGACATTCTATGTTTTAATGTCCCTTCCAGGGCTAATGTTCTAGGAGTTTGTGAAATCAACTTGAGGTCAGGTCAACTTGAGCAGGATGTAGAGAGATATCTTGGACCCTGGGGTCACTCTGCAATGTGGGTAAGAAGGCTTGAATGAGATGCAGAGAAGTCTGTGCAGTATGGAATAGGAATATATACAGTAGCAAATCCATCTCAGAAACAGTCTGTTCAAAAAATGAGCAACATAGGATGTATTCTAGAGATTAGGAGTGTCAACCCTTCAAAGGTAGTCAGGGTGTCAACTGCTGATCTTCTTCTTGGAGGATTGAGTTCAAAGGAGAGATAGCCACATCTACCCTAATTACTGGAAGAAGATGGCTATAGGGATGGGACTGTGACAAAAGGCATCTGGGGTGGGAAGGGAATTGAAAGGGGGAGAGGGCTGTGATAGACGGTGACAGTGAGAGAACTATGGAGGCTTCAGTGGGAAAGGGATTTCAGGTGGCTTCTTTGGCACTTAAAATTTACCCCGCATGCCAGAGGAGACTGATCTTAATTACAGAAAAGACATATAGGAATCCCTGGAAGGCAAAGTCCCTGGAAAATAATTAAATTAAAGGGAATAGGGTCAAGGCTACTAGAGGGAAGAAGGATTGGGATAGTGGAGCTGTCACTGTAAAGACCAAGTTCATGCCAAAGATTACTAGCAAGAGGTTCATAGGAAATAAAATGGGTAGCCATACTCAGGGCCAGAACTAGACAGAACTGGTGACTGACTGTATGTTGTGATTCCAGGGTGACCAGGAAAGTTCCTATCTCTAAAATACATTCTCTACCTATTGGCTTGCTTTTAGTTCTAATATTACAGGTTCATTTATTTAATTTAAGATCTGATCTCTGTGAAAATGCCGATTCCCCTAAGGAGTACCACATTAAATAAGATAGTCTCAATAGTTGATACTTGATTGGAATGAGTTTTGGGGATTCTTTCCTAAGAACAATTTTAGATAGAGCAAGGGAATATATGGGAACCTAGAGTAGGTTTGGTAGCATAGGATCATAGATTTAGAGCCGGAAGAAGAAAAGGAGGGGTGGGGAAGGGCACAAAATGGGGATAAAGGGAGCCTTGCAGCCCAGCTTTAATGGCCTTGTTGAACATGGGGCCATGATTCCAAACCAATCACATGCCTCTTCCTTTGGATTCACAGAATTTAGAGCTAGAGAAGGCCCTGGAGATCATCTAGCTCATCACTTTATTTTATGATTGACTGCGGGGGTGGGGAACCCATGAGTTTGAGGCCGCATGTGACCCTCTAGGTCCTCAAGTGTGGTCCTTTGACTGACTCCAAACTTCACACAACAAATCCCTTCAAAAACAGAATTTGCTCTGTAAAATTTGGACTCAGCCAAAAGGCTGCACCCAAGGACCCAGAAGGTCACATGTGGCCTTGAGGCCACAGGTTCCTGACCCATGTGGTAGAGGGAGCTGAGGGTCAGTGGGAAGAAGCAACTCCTCTGGGGACATATAGCTAGTAACAGCCAGGATTTGAAGCTTGGTTCTCTAATTCCAAAGCCAGTATTCCCAATACTACATCACACCACCTGATAAATCATTTGGGAATTTAAAGCATCCCCTCCCACCAGCCTGTAGTAGTGACAAGGTTTTTCTCCTTAGGTCCTTCTCCTGTGGGTCCATGTTCTCACACTTTTCCTCTCAGTCCTCCCAGAGAGCTCTGTGAGGTTCCTATACCCTTTCCTTAGACTCCACAGAGGTCCTATAGTTATACTTCCATCAGACACAGAATCCTAGAATTTGAAAGCTACAAGGGACTTCGGAAATCACTTAGCTCATTTTCTACCACTCCCCTGCTCCAACACCAGTTTTAAAGAGTAAACTGAGGCCCAAAGTGGGTAAGTGAGTTGTCCAAGGATTTATAGAAAGTTAGCATCAGAATTAGGCAGCTAGGTGGTTCAGTGGATAGAGCACTGGGACTGGAGTCAGGAAGACGAGTTCAAATCCAGCCTCAGACACTAGCTGTGTGATCCTGGGGAAATCACTTAACACTGTGAGTCTCAGTTCCTCATCTATAAAATGGGCTGGAGAAGGAAATGGTGAATACCTTCTGTAACTTTGTCAAGAAAACCCCAAATTTGGTTGCAAAAAGTAAGACATAACTAAATGACAACAAGCACCAGAGTTGGGGTTAGAACCCATATCTCCTGACTTCCGTTCTTTCCACCACACTTTGCTACTATGTATTGCTGAGACTTGCAAGCTCTTGGGTTGTTAGAGATCAAAGAAGCCTTAAAAGAGAATATTAGAGCATAGACTATCAGTGCTAACAGGAACCTTAGAGCTTAGACTGTTAGAACATGGAACAAAATTTTATAGTTTAGGATTATTGAATCCAACTGTTCATCTGAGATACCTGTTCTTGACATCCCCGTTCACTTCATTATTGACTGCCTTGGGTTTAAATCTCTCAGGGGTCTTCTGATCATTTGTGTCCCTGAAACAATGAGGGTTAATGATTGCTGACGGCTTCACCCCTCTCTCCTTCTGGGACTGGTCCCTAGAAATCCAAGCCGGGGATGGCCGCAAGGTCATCAGAGGCATTTTGTGTTGGGGGAAGTAAGTGTCTAGATTGCGGCTTACGGATTTAAGGACCTTTGAAATGCAAGCAAAACTTCTTCCCTTTTCCAATACTGCTTTTGTAAAGGCATGTGTTTCTGAATAAATGTATGCGCTTATGCATGGGCATGCTTTTACTACCATGCTACATTGACTCCCACCCCGGGATGGGAAAATTTGACACTATGGGTCATTGTGCAATATAGTCAGGCCAGTCAGATGGTTTGTTCTCCTCACCAGCTACCATTCCCCACGCCCACCCCTGCCCCAGTGTATGGTGAATCAATTTGTAATCCTGGAATAATTCCAGGAATGAGCAACATGGTGTAGTGGAAGATAGCATGATATAGTAGAAAGAGCACTGTATTTGGAGTCAGAAGACCTGAATGTATGGTTATTTAGGCAAGTTATTTAACCTGTAAGCCTCAGTTTTCGCATCTATAAAATCAGAGTTGGACAAAATTATTTCTAAGATTCCTTTCACCTCAGCATTTGATATTCTAAGAGCCCTTCCATCTCTAACGTAGAAATCTGTGTTCTAAGATCCATTTCAGCG
The DNA here is from genome assembly GCA_028627135.1 of Pseudochirops cupreus. NCBI lineage: Eukaryota > Metazoa > Chordata > Mammalia > Diprotodontia > Pseudocheiridae > Pseudochirops > Pseudochirops cupreus. The sequence continues at coordinate 270,731,832 of CM053581.1, read as the reverse complement.
TGGATGTCCTATGTTCTACAGTACATTCTGATTTTAAATACCATAACCCTAACAACATGCACCCCTGGGATTAAAAACAACATCTATTACTTATTTGGTAGAGACTTATGGAGCTAGTAGGACCTATTATAGGTGGAACCCATTACATAGTTAGAAATATACCGTGCCTGGTCTAAGATTAGAAGGTCCCTGAAAATCCCTGACACATAGATTAGTTTTACATTAAAAAGGCAATGAAACCATTCTTGAAACTTAATGGGACCAGGAGACTAAGGCTTGAACCTTTGTCATAGCTTCCTGGTCACAGGAAGGAAAGGCACAATAGCCTGCCGTACCAGTCATTGAAGCTGTTTAGGTCTGATAGACTTTCCACTGCCTTTTGAGTTAACATACTCTTCTGACCGGATGCACCATTGGTTGAGTCAAGAGGCACTGTGTTCCCACAGAACCAGCTTTGTACCTTTGCTGAATATCTTTTACATTTTATTATTGAAGTCACTTAACTGCTTTGTACTTTCCTCATCTGTGAACTGAGGCATGGGCCTAGATGGTCTCTAAAGTCCCTTCTAGGTTTAAATATATAATCCTATGATCCTATGAATCATCCCTTTCCCTGGAAGACTAGTTGCTTTCTTTTTAAAAAAATTATTTATTTTAACTTTCTTTTCTTTTTAAATTTTGAGTTCCCAATTCTCTTTTTTCTTCCCACCCCTCCCGTTACTCACCGAGAAGGCAAACAATATGGTATCAACTAAATACATGTGAAATCATGCGAAATATATTTTCATATTAGCCATATCACAAAACAAAGCAAAACAATAAGGAAATAAAGTGAGAAAATAATACTTCAATTTGTACTGAAAGTTCATCAGTTCTCTTTCTGGAGGCGAATAGCATTTTTCATCATGAGTCCTTTGGAATTGTCTTGGACTATTTGATTCATCAGAGCAACTAAGTCTTTCACAGTTGATCATCATTACAACATTGCTGTTATTGTGGACAGATCTCTCCTAGTTCTGCTCACTTCACTTTACATCAGTTCCTATAGGTCTTGTTTTTCTGAAATGACCCCCCAGATTATTTCTTATAATATGATAGTGCGCCATCACAATCATCTATCATAACTTGTTGAACTATTCCCCAATTAATTAACATCCCCTCAATTAACAATTTTTCACCACTACAAAAAGAGCTGCTATAAATATTTTTTGTGGATATAAATCCTTTTCTTTTTTCTTTGGTCTCTTTGGGGTACAGACCTAGTAGTGGTATTGCTGGATCAAAGGGTATGCCCAGTTTTATAGCCCTTTAGGCATAATTTCAGATTATTCTCCAGAATAGTTGAACCAGTCCACTATTCCACCAACAGTTCATTAACGTACCTATTTCCCCCTCATTCCCTCCAGCATTTGTCATTTCTGATAGTTATGAGGTGGTACCTCACAGTTATTTTAATTTGTCTTTCTCTAATCAATCGTGATGTGGAGCATTTTTTCATGTAACTATAGATAACTTTAATTTTTTCTTTTGAAAATTGTCTGGTTGTATCCTTTGACAATTTATCAATTGGGGAATGACTCTTATTTTTATACATTTGACTCAATTTCCTATATATTTGAGAAATGAGGTCTTTATCAGAGAAACTTGCTATAAAATTTTTTTATCTTACTTCATCATCTCTCATACCTTTTAGCAAAATGTAGTTTCCAGGAGTATCTCTTTTATTTGGGTCTATTTTTGTTTTTGCTTTGTCTGAGATTATGATTGCTACCCCTGCCTTTTTTTCACTTCATCTGAAGCATAATAGATTCTGCTTCAATCCTTTATTTTAATTCTGTGTGTGTCTTTCTGTTTCAAGTGTATCTCCTGCACACAATATTGTGTTGGATTCTAATTTCTAATCCATTCTGCTGTCCACCTCTGCTTTATGGGTAAGCTTATCCCATTCACATTCACAGTAATGATTATTGTGTATTTCCCTCTATCTTATTTCTTCTGTTTATCCTTCTCTCTCTTTCTTTATCCTGTCCCTCCTCAAAAATCTGCTTTGATTCTGACCACTGCCTACCTTAATCTGTCCTCCCTTTTATTATCCCCCTCATATCTCTTATTCCCTTCCCCTCCTATTTCCCTATTGGGTAAGATAGATTTCTATATCCAACAGAGTATGTATATTATTCTTCCCTCTTTCAACTAACTCTGATGAGAGGGAGGTTCACGCATTGTCCACCCCCTCCCATTTTCCCTTCCATTATAAAAGCTCTTCCTTGTGTGCCTCTTTTATATGAGAAAAATATCCCCATTCTACCTTTCCCTTCCCCTTTCTCCTAGTGTATCCGTCTTTCTCACCCCTAATTTTTTGTTTTGGAGATTATCCAAACATAATCAATTTATACCCATGCCCTCTATCTATGTAGACTCCTTCTAATTACCTTAATAATGATGCAATTCTAGGTAGTTGCACATATCATCTTCCCATATAGGATTGTGAAGAGTTTAACTTTAATTGGTCCCTTATGATTACTCTTTCATGTTTATCTTTTTTTTTTCCTTTTGGAGGGGGAAGGCAGGGCAATTGGGGTTAAGTGATTTGCCCAAGGTCACATGCCTAATAAGTGTTAAGTGTCTGAGGCTGGCTTTGAACTCAGGTCCTCCTGACTCCAGGGTTGGTGCTCTATTCACTGCACCACCTAGCTTCCCCTCATGTTTATCTTTTTATGCTTCTCTTGAGTCTTGTATTTGAATGTCATATTTTCTATTCAGCTCTGGTCTTTTCATCAGGAATTCTTGGAAGTCCTCTATTTCATTAAATATCCATGTTTCCCCCTTCAGGATTATTCTCAGTTTTGCTAGGTAGGTGATTCTTGGTTGTAATCCTAGCTCCTTTGCCTTCCAGAATATCCCATTCCAAACCCTCTATTCCCTTAATGCAGAAGCTAGAAGCTACTAAATCTTTTGTGAACCTGACTATGACTCCACAATATTTGAATTGTTTCTTTCTAGCTACTTGCAATATTTTCTCCTTGACCTGGAAGTTCTGGAATTTGGCTATATTATTCTTGGGAGTTTTCATTTTGGGAACTGTTTCAGGAGGTGATCGATTAATTCTTTCAATGTCTATTTTACCCTCTAGATTCAAGATATTGATGCAGTTTCCCTTTATAATTTTCTGAAATATGATGTCTAGGCTTTTTTTTTGGTCATGGTTTTTCAGGTAGTCCAATAATTCTTAAATTATCTCTCTTCAATCTCTTTTCCAGGTCAGTTGTTTTTCCAGTGAGACATTTCACATTATTTTCTATTTTTTTTTGTTCTTTTGACTTTTTTATTGTTTCTTCATGTCTTATAGAGTCATTAGCTTCCACTTACCAAATTATAATTTTTTATTTTCTTCAGTAAGCTTTTGTACCTCTTTTTCCTATTTGGCCTATTCTGCTTTTAAAGTTCTTTTCTTCAGTAAATTTTTATGCCTCTTTTACCATTAGGCTAATTCTGTTTTTTTAAGGTGTTATTTTCTTCTCTATTTTTTGTACCTCTTTTACCAAGCTGTTAATTCTCTTTTCATAATTTTCTTGCATCACTCTCATTTATTTTCTCAATTTCTCCTCTACCATTATCATCTTTTTTCAACTCTTACAGGAATTCTTGCTGAGCTTGGGTCCAATTAGCATTTTTCTTTGAGGCTTTGTTTGTAACTGTTTTCACACTGTTGTCTTCTAAATTCAAGTCTTCAAATTCCCTGCTACCTCTATAGTAGCTTTTAATGGTCAACTTCTTCTTCTTCTTCTTCTTCTTCTTCTTCTTCTTCTTCTTCTTCTTCTTCTTCTTCTTCTTCTTCTTCTTTCTCCTTCTTCTTCTTTCATCTTCTTCCTCCTCCTCCTCCTCTTTTGGTGTTTGCTCATTTTTCTGTCCTATTTCTTCACTTCGAACTTTCTGTTAGAGTTGAGCTCTGCTCACCTGGGAGTAGGGAGGCACTGTGCCAAACATCAGGCTTTTCTGAGCTGCCATTTTCAGAAATAGTCCTGGAGGTCTGCAAGTTTTTGGTGCTTTCAAGGTAGTGTTATCCTAGAAAAGGTGTGATCACTGCTCTCCTGGGTTGCATTCTGGTCTTTACCAAGGAAGGGTCTCTGATATTCAGCAGCTGCAGGTACTAGTGCTCCTCTTGGCCCTGGAACTGTGACTAGGGGCCCTGCTCCCTTGTGACTGATTACAAGCATTCCTCTCTACCCTGGAACTGCAACTCAGAACTATATATGGTCAATAGAGTTGCCAATATGCACCAGCTATACCCAATGCCAGCAAAGGGTCCCCTGTAATCTCTTGCTGACCAGTTGTCCAACCCCCTTACTGTCTCTGGACTGAGAGCTCTTGAAGTTGCTGCTCCTGAAGTTGTTACTGGGACTGCTGTCAAGCTCTGGGCCTGTGTCCACCAAGAAGTTATAGACCCATTTTGTGGATCTTCTAAGTTGTCTTAGGCTGGAAAAATATCTCTTCTGACCTTTTGTTGACTCTGATGCTCCAAAATTTGGCATTATTTGAGGCATTATTTTAAAGTGGAGGGGAATGTTGGGAAAGTTCAGCTGGATTCCACCATCTTGAAAATAGTTCTTTCTGATGGCAGCCTAGCCTATGGCTGATCCTGATCAGCTGGCCCTGATCCTCTTCCTTCCTTCCCTAAGCTACTCCATTTCACCCTTGCCCCAACAGCTCTGAACTGAGAGCTTCTTTTCTTGGAGACCAGTTCCTCAGATGGGTCCCATAACTTCCTCTTCTCCCTAACCCTCAGCAGAAGTTCATGTGATATAGCCAAAAGGGCTCTTGGCAGCTGAAATTCATGCCAAGGGACATACACTGAAACATCCAGAGTTATCTCCTTAGAGCCTGAAGAAGACCAAGGACTCAATTTAAGGCCTAACCAAATAGGTTCTGGTTAATACCAGGGAATACCCTGGCGGTTATGTTCCTAATTGAGGCTTCTTGGGTAAATCTGACTTTCAACAAATCTAATTTTGATCCTCATTTCTTTGAATCTTGACTATTATAATAATCTTATAGCAGGGTTCCTTTTCTCTAGTCTCTCCCCCCTCAAATCTATCTTTCACATATCACCCAAATAATTTTTCCAATGCACAACCTAATCTGTAGGACCCTGGGCCATTTCCAGTGGGACATGTGTATTTTGGCTTAGTGCTGTAGGACTTGGAGCTTTGGGCTCCTTTTTGCCCATTACACAAAGAATAAACTATATTAAAAAAGTATAAAGTATAAATTCCTCAGTGAGGTACTCAAGGCCTTCTACATACAATCTTGCTCCAAGCTACCTATCTAGCCTTATTATATGTTACTCTTCTCTAGCATTGTAAATTCCAGTCAAACTGGACTGCACCTTGCTTTTCATCCTGCCCTAAGCCTTTCCTCATAATCTTTTCCTTGACTGAAATGAATTCTCTTCCTCCTCCAACCCCAGTCTCCATCTCTTAAAGTCACTTTCTTCCTTCAAGGCCCAGCTCTGGTGTCACCTCCTCCATGAATCACAAGGCTTTGCAATGTAATAGAAGCCTAGTAAATGTTGGAAATTCAATAGAAAGAAATCTTACTTTGATTTGCTCCAGAAACAAATTATCTCTTGCTCTTTATATTCCTCAAGGACTTTTCTGGGGTCTCCTTTGCATTTATCTCACTTCTTAAGACCATAGTTATACACGTGTATGTCTTTCATTAGATTGTAAGCTCCTTGAGAGCAAGGTCTGTGTTTATATCTGTCCTTCCAACCGATTGACTTCAGTGTTTCCCACATGGAAGGTACAGAACAAATGTTTGCTGAGTCCACTGGAGCTGAGCCTCCACAGCAATTTACTGGAGTTTAGTAGTCCCATTTTATAGATGAGGAAACTGAGGCCCTGTCAGCCACTGAGTGGCAGAGTCAGAAATCAAACTTTAATCTGATATCTAATCCAGAGCTCTTTTCATTGAAGCAAGGTTTTTTTTTTAGAAGAAAAAAAAGGATTAGGATATTTCACTTTAAGGACCTCATTGCTTCAATGACTGTGGGGTGATAGGAGAATAACGGTGAGGAGCGACAATTTTCCCTTTATAAAAGAGGGAGGCAGGGCAGCTAGGTGGCACAGTGAATAGAGCACTGGCTCTGGAGTCAGGAAGACCTGAGTTCAAATCTGACCTCAGACATTTGACACACTTACTAGCCGTGTGACTTTGGGCAAGTCACGTAACCTCAATTGCACTCCAAAAAGCAAAAATAAAATAAAATAGGGAGACAAAGGAGTAGGGCTGGACAAAAAGGTAAAACTGACCATAAGCCTACTCTAAGAGAGATAGGATCTCTAGAGAGTTAAGGTGGGACTTGGGAGTCCAGGTCCTTCTCTTGACACATATGAGATCTGTAACCTTGGACAATTTCATTCCTCTTTTTGTGCCTGAATTTTTTCATTTGTATGTTGGGTGCCTAGTTACAGATCACACATACCAAAAAAAAAAAAAAGTAAGAATGGGATGAGACTAGTGGAAGACAATGAGTATACTTCCCGGGCTTATTGTTTGTCCTTATGCATTCTATCTCCCATTCATTAGCACAGGAGACAAAAGGCATTTTGTTAGTTACTAATGGACCCAGAAAACCCCTGGCAGTTTATCAGAAGGGTGCCCTCTAAACTGAAGCTTTCTGGGAGCAGTTTGGCAATCAGATATTGAGAAGAGAGCCATAAGGACTTTCTAACCCTGAGTCAGAGTGAGATTTTTGACAGAGATTTTGTTTTGAGTGAGCACAAAGTGGAAGTCAAAAAATAGATTCATGCTGATGGACTTTCGTTCAGTCTGTTCAGTGTTTTGAAATGCATAGGTCCTGGGGTGAAGAATCTGTTTTTGGAGAGGAAATACCTATTTCTGCCAAAGTCCTTTGGGAAATGGTAAAAAGCTACAAAAAAAAAAATAAAGAAAAATAAAGAACAAGAAAAAGTAATTTGATTTAGCAGCTGAAAGATTGTTTTGACAGGTTGTAAGGAGCCAGAAGCTAATGTAGACTTCTCTTTTAAGGAGTTAGGTTGTAAAAGGCAGAAGAAATAAAGGACAAAAACTTGAGATGATGTCAGGTCAAATGGTTTTTTGTTTTTGTTTTTGTTTTTGTTTTAGAATAGGCAAGACCTTATTTCTGGTTAAGATGGCAATGTGAAAGGTCATTGAGGAATCTAGCTCTCCCACATTTTCTGTAACATGAACCTAAAAAGAGTACCTGATCAAAAAAGATCAAGAATCCAAAGAGAAAGAATCGTAAGACCAGGAGATTACTAAAAGATTACTAGATGTCTGTAGAACTTGAAAGAGGGTCCACATTAGGGAAGCCAACGAAAACTTTTTGCTAAATCTCTGAGCAGGAGAGGTTGAAAACTAGGACAACAGCCCTGGAAATCAAAGATAGGACCAAATAGGGTCTGACTGTCCCATCCAAGAGCATGGGAAGGAAATGGGGCCTCACCTCCATATTCCTCCCTTCCTATGGGAGGAAAAGTCACTAAACATTTTTCCCTAGTCCAGCAACTGAGTGTTAGAGCTTTGCTTTTGTAAAAGGGTATAAGCCCTGGGCTTTATTTAACAAGCATTTATTAAGTGCCTACTATATACTAGACACCAAGCTAGCTGCTGAAGACACAAAAGCAAAAACAAAACAATTCCTTTCATTAAGGAGCTTATATTCTCTTGGAAGGAAACATGTACAAACACATATACAAATACAGGTCATTTCAGAGGTGGTAGCTGGGGAAGGAAGCACTAGGAGTTCCAAAATTGAGATGACCAATCCCACACATCTTATGAAGAAAGAGACAGTATCTCAGTGACGGAGTCCAGCTAAAACCAAAAGCTAGAAACAGAGAGAAACTCAACAGCCTTGTGCCCAGTAGAGCCTGGCCTGGCAGCAACCAGCAGGGACCAGTGAAGCATGACTAGGCAGCAGCTACCAGAGACCAGCAGGAGAAATGCAATGATGTCACCAGAAGCCATCTTTGGGCCTGCAGCATCAGTGGTATGAGTTGACCCTGCACCAGTGAGCTTTGCAAACATGTCCCAGCATGTATGTGACGCTCTCCTCCTATGCTTTGACCACATGCATTCTCTAAATGTGTCCATTCGTCTCATTTTGTACATATTCGAAGGAGCGTGTACTGCTCCTTTTCTTACTGTGCTGTTTTGTTATATTTGCTATGCTTATTTTTGTTTATTAATAATATTTTATTAGTAGTATGCCTTCATTTTGAGTTTCTGATCTCTACCTGTTCTCTTCCTTTAAGTCCCAATTAAAATCCTACCTTCCACAGGAAGAATTTCCCAACCCTTCTTAATTATAGTGCCTTCTCTCTCTTCATTATTTCTTATTTAACCTGTATGTAGGTTTCTTGTATGTATTTGTTTGCTGGTTGTCTCCTTCCTTTAGATCATGAGCTCCTTGAGAGCAGGGACTGTCTTTTGTCTCTTGTATCTTTAGCCCTTGGCACGATGCCTGGCACATAGTAGGCTCTTAATAAATGTTTATTGAGGAGCCGCTAGGTGGTGCAGTGAATAGAGCACCGGCCCTGGAGTGAGGAGTACCTGAGTTCAAATCCAGCCTCAGACACTTAACACACACACACACAAAACTAGCTGTGTGACCTTGGGCAAGTCACTTAAATCCCTCCCAAAAAAGAGCAATAAATAAATAAATGTTTATTGATGGACTGAGTTGTGTCCTTTGCCTCAGTGGTAAGAATGAGCCCTTCACTGGGGGATTGTGAGCTTGGTTTTGAGTGGATATGGACCCACAGAGTACCTTGAACCTGAGGTGCCCTCTTCTGGGGGACGTATGGGTTTTACATATATGTGTTTTACATATGAAATGGGACAATCATATTTGTGTTCCCTACCCCACAGGAGCTATTATGAGGATATGGATAGGAGAAAATTTTGCTTTTCAATGGACTATAGACCTGGGGAAATTCTAACTCCTTTGGGAGGGTCAAGGGTAAATTGGGGATTTCCCTGTCCTGTGCCTTTACACTAGCCCCATGGGGGGATGGGGCTGTGGGATTCAATGAGTTTCTGCAGTGTCCTAGCCCCCAGGCCCTTTCTTTCCGCAGGGTGAATGAGAGATGAGCAGGCTCATGGCAGCGGAGACTAGGTTGGGGGTGGGGGGGGGGGTTGATGCACATCCTTCAGCCTGACATTGGGGCCCATCAGCGAGGGAGCAGAGCAAAGTGCAGGGTGACGGAGAACCCATCCCAGGCGGTAATGACTCGGGTGCTGGGAGGAGAATGACATAAATAATATCCCATTAGAGGCGGCACTGCTCTGCTGAGCGCCTTGTTTTGCAGGAGACATTATGGGCTTCATAAACAGACTCATTTATTTTCCAGTCTGTGCCCTCAATGCCAGGCTGCTCTGAGGAAGCCGAGCCTGGGCAGCTGAGAAGGTGACTGGAGGTGGGGGCTGCAGGGGACCAGAGGTTAGCAAAAGCTTGGGGAGGAGGATCTTTTCAGCTTGTAGGAGTAAATTCCACTTCTCCTACTCACTCAGTGTGTGACCTTGGGCAAATTGCTTCCTGTCTCTTTGGGCCTCAATTTTCCCATCTATAAAACAGCAGACTGACCTAGATAACCTCGGAGATTCCTCCTAATCATAGAATCATAGGGTCACAGAGCTAGGGCTGGAAGGGCCTCAGAGAGATCAAATGAGATAATATCTATAAAGTGTTGGCACAGTGCCTAGCACCTAGCAAGGCTTTAATAAATACTTATTCCCTTTCCTCTTTCCCCCTCAGAGGCTATCTATTCCAACACGCTCGTTTTATAGGTGAGAAAACTGAGAGGGAGGTTGAATGTCTTCCCCAAGGTTGTCAGGAGCTGAGACAGGATTTAAAGACAGGTCCAATGACTCTTATTATACATGCAACATGTCACTTTGTTTCCGTGACTTAGACAGAGGCTTCACACATTTGAATGAGCATCTGACTAATCAATGTTGCTAAAAGGTGTATGTTAGGTAGCTCAACGAGCAATGTTTAAACAAAGTAGCTAAGTAGTCAAGTATTTAGGCAGCTCAATATTTATTATGTTCCCCATTGCTTTCACCCACATGAGGTCATTTCCTCTATCCTGATAAGAAAGAGAATAGAACTGATGGGTAATATCTCTACCTCCTGGTGATTAAACTTTCACTGAAATCTTAGGATCCTAAATGCTAAGTCCTTTGCTTGGTGTTCTAGGGTCTTTCAACCCTCCTCCCAACCTACCCTTCCAATATTCTCTTTTCTCCTTTCCCCCTCTAGGCCACCACTGCTCCAGCCAGGCTAGATGACTTGTGTTCCCCAAATATGTCCTTTGCTTGCAGTTACCTGGAATCCTGTTCACCCACTGCTCCCGTTTCTAATAGAATCTTACCCATCCTTCAAGACCCAGCTCAAATATACTTCCTTTCAGAATTCTGCTTTGATCTCTCATTGGTGTTCACCTCCCCCCCCTTCTCTCCTCTTCTTTCTCTCTCTCTCCCTCTCTCCCCTCTCTTCTCTCTTCTCTCTCTCTCCCTCTCTCCCCTCTCTTCTCTCTTCTCTCTCTCTCCCTCTCTCCCCTCTCTTCTCTCTTCTCTCTCTCTCTCTCTCTCCCCTCTTTTCTCTCTTCTTTCTCTCTCCCTTTCTCCCCTCTCTTCTCTCTTCTCTCTCTCTC
>CM053581.1:270697394-270712669 GCA_028627135.1 Pseudochirops cupreus | reverse complement strand
AATCAATGAGTATTAAGTGCCTACTACAAGACAGACACTTTGTTAGGTACTGAGAATACACAAGTAAATAAACAAATAAGTGAATGAATAAACAGATAAATAAATAAACGAATAAACAAACAAACAAGCAAGTAAAGTGACACCCATCCTGCCCTCAAGAAGCTGACTTCTAGCCTAGCAAGTGTTATAGAGACACATACAAACCAGATACAAGATGATTTTGGAATGGCGACACTAGCAGCTGGGGGAAAAATAGTGAGAAGGCTAATTTGGCTGGACATAGCTCCCGGCACAGGTTGTTAATCACTCGTGTCTGATTCTTCTTCATGACCTCGTTTGGGGTTTGCTTGGCAAAAACAATGGAGTGATTTGCCATCTCTTTCTCCAGCTCATTTTACAGATGAGGAAACTGAGGCAAACAGGGTTAAGTGACTCGCCCAGGGTCACACACTAGTAAGAGTCTGAAGCTAGATTTGAACTCAGGAAGATGACTGCGGGCCCAGCACTCTCTCCACTGTGCCATCTGGTTGCCTGGCACATCGTGAGCACTTAAACAATGCTTATTGACTGTTATTGACATAATGTACCTGAAGGGGAGTAATAAGGCTGTGAAGTTAGGTTGGTGCCAGACTGAGAAGAGTTCTTCTCAACTACGCAGATGCTTAATAATTGTTTATTTGGACTGACTTAGTCTGACTGAGATCTACTCACTCCTACAGTAGGGGTGAGAGATGTGGATAGGGTGAGTATTGCAAAAGGTGGGAACGAAAAGAGTGGGGGACATGGCTAGGCTTGGGAAAGTAGTTAAGACCAGCAGGGTGTTTTTCAGGTATGTTAGTGGGGACAGGTAATGGACAGAGTGAGGCGGCCAGAGAGAAACTGCGGCATTGCCTCGGGGTTTAAGCCTTGGCCCAGATGAGGGCGTGGCCAGGATGGGAGGGTGTGGCCTGAGCAGAAGGGGCGTGGGCAGACTCTCGCTTGGCTCGGGAGATGCTTGGTTTGCTCGCTTTCTGGGGGAGGGGCAGTCTCTAGAGGCGGGTCTGCCCGATGAGCCGCGGAGCGGTCTTGTCTGTCTGTTGGGGGGGACTGCCTCTCGCCCTGATTTACTGCGTCGGGAGCTGAGCGCGGTTTTTTCTTAATCTAAATTGAAAACTGCTCAAGTAGAAAAGTAATTTCATTGCTTCATCTTAAAGAGGAAAAAATAGGGGGTGGGGGGCGGTGCGGGAAAATGGTGTCAACCGCCAAGCGGGACTGGGGGAAGGAGATAGTAAAGCACAGCAGAAGGCCGGCTGCTGTCCCCACCCTTACCCCCAACCTGGCCAAACCCCATCCGGGCCCCGCCAGCCTCTTCTGACTTTCTCTGAGCTCCTGTGAACAGCCAGGGACAGGCAGCTTATGAAAAGGAATGTGTCTGAAGGCAGTGTGCACCCCAATCCCTGGAGGTGTTAGGTCTTGATAACTGTTTGTTACATATACTGTAGAGAGAACAGGTGTTCAGGTTAGGGTGTTGGATCAGATACCTTCTAAAGTCGCTTTCCACTTTGAGACTGTGGGGTTCTCTGAAAGGCTGAAACCAGATTCTGGTGAGAAGGTCCAGAATTTACCAACCAGGAAATTCAATGGACCCTGCCAAAGTTGGATGGAGGAGGCTGCCAACTTGCTTTTCTTAGAGTCCAGTTATAATAACAATGGATGGGGGTCTAACTCTTGGGAGCAAATGCGATCCTCCTGAGAAGTGAAAAGGATTGTGTTGAATGAAAAGACTTGGGTTTGTGTGCTGGCCCTGACATCTGTTACCTATGTGACTTTGAGCAAATCATATTACAGTCTCATTTTCCTCAATTTCCTGTGAAATGGGGGGTGAGTAGAACATGTAATCTGTAAGGTCTCTTTCAGTTCTAAATCCTATGACCTCTGCTGTCTCCTTCCAACTTTAGATATGAAAGATTTTCCTATCCTGAAGACCAACAAAGGAAAAATTCTTGGATTACAGATCCTGTGTCCATGGGGAGACTGATCCTATTTGCATGTGGTCTTTCTGGACTTCTGCAAAATTATGAAGTGGTTCTCTCATGTCACAGAATCTCTGAGCTAGACAGTATCTCATGGGTCAACTAGTTTAAATCAACCTAAACATATATTCTTTTCTCAATATCTCTGACAAGAGTTCATGCAGGTTTTGCTTCAAATATTCCCCAATGGGGAACTCATTACCTTAACAAAACAGTCAATTCCACTTTGGAACTATTGTAATTGTTAGGAAGGTTTTCCTTACATTGAGCCTAGGTCTGGCTCTCAGATACTTCCACCCATGGGCCCTAGTTCTGTCCTCTGGGACAAATACAATACTCCTTCCACATGACAGCCCTTCAGATCCTGGAAGATTGCCACCAAGTACCTATAAATCTCTTCTCCAGGCTAAACATACCAAACTGCTTCAGATAATCCTTAATAACTCCTCTTATTCTCTTCAGTATTGGTTGGGGATTCATTCACTCTCCAGATTTTGACACCAAGGCTCAGATTGCCTTCTTCCAACCCCTAGATCAATTAGTGAGTTGTTCCCAGAACCTCTCTTTTGAGAAAGGACCCAGACCAGACATCCATTCTCCATACTTTGCCACCATGCCCCATATAAGTATCTCCCCACCCTTTTCAGCTTTCTTTTATGTGCAGTCTTCCTCCATTAGAATGTAAACTCCTTGGAGTGGGGATGAGGGGAGTAGAAAATTTCTTTATAAATGTTTATTGAACTGACTTGTCCTCTTCTGGATGGACCCTAGTTTGTCCTTCCTAAAATGAGGTACCCAGAACTGAGCACAAAACTATAGATGTTGTTTGACTTCATTAGAGTACTTGTTTTGGCCTGAATTAGCTGAGAAGTGATACCACAGCACAAGACAATGAGGGAGGACTATGACCTCTTAATGCAGCCTAAGGTCCCTTTGGCTTTCTTGGCTGGCATGTCACTCTATGTACTCACATTTTGCTTGCAGTCCACTAAAAAACGCCTACCATTGTCATATAAGCTACTGTCTAGCTGTGCCTTCTCCAAGGTGCATCCCATCAGGACTTTGCATTTATACTCATTAAATTTCATTGCATTAGATTCTGGCTATCTTTCAGCTCTGATTCCTGACTCAGTTGTCTATGCATTAACTATCCCTTCGAACTGAATAAGCAATCAGTATAGATTTCTTCCCTTCTGTTTCCAACCCTTCTGGTGCTTCAGCAAGCACCTTTCCTGGTCTTAGTTCCAGGCTTGCTCTTAGTTGGCTCTCAACTAACCCTTACTAAGATATTAACTGATAATGTAGGTGTAAGGCCCTTAAGGTTTTCAAAGAAAACTCTGGAAAGCCTTCAGGACTCCAAGGAGTAAAGTTTTAATGGTCATGGGATTATTTTAAGCACAAATCTCACTTCTCCCCTTCCTGCAATCACAGCACACTACTCTAACAACTCATAAGGCCACCCTACACTGGGCTCTTAGCCCATGCAATGTTTTCAAAATAAAGTTGAGTTGGAGGGTAATCAGGAAGGACTTCTTGGAGAAGCCATAAAATTCCCTTGCAGGACAAGGTTCAACTTAACTTTGGCCTCACCTTAGTCCATCCTCCCAGAATGCAGGACCCCAGTGAGGTGTAGGAGTCACACCTGTAGGTTCTGGGCTCCTCTGGTCAACTAGCTTTGAATACTTAAATCAGTTACAGTCTTTCCCTTCCCCCTCCTATTTTTCATTTGTCCTAATCGTCTATTACCTTTAAGTATTTAGGTGATCATTTCAATACTTATTCAAATTCTAGAAAGTAAAGGAGGCCCAGGAGACAGGTTCCTTTTGAGGTGTGATGTATAGACTTGGATTCTGGTCCCAGTCTGCCACTAACTTACTGTGTGACTTTAGGAAAGTTCTTACGCTCTCTGGGCTTCAGTTTCCTTATCTGTAAAACGAAGGGGTAGGACTAGATGGCTTTTGCAATCCCTTCCACTGTCTGATGTCCAATGAGTCTCTGGTTCTGTATTATTCTCTTGTGGTGTTTACAAGTCCACCAGCTTGAACTTGTAAAGAGCTTTCTATTTCTTAACGTATTTTCATGCCCATTCTTCCTTAGTTTTTCATCTTAGTCCCGGGAATGAAAGAAACAAGCATTTATTAAGTTTCTACAATGTGTTGGACAGTATATAAAGCATTTTACAAATTTTATCTCATTTGTTGATCCTTACAACTCTGGGAGGTTGTGAGGAAACTGGGGCAGACTGAAGTTAAGGGACTTGTACAGGATCACACTGCTTGTAAGTGTCTTAGACGTTTGAACTTCTTCTTGACTCCCAGCCAAGTGCTGAATCCACCACCCAGCTGTTTCCCTCAAGGTAGGAAAGCCAGGCAAATATTATCATCATCTTTTAAAGAGACAGACCTGATCTAACCATTTTGGAGAGCACTTTGGAACTATGCTCAAAGATCTATAAAACTGTGCATACCCTTTGATCCAGCAATACCATTACTAGGTCTATATCCCAAAGAGATCATAAAAAAGGGGAAAAGGACCCACATGTACCAAAATATTTATAGCAACTCTTTTTGTGGTGGCTAAGAATTGCAAATTGAGGAGATGCCCATCAATTGGGGAATGGCTGAGCAAGTTGTGGTTTATGAATGCAATGGAATACTATTGTTCCATGAGAATGGTGAGCAAGTGGATTTCAGAAAAACCTGGAAAGACTTGCTTGAACTGATGCTGAGTAAAGTAAGCAGAACCAGAAGAACACTGTACACAGTAACAGCAATATTTTGCAATGACTGACTTAGGCCTTTTGAGCAATGCACTGATCTAAGACAATTCCAAAAGACTCATGATGGAAAATGCTATCCACAGCCAAAGAAAGAATATGGAGTGTGAATGCAAATTGAAGCATACTACTTTCTCCTTTTTTGTTGTTTTTTCTTTCTCATGGTTTTTCCCTTTTGTTCTGATTCTTCTTTCAGCACATGACTAATATTTAATATGATCATACATATATAGCTTATCTCAGATTACATGCCATCTTGGGAAAGGGACAGTAGAGGGAGGAGAGAATTTAGAACTCAGAATCTTATAAAAGTGAATGTTGAAAACTAAAAATAAATTAATTAATAAAAATCTAAAAAAATAAAGAAACAAACAGTATGAGAACCCTTAATTTGTAATCAAAGGATGTTGGTTTGAAAACCAGCTCTTCCACTCATTTGCTACATGACCTTGTATAATTCTTTTCCTTTTCTGTGCTTCATTTTCATCATTTACACAGAGGAGGTTGTTCTAGAACCTCCTAGAAGAGTTCTTCACCTGGGGACTGGGGACTTGTTTTAAAAAAATGCTTTCATAACAGTATTTCAATAAAGTTGGCTTCCTTTGTAATACTGTGTGTTTTGTTTTATGCCTTCAAAAATATTATTCTGAGAAGGGGTCGATGGGCTTCATCTGACTTCTCAGGTCTTTTCTGGATCAAAATTCTATGCTACAAGCATATGATTCTAATATGAGGAAATTGAGGTTGAAGGAGAGAGTTCCCAGTGAATTAGTGGCACATTTAGGCTCCAAGTCAGGTGTCCTGACACCCAGACCCATACATCCAAATCCCAGGTCCATGGGGAATGTCTGGCTTTCTTCCCAGGGCACACCTGCTTTGACAGGTATGAAAGGTGTGTGTAGTCTCCCTCGCCCTGCTCCCCAACCAAAATGACTCCTGTCCTTGCTGCAGAAGTACTCTCTGGGTAAACCCTGGAAAAGCCTGTACTATTTGGTAGTTATTTGGGTGGTAACTTGGTCTGTTTTTGACAGAACAGCCCATGATGATTGAGTATGTTTCTCACACACACACAAATCCTGGAAAGCTCCAGGCAAGGTCAGTTTGAAAGCTAAGAAAATATATTATAGGTTAAGTGTTTTTATCTATGTGTGGTTTATGTGCATATCATGTGTGAATGGATGTCACATTAATATACATGTGTATGACCTATTCCTTTTCCTGCAGGTTTACATGTTACTTCCATATTGTACTTATTATATTGTTGTATATTTTGTATGGTGGACATATGTGCACATGTGTATCCATGTATATGAGCATCTAAGTTTATATGTGTTCTGGAGGGAGGTTCTATCATATGCTGGTGTGTATATTATGAACATGAGGAGGAATGGTTCCACATTTATCATGTGAAGAGAGGGAGTGTGGATGAGAGATGTGTCCAGATGTGTCCAGAACGAAAAGGTTGAGAGACACTATGAAATCCTGTTTTGGTGATACCCAGCTTCCTGCTCAGGTTTTCCTGTCACGCAGCTGAGCTCATGGCTAGCCTACCCTAGCTCTCCCCTATGTCTGCCTTCCATACAGGCAAGGTTAGATCCTAGGCCACGGTCAGGACTTGGAAAGGAAGAAAGGGCAGGGCAGGGTAGAGGGCAGTAGAAGGGAAAACCACAGCCGGACAGCTTTAGGCTCCCCTGTGTGAGTTACTGACTGTCTCAGTGTGCTCCAGTCCCTGTCAGGGTGTCAAGGAAAGGGATGGCTAACTTGGCCCCTTGGTTTCTTGCTGTTTTTCTCTTCTCCCTATCCTAATTCCTTCTTTCACCTTTCTGTCTTCTCTCTCTCTCTCTTTCTCTCTTTCTCCCTCTCTTCCTCCCTCTCTCTCCTTCCCCCTCTCTCTTTCTCTCCCTTCCTCCCTTCCCCTTCTCTCCCTCCCTCCCTACCCCCCCTCTGTTTTGTTTCATTCATTCATTCAAGCATGTACTAAACCGCACCATGTGTAGACCTGCATTAAACCAAATCTGTGGGGGAGAGAGGGGAGGAGGTTTAGTTCTTGCCTTAAAGCTTATTCACAATATGGTTTGAGAGACAAAACACATCTAGAGGAAACTGTTAAACAATAATGCAACCATTCCTTCCTCCTCTGTCTGTCTCTCTCTGTTGTTCCCTCTGTCTTTATCTCTTTTCTGTCCCCCATTACGTATGTGCCCTGCATCGTACCTTATTTTGCTCTGGGTCTCTTTACCTATGTAATCTGCTCTCTGTCTCTTTCATCTCTCTCCATTCTTCTCCTCTCCCCTGTTCCCTTTTCTGTCCTGTCAGCTCTGTTTCCCCCCCTTTCTGCCTTTCTCTTTCTATCCTCATTCCTTTTTGTCTGTTTGTCTGTGCCTGTATGTTTCTGGGTCTGTCTATCTATCTCTCCATCTCTTGCCTATTTCTCTGTCTCCCTATGGCTTCCCTCCCTTGGCACTCCTCCCTGACAGGCCATCAGTCCCTGGAGCTATGGGGCAGCCTCATTTCACAGGTCAGCTCTCTTTAATTAGCAAAGGTTCCAATCCTTTTCCCTCTCAAAATGTGAAGCTGCAGGTTCATCAAAATCTCATTAACCTTAATTCTCCCAATGGCTTCCTGGCAGGGTCAGGCCTGGATCCATAGCTTGAGGGGAGCCTGCCTTCCCCAGGGGCCCATCTACTCCTGCAGATGGAAGGATAGATCCCTTGGGGCCAACTACCACCACAACAACAAAAGACTGCCCCTAGATATATTCCTTACCATAACCAACCTCCCATCCTTTTCCTATCCTCAGTAATTGCTGTTCCATGTCCCTTCCCTTGGCCTGTTGGGGGGCCCTGTCTGGCGGCTGCACTTTAATTTGAAAACTTGCCTTGGGAGCCAGAGGGACCAAAGCAAGCAGAGGGCATGGCAGACTCTTTATGAATTAATATTGTGCTGGTAACTTGCAATATTCTCTGATTTCATGTCTCCTTCTTGCTTCTCTTCCCAGTACCATATTGGTCTGAAAATAAACTTCATGCTTCCTTAAATCTGTCTGTATAAAGCCTGAGTGTGGCCTATAATTGATGTTATTTGACCATAGGCTTAAGAAGTAGAAGACATCTCAAAACACAGACTGTCAGAGTTGGAAGAGAGCTTAGAATACGGAATGTCAGAGCTGGAAGGGACCTCAGGATACAAAATGTCAAAACTGAAATGGACCTTACGGATCATCTATTCTAAGAAAACTTGTCATTCTACTCATAATCTGCCCAGTTCTAATTGATGAAATTCTTTGCATTCAGATTTGAATCACAGGGAGGCAGGGTGGCATGGTAGCTAGAGAGTTAGAAGCAGAGTGAGAAAGATGCAGGTTTGAATCCTGCTTCAGACACTTACTAGCTGTGTGATCCTGTATAATCACTTAACCTTTCTCAATCTCAGTTTCCTCATCTGGAAAATGGAGCTAGTAATAGAAAAAAATAACATAAAATTAAAAACAATGTCCTAAAGAAAGAAAAACGTTGACATTTATATAGTACTTAACATTTTTAAAAAATCACCTTTGTTTGCTCTTCTCATTTGAATCTCACAAAAAATGCTGAGAAATAGATAATTCAAGTATTATTTCCCCCATTTTATATATCAGGAAGCTAGGGCTCAGAGCCATGATGTGACTTAGAACAATAGGTTTTATATAGACTTTTTTTTTTGGAGGGGGGGAAGGCAAGGCAGGTGGGGTTAAGTGACTTGCCCAAGGTCACACAGCTAGTAAGTGTGTCAAGTATCTGAGGTCACATTTAAACTCAGGTCCTTCTAACTCCAGGACAAGTGCTCTATTCACTGTGTCACCTAACTGCCCAAGAACAATAGATTTTAGAACCAGACTTTACAGATAATCTCATTCAACCTTCTCAACCCATCTTACAGATAAGGAAACTGAGGCTTATTGAAGGGTTTTTCTAGGATCACACATAATAAGTAGCAAAGCCAAGATTTGAATTGTAGACTTTGGCTCCAAACCCAATATTTTCCCCCATTACAACCCAGGTCAAAAAGCTAGTATTACTATGTCCACTTTATGGATGAGTATGCTGAGACTCATGGTACGCAGAAGCTCAAGTGTTTTGTCTGTCATCACATAAGCTAGCTGTGTCAGAAGGAGGGTTTGAACTCAGTCTTTCTGATTCCTGGTTTCTAACCCCTCTAGCCCCTCATCACAGGGTCTCTCAAGGCTGATGGTACAGCTTCAGATAATTGCTATATCTGAGTCAAGTCAAATCAACAAGCAATTATCATGTGCCAGACACTGTGCTAAGTGCTAGGGATACAAAGAAATGAAAGAAACCAGTTCCTACTGTCAAGGAGTTGACATTCTAATGTGAGAGAGAACATGCAAACAACTGTGTCCAAACAAGGTATATGCAGAGTAAAAGGGGGCTGATCTCCAAAGGAAGGCACGATTTTTAAGGAGGACCAGGCAAGGCTTCTTGTGGAAGGTGAGATTTTGGTTGGGAATTGAAGGAAGTCAGGGAAACCAGGAAGTCATGAGGAGGAGGGAAAACATTCCAGGTAGGGGGAGGAAGGCACACAGCCAGTGAAAGCATGGAGTCAGGAGAAGGAGTGTTTTGCACCAGGAACAGCAAGGAAGACAGAATCATTGGATTGCAGAATACCTGGAAGAAAGGAAGGTGTAAAAAGACTAGAGAGGTAAGAAGGGGCCAAGTTATGAAGTGCTATAAAAGCCAAACAGAGGATTTTATATTTGACCCTGGAAGCAATAGGGAGCCACTAGAGTTTATTGAATATGAGGGTGACATGGTCAAGTGATCACTGAGACAGCTAGGGTGAGCATGGACTCACCTAAAGAGTCACCTGAGGAAGGAAGGCAGACCAGAAGGCTATTACAAGTGATCAGGTCCTACATCAGGAGGGTAACAGTGTCAGAGAAGAGAAGGACACAAGTACAAGAGATGTTGTGAAAGTAGAATCAACAGGACTTGGATAGGTGGGATCTGAGAGAATGAGGAGTGGAAGATGACACATAGATTTGGGGACTGGATGACTAGGAGGATGGTGGTACCTTCAACAGTAGGAGGGAAGTTAGGAAGAGGAAAGAAAGATTCAAGGAAAAGATAATGAGTTGGTTTTAGCCACACTGAGTTAGAGATATTCTACAGGATAGTTCAAGATGTCCACTAGGCAGTTGGCCATGTGAGAGAATGGAGGTTAGGAGAGGGATTGGGGCTGGATAAATAGATCTGAGATTTGTCTGCATAGAGATGATAATTGAATCCATAGGATCTGATATCACCAAGTGAAATAATCTAGAGTGTGAAGAGAAGAGGTCCCAAGATAGAGCTTTGGGAGACACCCCCAGTTAGTAGTCATGGTCTGGATAAAGATCCAACTGAGGAGTAGTGAGACAAGAGAAGAAGCAGAAAAGAACAGTGTCACTAAAATCTTAAAGAAGAGAGTATCAAAGAGAAGAGCAGATGTAAGAATACATTCTTTATTATTGGAGAGGACTTAGTATCATAAAATTGACTACACTAGAAGGTGATCCTCTCCTACCTCCACCCCAGTGGGGAGGGGCCAAGGATACCCATAGCAAACAGATGAGAAGGAGAAAAAAACCTGAGAAGGCAAGGTGGAAATATAGATGCAACATAGAGGTCCTTTAGCCATTTTACCACACATCAGAACACAGAGAAACATAGGGATCTTAAATGAAGCAAGAATACCTTTCGTAAGCCCCAGAGGTTTCCCTAGGTCTGAATCTTTTCACGCTAATGATCAACTCTGCTAAGAGGCTCCACAATTGCCACAAGTCTAATCAATTACTAGCAAGACAGTACTGTAACCATAGTCCTAAAGCCCATTGGCATGGGACTCTCTCTTCTTGGTGGAGATCAGTGCCTGTACCTTCATGAGGGGTGGGGTAGAGTTAATAAGAACAGTAGAGAAGAGAGCTCCAGTCTCTCCTGTCTCTTCTTTGGTCTCTTGATTTTCTTTCAGGCTCTGTAGCCACTTCATGAACTTTTGGTCTCCAGTTTCAAAGGAGAAGATGGATGATGCCAACTCCAGGTTGCAGAAGGAAGAATAAGACTCTGTGAAGAAGCTGATATGAGAGGAGCTGGCAGTCTCCATCATGTACCATCTCCCCAGCTTGTTACATAAGAGACTTTAGGGAATTTCCCTTTTGGGTAAGATTTGGGAATCTCTCTCGGTTGAGTTGGTGAGTTATCTTGCTCCCAAAGGGATATCTTCTTCACTCTGTATTTGTTGGTGTATATTCTCATATGCATATTCTCTCTGGTTTCCATTTTGTGATTGACATAGAAAATTGGGTTTATTTACTATATGACTGTATTCATTGTGGAACTGATATTTGGTGGGAAGGGAGTCAATCTTTGGAAACAAAGTTTGGGGTCCTCCTTTCCCCATTAAGATATAGCAATCAGAAGTTTAGCTTGAACCTGAAAACCATATCTGCTAGACCAATAAAACTTAAGTGGCAGATTGATATAATTCTAGCCATATGCAACCCCCTCTACCAAAAATGGCAGCACAATTGAGTTCAGCTGCAACTAGAACCTTCTCTCACTCCACCCCACCCCAGCCATGATGCCAACAGCTATTATGCTGATGGAGTATTTGGATTTTAACAAGGATTTTCTATTTAACCCCAAGGAATGGAGTTCTAATTGTGAACTGTCAGGCATTTGATGAATGGGGTAAACAACTGGGGTGGGTAAGACTCCCAAAGAGGGAAGAGGTCTGGTAGCAACTTAATGCTAGCATCAACAAGTCAGGACCACACAAAGATATTCATAGTCTGGAGAACTTAACCATAGAACTTTTGAACAACTTCCTGTATTTCACAGTTTCCCTATATCACTGCTGGTGGGGTGGGGGTAGGATGAGACAGTAATTTCAGGACTCAACCTCTAAGGGAGCTAAAGCTATTAAGTGTGTGTCCTATCCTTTCTGCCAAGAAATTGCACTCCTGCAAAACCTGATGCTTAGTTCTCCCCATAGCAATGCCAAGAGTATGGTGTCCCCTCACCCCCAGCCCTCCACACAGATTAGTGCCCTTTGTACATGCCCATGACCCTGAAAGTGGCTGAGTTAGAAAGAGAGCTGGAGGGCTCTGCCTGGCACTATGCTGACTTGGGGGACTTGAACAACCACAACAAAGATGGCAAGGTTTTGGGAAATCAGATTGAATCAGATAAACTGTCACCTCCCTAATACTCTCTATATTTTGACTTGAGTTTGTAGTCACTTTTCAATCCCAAACTCTTGCCTAACTGCTGGTTTTCCTGCTCATCTCAACCCTTGAATTCTATCACCTCACAGACACACTTTGGTACCAAAAATGACTGTTCTTTTTAGTTTACCTTGTATCACCTCCCAACTTAGATCTTGATTGTGTGGCCCTAAGAAGAGACTACCCTTCCTCCTACCTACAGATCTATCTAGTCACACTGGGCAAGACACAACATCCTAACTTGAGGGGAAATTGTTCTTGTCCTTTAATCCTCAGAAAAGTATGAAGTTCTCATCGGTTTGTGTTTGCCTACCTGGGGAGAAGTGTGATCTGGGAATGGGCAAGAACTGGCTATAAATGGTAGCAGTTCACTGATGAGTATTGACCTCAGGGTAGTCTGGGTAGGCTCATGCCTGCGTTTGCAGTTCTATAGTTCCCATTCTGTGTAACAGTAGAGAGAATTCTTGGGGGAAGATACAGGAACCTCAGAGAATCCTATATATTCACCACTATTTTCAATCTGCTCACCTTGCCCAGGGCATATTGTATCATCCTATAGCTACTGGACTCGATTCACTTTCTCTTTTTGGCCAAGCATGTGATCCCAATGGTGAGCTCTCTTCCCCTGACAAAGCTCTGTTATATAGAGTCTATGATGATTGCTCAAAGCCTAGGGCAAAAATCTTTCCACTGCATTCCATTCCATTAACACACATCCAAGTCCCCCAAGGTCAGTCAGAGTCTGGTTCCCCTCTTTAAAATGAAGGAGTCAGACAGTCCAGTATCCTCTGTTCCCTGACTTGTTACCTGCCCTGGGTAGTAGGGTGGAGTGGTACATTATTAAATAAAAACAAAAGACCCAGAATCCCACTGAGAGAGGACCTCAGATAGAAATTACCCCCCCTCTTAATTAATAATTAAAATGGGGTAGGTAGGGGAGCCCCTAGCAAAGTAAACCTTTCTCCAAAGAAGCCTGAGCTATAGTTACGGGGTGAACTCAAGAAAGGTTAGGACCAATTTGCGTTTTACTCTTCAGTAGTTTCAGCACTTAAAGGTGAAATTAGAAGGCCAGGCTGGAATTATGGAACCATCAGTGGACAAAGAGCTGAATACTAACACCCTCTAGTCTGGGCTTGCCTCCTTTGCACCTGTGATTTATCCCTGATAAAACATTGTTACACAGTCATTGCCACCTCCATGATATCACACCACTTTAATGCACATTTTCCCACATGTCCAATTCCACAGCCCTCAAAAAGATATTTAAGTGATGGGTGGAGAGCTCATTATCAAAAGGCATTGATTGCCAGAGATCACAATGAAAAGAGTCTTCATTTATTGCAACCAAATGGTGAAATCCCATCTCCTTGGAGGCACTGAACAAGTACCCCACAGAGTACCCCAATATTCCTCTGATTTTCTGGGTCCCTTCAGGTCAGCTCCCTCTTTCCTACTCCAGACTTTGCATTGTCACTAGCAGCTAATCTCTGATGAAGTGTTACCCTTCTCATTTTAGCCCTGGATCAGAAATCCACCCTAAATCACTATTCGGAAAATCTGCAGTTATTTCTGCTCCTTAATCCTGGTGAAGTTCCTAAAGCACAGGTCTGACTATGTTACTCCCCAGCTCACAAAACTGCAGTGGCTCCCTTTTGCCTCTAGAATCACATACAAACTTCTCTTTTTGGTATTTAGAGCCCTTCATAATCCAGCTCCAGACTATTTCATCCCTGAACCTATGGCTCAGTCAAATTGGCTTACTTGTTGTTCCTCATACAAAACATCCCGGTCTCTTGTCTCTGTGCCTTTGCACGGCTGTCTCTCATGCCTAGAATATACTCTCTCCTTTCTCTTCACCTCTGCCTCTTACAAGTTCAAGAGCTGAGTACTGCAAGTACTATTTTGATCTCTTTCCAGCTCTCAGTACCCTCCTCCCTCCCAAACTGCCATGCATCAACTTTGTAGCTATTTTGTATTTTCCTGTCTATGTTCCCATTGTTTCTAGAGAGAATTGAAGCTATTCGTATCCTTAGTATCTTCCCTGTGTTTTGAACATGTTATTCAGTTGTTTCAGTCATGTCCACCTCTTCATGACCCCATTTGGGGTTTTCTTGGCAAAGGTACTGGAGTGGTTTGCCATTTCCTTCTACAACTCATTTTATAGATAAGGAAACTGGGGCAAACAGGGTTAAGTGACTTGCCCACGGTCACCAACTAGTAAATGTCTGAGGTCATATTGAACCCAAAAAGATGAGTTCCTGACTCCAGGTCCCAAACTCCACTGTGCCACCTAGCTACTTGTCTTGAACATAGATGCTTAATAAGAGCTTCTTGAATTATTGAATTAATCACTTGGAACTAGACCTTTAATCCTAAGGAAGGAATCTTTTTTCAGACAACTCTCTAATTTCTAAATTTATCCCCTGCTCCTCCCTCCAAAGTGAGTGACACATTCCTGCCACATCTGAATTCCCATTCCTCAACACCTTTTCCTCCCTTGGTCTTGCCTATTCTTCAAGGACCAAGTTGTATTATCTCCTTGGGGAAACTATTTCTGCTAATTGATTCCAAGCCTGTGATCCCTCCCTTTCCCCCATTTCTAGAGCTCTCCTTGTTTGTGTTCCTTATTTAACACCAATGATGATGATGCTTATGTTTATATAGCACTTTAACACTTTATTATAGATATATATGTATATTATATGAGTACACACAAGCATGTGTATATGTGTGACATGCACACACACACAGAAGCAGCCACTTTTTTCAGGTCATGGGCATATACAAAAGACACTAATCTCTGGAGGGAAAGCACCACACTTTCAGCACAGATAAGGGGAGAACTGTGCACCAGTTGTACGAGTGGAATTCCTTGGCAGAATGGATAGGACACAAGCTCTGCAGCATTATCTACCTTAGAGGTCCAACTCTGAAGTTACTCCCATTAGCAGTAATATAGGGAAACAGTGGGATGTAGGAGGTCGTTCAAAACTTCTATGTCTAAGTTTTCCAGACTGTTAATATCTTTATGTGGCCTCTACTTGGTGATACTAGTAATAAGTTGCTACCAGACTTCATAACTTACACACCCCCACCCACCCCCACCCCCACCCCCAGTGTATATGTATATATATATATATATATATATATATATATATATATATATGGGTGTGTGTGTGTGTGTATGTGTGTGTGTATGTATATGTGTATATATATGCATAAAATA
>CM053581.1:270662800-270690678 GCA_028627135.1 Pseudochirops cupreus | reverse complement strand
GACTTGTGATTATGGTGGCTTCATATGGTGGCTCTTTTGGCTACAGGTCCATGCTCCTCCTCTAGGTTAAATCCTCCTTCATACAGAAGTGAGATTTCTGGGAGCCCAGAAGAAAATATTTAGCTGAAAATTGGAGCTTAGAGTTTACTCAACACCTTATACTCTCCACTTCCACTATAACCAACCTCATTCATACCTATACTTCTTCCTACCTCTGGACTATATTAATAGTCTATTTTTTCTGCCTCCAGTAACCTTACTCTCCAATCTATTCTCTGCACTCTTGCCTAAGTAATCTTCATAACTGCTCATGTCACTTATCTTCTGCTCAAAAACCTTCAATGGGTGAACATTGCCTATTGAACAAAATTTAACTTCCTGATACTTACATTTAAACCTCTCAACAATCTGGCTCCAAACTACCTTTTCATTTCTCTATCCTTATCCCACACTACTTCCTTTCATGTGCTGGGCATTTCAGCCAAACTGAATTACTCTCTATCTTCCACTTTTGCCCTCTCCAATCTCCGTGTTTTTGTTCATGCTATTGCCCATGCTTGGAATAGACATCCCCACCCCACACCAATCTCATCTATAGACATCCTTCTCTTCCTTCAAGCTCAGAAGATCTCTCCTTCACGATTCTTTTTTTGACCTCACCTCCCTCGTCAAAGGTGAAACTGATCTCTCCTTCAGCTTTTTCATAGCACTTTCTTAGGATGTGCCTTCGTCATATCCTCACTTGTATCACAGACATCTGTATGCACAGTGATTCGCACCTCTCTCCAAGAAAGGAATTCACATCCCTCTCCTCAGGGTAAGGACTTCATCTTTATTTTAAAAATTGTTATGAATTTTTATTGATACTTTTTAAAACCATCACCTTTATTTCCAAGTTTACCACTTCCCCCATTCCATGGAGCAGCAGTCCTTTGTAACAAAGAATAAAAAGGAAAGGTAGAAACAGCATTTTAGTAAAATTAACCAACACTTCATTCCCTCCCTCTCCAAAAAAAGGAAGGGAGGTACATTTTTCTCCTTTCTTTTCTAGGGCCACCTCAGTCATTATAATTATAGAGCTTTCAGTTTCTTTTATTTTCTCTTTCCATTTACATTGTTGTAGCCAATTTGTTTTCCCTGTTCTGCTCACTTTACTCTTCATCAGTTCACATAAGTCTTCCCATGCTTCTCTGAATTGTTCATAGCCATGGTTTCTAATAGAGTAGTAATATTCTATAACATTCATTCACCATAATTTTGGGGACTGTCTTTTTAAATTTTTCCTTATCAATATATTTGTTTTTTACATCAAGAGCATTTCTCTGCTCACCCTTCTATTGTAGCAAAGATAAATAATCCAGAAAAACTAATAGAGCAACTCTCTATCTATCTATGTTGGCCATATTCAGCATCTGCAGTCATTTGAGTTCAATATTGGCGATTATATTCATTCTAAATTCTGTTGCTTTTTGCACTTTAAAAAATAGACATTATTGTAGTCATTATGTATACTGTTCTTCTGATTCTCCTTATTTCACTTTACTTTAGCTCGTACAAGTCTTTCAGTATTTCTCCAAATTCATTATGTTTGTAGTTTTTTTTCTTTATGATGAAATTGTATTCTGTTACAACTTAACCAATATGTCCTACTACTCCCAAATTAGTTGGGTACATACTTCATTTCTATTTTTTTGCCCTGACAAAATTTTTTACTGTTAATATTTTAGCACGTATAGTATCTTTCTTTTTGTCTCTGACTTGCCTAGAGTAAATGCCTCTTAATGAGATTACTTGGTTTAATGGTATGAGTCAGTAACTTTTCTCACATAATTCCAAATTATTTTCTGGAATGGCTGAACCAACCCACAGATCCTTGACTAGAATATTATTATGGTTGGCTATAGACATCCCCACTTCAACCTTGATTATTTCCATCTTTTATGGTTTATGCAAATATTGTCTTTCCCATCTTTTGGTTCCCAGAATCTATCAGGAGACACTGCACATAGTAGGCACTTAAAAAGGTCTATCCAATTGATTTGAGGTGTTAAGATCTGGATCCCATCCTCAAAGATAGTTAAGACTCATACATACGAAGAGATCATTCATAATACCAAGTAGGTAATTTATACCCTCTGACTGATACCATTAGTAAGGGCAATAGGAGATCAGATTAAATGAGTTAATGTGTATAAAAGTGTTTTACAAACCATAAAGTGTTATATTCAATTATTCAAATCAATGACCATTTTATTAAGTATCTACTAAGTATAAACCACCATACTGGGCCCTGAGATTGCAAAGATGAAAAATTACCTGGTGCTTGCCCTGAAGGAGCTGACATTCTATTGGAGGGAAAATATATCTTATAAACAAATAAATTTAAATGTAGGATGGGTCCCACAAAACTTCAAAACCCCTCACTACCCTAGACTCAATATGGTGCATTCATGGGGTAGCATAGTTATAAATATGGCTCAAGCTCCCACCAGTGCATTCATCAGTCATAGATTTAGAGGAGGAAAGGATTTGAGGTCTAAATCCTTTCCTTTCACACATAACAAACCTGAGGTCTAAAGAAATCATTATTTATTAACTCTCTCATCCCCCAATTACTATTTTAAACCTTTTTTTCTATTAAACCACCAACTGTACTCATCCCACACTTACATAAAATAATTTAGTGTTCTCCTTTATTAAGATGATTAGGCCGTTTGGGATGAACTCCTTCAAACACCCTCATCTATAGTTCAAAACTTCTCAGCATAACCACTTTTTTCTCCTTCTAATTACAGAGGAAAAGGTATTCCTGTCCCTTGACAAAGCTAGTACCTTATAGTCTCCTCTAGTACCTTGTTCCAGCATTCATTCCTTCTCTCTTATGTATCTTCAGTCTCTTTCTCTACACTGTTTATTTCCCAGCTATCAATAGACTTCTTTAAGTTTCCTAGATCCTAAACACATCCTTCCTTTGACCTTTCTGCCTCTGCCAGCTACCATCCTATTTTTTCCCCTTTTTCATTGCCAACTTTTTGAAAGAAAAAAAAGTTTTCTAAGCTTGTCTTTCCTTCACACTCCATGCACCAGTAAAGGAGCTTTATAAAACATTCCAACACCTATCTCTGTGCCCTCTTCCTGGCTGTCCCTCAGATCTGGAATAAATGCACTCCTTCCCCACCCTCAACCCTTAGAATCCCTAGTTCTCTTCAACAAGCCTTTCTAGTGCCACATAAGGCTTATCTTAACCATCCCCTCTTCCATTAGCTAGAGGCCTCCTGGAATTATTTTATATTCACTTTGTATTGTCTTATACGTAAATATGTTGTTTGTCTCCACAGAATATAAATTCTTTGAGGGTAGAGACTTTTTCATTTTTGTATCTCTGGTGTTTAATATAAATGCTCACTGATTGATCCTATGATCATCTGTCTAAGGTTGGAGACTCAACTTGGGGTCTGTAACTCATATTTTTGATAACTTTATTTATTTCAATATGACTGACTTCCTTTGCAATCCTATGTCCTTTATTTTATGCATTTAAAAACATTTTTTTTTCTGAGAAAGGGGTATCTAGGCTTTGTGAGAATGCCAAATAGACCCAGGATATAAAAAAGTCTAAGAACCCTTGGTGTAAGGCCACACAGGAGAGGTGTCAGAGTCAGGAAACCAAGTCTTCTAATTACAAATATATTATTCTTTCCACTTCCACCACACTGTCTCTACCAACAAGCTGGGAAGGAATCAAATAACAAGGGAAAGTGGAAGTGAATAAGCATGTATTAAGTACCTATTATGTGCCAGGCACTATGCTAAGCACTTTACAAACACTATCTCGTTTGATGATTGCAGAATAGCCTAGTAAATAGGAAGGAAAAGGACAAACCGTAGGAGCATTTCCTCCCTTCCCCCCTCCCCACCAAAAGGGTACAGTTTCCCACTGATTTCCATGCCAGTAGAAAAGACAATGCTTCCTGGACAAACGACTCCCTCAGGGTTGCATCTCAGCTGGAGTACTTCCTAGGAACAAGGCTCCCCAACTCCATTTTCTCTAGTTGCACCCCATGCATACATAGAACGCTTTCCCTTCTCCTGGTTTCCCTGGATTCCTTTGAGTTCCGACTAAAATCCTACCTTCCACAGGAAGCCTTTCCCAATCCCTCTTAGGTTTAGTGCCTTCCCTCTGCTGATTGTTTACTATTTCTCCTGTGTATGGCTTGTTTGTATGTATTTGTTCGCTTTTGGTCTCCCCTCCTCCCCCTTAGAATTGAGTTCTTGAGAGTAGAGACTTTTGCTTTTTCTTTGTATCTCTAGCTTAGCACAGTACTTAGCACATAGTAGGTGCTTAATAAATGTTTATTGACTGACTGGCTCTGACTCCCAAGAACTGGTTGTGCACCTAACCACTCTGCCTGTAAGGGGATAGAGTTCTCCCCTAAGCTGTTTCTGTCAGCTGCTAGAGCTGTCTGTGGTGGCTGGGACCTCTCTCAGTAATAGTCAACAGCCAGTAAATGTTTATTAAGAGTCCAGGCACTGTGTCAAGTGCTGGGGACACAAATATGAAAAAAGAAAGTTCCTGCCCTCAAGTTGCTTACAGCCTAATGGGGGAAAACAAGATATAAAAAGAAGCTCAAAATCAGGGGAGGGATACATGGCAGAAAAGTCAGAGAGGTCCTCGAGTAGTGCTGCAAAGTGAGAAATAAGACATCTGAGTTACGTTCCTTCTTTAAATGGAGGTTTTGATGTTCATGGTTCT
Source organism: Pseudochirops cupreus (assembly GCA_028627135.1). Lineage (NCBI taxonomy): Eukaryota > Metazoa > Chordata > Mammalia > Diprotodontia > Pseudocheiridae > Pseudochirops > Pseudochirops cupreus. Next base: position 270,685,925 of record CM053581.1, on the reverse strand, counting down.
ACTCTCCAAACAGAGAGCCAGAACATAGTAAAGAGATGGAGTACCAAGGCTGTTGGGATCTCCCAGGAGCATGAGATTTTATGCAGAGCTACTATTACCCTCTGCTGGGAAGGCTTCTTTGGTTCAAAAGAAGTGTTATTATTCTTTTTTGTGACTGCCCCCATGCAACCACAGAGTGGGGAGGGGGTGGAGAGAAAGGGGAATGGTTGAACAAGTTATGGTATATGAATGTAATAGAATACTGTTGTTCTGTAAGAAATGATGAAGGGGACAGCTTTAGAAAAGCCTGGAAAGACTTGAATGAACTGATGAAGACTGAAGTCAGGAGAATTATTTATACAATAACAAAATCATTAAGTCAAATAATTTGGAACTTAGGAACTCTGGTCAACACAATGACCAACCACAATTCCAGAGAACTTGTGATGAAACATGCTGCCCACATCCTGATAGAGAGCTGATGTATTCAGAGTACAGACTGATGTACTGTTTTTAGACATGGCCAATTTGGAAATTTGTTTTGCTTGGCTATACAAGTTTGGTTTTGTTGCTTTCTCAATGGAGGTGGGAGGAAGAGAAGGAAGATTTTTGTTTGAAAAATAAAATAAAATTTAAGGGAAAAAATGGCAAAACACTCACCCCAACATGGGGGAAGAGGCAGGGCTAGTTAATAGAGTTTTATTTCTTTGGTTAAAAAAAAAGAGCATCAAGAAAACATTTTTAGAGAAGAAAACAAAAATATCAAAAGGGGACACAAAAATAGGGTAATTTTGTTGTCATTATTTTACTTAATGATAATAGCTGGAAGAGGCAAAACAAGATAGAGAAATTAATAACTATTAATAGTAGTTGACAGAGTAGGTTAATGCAAAGTGCTTAACTCACTATTTAATTGCTAAATACTTTACTAATTCTTCTCATTTTATCCTCACAATAACTCGGTATGATAGGTGCTATTGTTATCCTCTTTTTACAGATGAGGAAACTGGGGTTCAGAGAGGTCAAGTGACTTGCCCAAGGTCACATAGCTGATAAGTATCTGAATCCAGATTTGACTTCAAATCTTGATTTTAATTCCAATGTTCTATTCAAATTTAACATACACTTTAAAAACCAAACTACATGTAATGAATTCACAGTTTCATATATAATCCTCTTTCTTGTTCTTCTTTGTGTGTTTAAATGTCCATATTTTTCAATAAATGTTAAGTTCATAATTTTAGAAAAGAAAATGAGAAAAACCCCAAATGATTTAGGAACATTTAAGAGGGGAGAGAGCATTTTCAGCTAACAGGAGCAGGAAAGGCTTTTCATAGTGGGGAGCACCTGAGTTGGGTCTGGGAGAGAGGGCTTTCAGCAGTCGGAAACGAGGCGGGAGCTAGCTATAGGTAACAAGCCTGTAGGAAACACACCAAGGTGGGAGACAGAAGGTCAAGAGTGGGGAACAGTTAGTAATACAGCTTGATTGGAGCACAAATGGGAGTAACGTGAAATAGGATTGGAAAGGGAGGTGAGAACTAGACTCTGGAGAGCCTTAAATGCCAGACTAAAGAATTAATATTTTATCCTATAGGCGGAGGAAGTCACCATTATTATTATCACCAATATTTTTTTCTGCACTTGCAGCAAATTGCTGTATGGCATCAACACATGAAATAGAACATTCTCTGAAGAATCAGAAGAGAGCATTGCAGAAAGAGCAAGGGGGAAATGAGTGGGTACCAGCAGACATAAGCAGGTGTGAGCAGGCTTAACCAAAGAGGAACTTCAAAGAAGATCGGGAATGAAAACTGTCATCAAGGAAATGTACAGTGAAAGAGAAGGCAGGCTGGGCACAGTGAAGGATAATAATAGTAATAATAGCTAGCATTTCTAGAGCACTGTAAGATTTGCAAAACACTTTACAAATATTGTATTATTTTATCCTCATAACAACCCTGGGAGGAAAGTGCTATTATTATCCCCACTTTACAGTTGAGGAAACTGAGGGAGACGCAGGGTAAATGACTTACTCAGAGTCACACAGCTGGCCCTGAGTGTCTGAGGCAAGAACTGAATTAGGTCTTCCTAATTCCAGATCCACTATTGTATCTACTGTCCCACCCAACTACCAGGATAACAGGTGACTATCCAGAGCACTTTACTATCACCCTTTCTTTATTTTTTATTTTTAAAATTAACTTTTGTTTATTTTACTATCACCCTTTCAATGTCAGACCAAAGCAAGGAAGGCCTCATAGGGTAGATTCCTTTGTGATAAACTTATGGGAAGATCCGGACAGATATTATGCAGGATGGACCATCAAAGATTGTTTGCAGTTTGCATCATTGGTGAGAATTTCCAAATCAATAAGCTCACAGTGCATCTGAACTTCTTTCCTATGAGCTGTGGGTGGAAAGAGTGGTTTCAGAGAAAAATTCTTGGAAGAGATGGGAGCTGTTGTTTAAAGGCAGTATAGGATGTGGACTGGTAAAGTATAGACAGGGAAATGGCATGAGAAAAGCTGGAACCAGGAACACAGTTATTCAGTATTGTTAGGGGACAGGAATAATTAATTCAGTTTGGCTGAAGCTTAGGATCCATGTCAAAGTAGCGAGAGATGAGACTGAGGTACCTCGAATGTCAAGGTAAGGAGTTTGAATTTGGTCCTACAGGCAATGGGAGGTCATTGGAAGTATTTGAGCAAGGAAGGAACAATACAAGAAGAGTGCAGTAAAAAATGAATCTGGTAGCTGTACAGGATGGATAGGTGCTGAGACTCAATAGGGGGCAATAGTAGGCACAGTATCTATTGACTCATAGATTCAGTGAACACCAGAAAAATCTAAACCCTTGAAAAATTTTGGCAACAAACTCCCCTGTGATGCACCTCAGGAGCCCCTCGAGCTTTCTGACAGCACTGAACAGAACTGGAATGGACTTATGAACATAGAACACAGAATATCAAAGCTGGAAGGGTTCTCATACCATGGAAGGTTAGATTTGGGAAAGGACCTTAGGGATCTTAAACCAGTTTGACAGAAACATTTGGGGACTTGAAATACATTGATGGCTGTCTCCTGTGCTATAATAAATGCTGTACCAAACTTCTGGAATAACAGATAAAAATTTCAGATGATGGGCCCACATCTGGAAGGAATCTTTTAATCACTGAAATCACAGAGCCTCTGGAATACCCTGGTGACAAAAGGAAATTGAATATTTAATACTGAATGTTTGCCACAATTTGTAACTTTGACATATCTAGAATGAATATTTTAGAGGTGAAAATGTCTCTAGTAATGGAAATTTTCTCCGAGACGCCTTTCCCTTCTAGCAAAGAACAGAGAACACTAGGGTTCCCACAACACATTTTGAGCATTGTTGCTGTGGTCCACCACACCATCAACTTTACAGATGGGGAAACTGAGGCCTATAAAAAGAGACGGCTTGTCTACCACAACAGCCAGTTTATGGCAGAGTTCCTGGCTCCCACTCTGGGCACTTTCTTCTGCCACACTCTGCTAGCAGCTCCTTTGGGTAAGAGCCATTTTTGCCCCCCAGCTGTAGTGGGATAAGGGAACAGAGGGGAGAGGAGTCCCGGGCTTTCTCTGACTGCTGCCTTTAGCTCTGGGATTAATTTATTTGCTCTGACTCCAGAGTTCTGCAGTGGGAAGGACCCAGCCGTCTGTCAAGGCGAAGCTCCTACCTCACCCCACCCTCCTTCCCACCCCCAGGCAAAATATATTTCCCTGCGGCTGTCCTGGTGCTGAACAGTCACTAATTTTGTATTCCAATTATAATTTGTTCCCTTTTCCTCCTTTTAATAAAAACGAAAGCATCCGGAAACATCCGGGCGTGGGCCGGGGGAAGAGAAAGGATTGCCATATTAAAAAGTGCCTTCAATCAGGCTCTTCTAATGGATTGTCAGCTCAACCTGGCCTTCCTCCTCCTCCCCCAGTTTGGGCACCCCCCCCCCCGCCATGCTCACCTCCAGAGGCAGCATTTACATTCCTTAATAACCCCTCATTCATATTCATGATGTGGGGCGGGTAATAATGGCTGAGCGAACTGCACTAATTCAATTTCCCCCGCCTCAGTGTGTTTAGTTAATCACCAGGGGACCTGGGCTCCTCAGTACAATTATTTATTCGGAATTAGACCTTGAGGCAACTGGATTGAAAAAGGGAACCAGGAATACAATTAAAACCGGGCTCTCTTTGCCCCGTAGCTTGTTCCTCGAACACTTCCCAGACCAGCTCCGCGTCATCCTGTCTTCCTGTCTCAGTCTTTTTCCCCCTGACTGCCTATCTTCCTGTTTGTCTGTCTTTTCTCTGTCTCTCTATCTGCCTGTCTCACCCTATGCTTGTCTCCCTGTCTCCCTATCTGCCTGCCTGTCTGCCCTTGCCTCCCAGGAGGGCTCTATAGAAAAGCTGAGAGTTTTTATGAAGCTTGGGTGGAACTGACTGGAATCAATTCCTGGTAAAGAACTGAGTCTAGGTTCCCTAGCTTCAGTCAACTGAATCTTTCCCTAGAAATCTTTAGCTTGGTCCTGGCCTGGTTCCTGAAGCAGAAAAGGATGTCAATCACCAGGGAGAATGGGATGAGTTGGGGCCAATGTGCTGCTGGGTCCTGGGCATATACACAAAAGGTAAACCAGTTTTATGCATTCATACATTGATTAATCTCTTTCTTCATTTGTTCCTTTACTCTTGTTCCAAAGCCAGCTAGGTGGGACAGTGGATAGAATGCTGGGCCTGGAGTCAGGAAGATTCCTCTTCCTGAGTTCAAATCTAGTCTCTGACACTAGCTATGTGACCCTGGGCAAGTCACTTAATCCTGTTTGCCTCAGTTCCTCATCTGTAAAATGAGATGGGGGAAAGGAAATGTCAAGCCACTCTAGTGTCTCTCTGCCAAGAAAACCCCAAACAGGGTCATGGAGTGTAGGACACAATTGGAAAAATGGCTTAATGACATTTTTTTCCTTCCTTCCTTCCTTCCTGCCTGCCTGCCTGCCTGCCTTCCTTCCTTCCTTCCTTCTTTTCCTCCTTCCTACTTTCCTTCCTTCCTTTCTTCCTTCCTTCTTTCCTTCCTTCCTTCCTTTCTTCTTTCCTTCCTTCCTCAAGGGTTAGAAATGAATCAGAATTAGATTCTGCCCTCAATAAACACAAGATCTAGTGGGAGATGGACAATGCGGGCGCGCGCGGCGCGCGCACACACACACACACACACACACACACACACAGAGTACATATTTACAACAAAAAGCAGGATATAGAGGTACAAATTGCTGTGAAGGTTCCAAGAGAGGGAAGATCAGATCTGGGTAGGGGCTCAAGGAGAGCATCATGGAGGAAGTGGCATCTGAGTCTGGCCTTGAAGGCTGAGCAATATTTTACTTCCTCCTGGCTAGGCAAAGGCCCCTATCTCCTCTACCTGCTCCTCATCCCTGAATCCAGGCTTTTCATTTAGGCACAAGCAGTAGAGAGCAGAGGGAGGGGGGATACAGGGAGGACAATTGTTTGCTGTTATCCTGTATTCCATTCTTGCAAAGCTGCATTCATAATTGATTTATCTGATGGCTATAGTGTAGTAAATGTAGAATGAGAATGAGTGGAAAGGTTGATTCTCCTGGGATTCCCACTGTTTCCCTCATGACTGGTAGGGATACTTTTGCCCATGTGTTTGTCCATTTCATGTCTCACACCTGATGGTCCATCCAGACCATTTTCTGTGCTTGCAAACCTTACCTCCTTCCCCCTACTCTCCCTTCCACTCCCTGTCCCAAGAGCTTGCTCTTTCCCCCAGCTCTCCAATCATCCTCATTACCAGCATTGTGTTCCTAAACAACACTTTGCATCTTTCTAATGCACTTACACAATATTGTTCTTTTGGTGTCTTATTCCCTCATTAGACTGTGAGCTCCATCAGGGCAGGGACCATATCTTTCTCATTCACTCATTCATTTACTAAGCAGACTTATATTTTGCAGAACACTGTGCTTGGGTATTGTGGGGAGGGATACCAAGTCTAGTTAAGATATGTTTCTCTGGTCTGGTCAGGTCTCCTGGACCCCTAAGTATGTAAGCCATATCTCCTGGCATAGTGTTCTACAGAGAGTAGGTACTTAATAAATGTTTGTTGTATTGTATTATGCCCTGATTCACAGTACCCTAGGGAAGGCGCTAACCATCTTAGGGATGGATTGTTCTAATCTTCACATAGAAAGATTTGTTCATGAGATCTGTCAACCGATGGTTTAGTCCATCATCATAAAATTTATGTAGGTATTGGATCAGTCTGAATATAGGCTGTATTTTTTTCATTCAAAAATCTAGCTTGTATAAAACCTGAATGTGGCCTGTAGTCATATATATACATACTATATGTGTGTGTGTGTATACACACACACATATAGTATGTATATGTATATTTGTATGTATGTATGTATGTATATATCTACATATACATTTCACTCTTTCAAAGAGATCTTATTTAAAGGGTGTAGACTGTTTTAATTAGTACAGTACATGGATTAGTGTCTTTATTTATAGATTTCAATTAAAATTATATATGTATACATCATGTATATGCACCTAGACACATTCACCTTTAACCATATGATCAAAAATATGTATTAGTTACATACTATGTGATCATCGTCATGTGATCATACTCTTATTTATTCTATTCAACAAATAATCACTCAGTATTAGTTTTACTACTTACTACCAGTTCTACTTGGACAAATCCAGTGTATTGCAAGCTGCTTGAGGACAGGGACTATTTTATCTTTGTATGCTCAGCAGATACTTGGTGCTTAATAAAAATAAATGTGTTGAATTGAAGTTCAGTCTCTAATCTTTCAGAACCTCACTTACCTCATCTGTAAAATAAGATTGGATTAAATGATTTTTAAGATTTCTTCTAGCTCTAAAGTTCTGTGGTCTGTGGTCTCTCCTAGCTTTTATATTCTATGTAATTTGATTTGACAACACTGAGTTAAGTAGGATTTGGATGCATGGAAAGGAGGAAAGGAAAGAGAGGGGAGACAGGAGGGCCTCTCAAGCAAAGGGAAAACTAAGTAAAAAAGTATGTAGTAGGAGGAGTAATAATAATAATAACAATGATAATTATTATTATAACAAGAAGAAGGAGGAGGAGGAGGAACATTGTGCTTTAAGGTTTGCAAAGTTCTTTATATACATAATTTCATTTGATTCTTACAACAACCCTGTGAAGCAGGTACCATTATTATCTTCATTATATAGATAAGTATACTGAGAGTGAGAAGGACAAGATGATTTGCCCAGGGTTCACAGCTAATACATATTTAAAGGAGGATGTGAACCCAGGCTTTTCTGAATGTAAATCCAGTGCTCTATCTACCATGCCAGGCTGTTTTCCCAGGAATGTCCCCTGCTTTTCTTTTCAAGGCTAGGATCTATTGGAGGGTCAAGGCATAAGCCTCTCTCCTCCCCCTCCAACTCTCTCCAAGACCAAGCTGTATCTCAACTCAGCCCTTTCTGGCTCCACCAAGCCCATGTCAGAGGCCGTGACAAACAGCTTAGCTGATGGCTTATAATGTCGGAGATGATGGAAATGGGGATGTGACAGTTGAAAGAATGGGTTGGGGATGCTTGTCATAACTTTATTTGTGGGAGGTGAGTTCTTGTCAGCAAGTGATGGATCATCCAAGGCCAGGGCACAATGCAAGTCCTAGCAGAGCCTCTCTTTCTCCCTCTCTCTCTCTCTCTCTCTCTCTCTCTCTCTCTCTCTCTCTCTCTCTCTTTCTCTCTCTCTTTTTCCCCCTCTCTCTTGGACTCTGTCTGTCTGTCTGTCACACACACACACACGTACACATACTCATACACACACCCTCCCTTCTCTCTTTTCTCTGAGAGCCAAATGACTTTGGGGATGACAAATGAGTTTCTCAGCAAGAGCAGGGGACGGGAAATTTGAAGGTAAAGAGGCTGTGTGGCCAGCACCTCAATGTATTTTCTGATTATCCTGCTGATAGCAGGCATCTACCCAACCTACTCCTCTGGAATATGTCTAGTGCCAGAGCAGTCCATTCTTGGGTTGCCTTCTTTTGTGACTGAGGCTCTGGCAGGTGGGAGCTGATCTTCATCTTCTCCATGCTCTCGACTTGTCCCATAAGGCAGAGCTGTTGGGCCTCATGACAGGAACAAGGATGGAGAGTTAAGATGAGATAGCCAACTGGACATCTTCTTGTGGAAGTAGTTCCAGGCAGGAGTTAGGGGGAGTAGAATATTAGACAATGGAATGCTAGGACTAAAAAGTACCTTAGAGTATATCATATAAACTGTCAGAGCTGAAAGGGACTTTAGAACATAGCATATGGAATGTCGGAGACGACAAGGGCCTTAAAATATAGAACGTTTAATGGTCAAGCTGTAAGGAACCTTAGAACACGGAATAGGAAGGCTGGGAAAGGAACATTAAAATGCTTAGAACATAGAATGAATGAATAAGTGATGAATGAAAAATCATTTGTGAAGTATTTCTTATGTGCTGGGCACTGTGCTAAATACTGGAGATTAAAACATAAAAAGTAAGACAATTTCTCCCCTCAAGGAGCTTATATTCTAATGGGGAGAGATGATACATATAGGGTGATGGCTGCCAGGGAAGGCTGAAGTCACAGAGAGGGTGAGCAATTTGATGGTTAATTTGCTTTTGATTCTTTTTTTTTTTTGTAGAGGGGGAAGGTAGGGCAATTGGGGTTAAGTGACTCACCCAAGGTCACACAGCTAGGGGTGTGTGTGTGTGTGTGTGTGTGTGTGTGTGTGTGTGTGTGTGTGTGAAGTGTCACGTTTGAACTCAGGTCCTCTTGACTCCAAGGCCAGTGCTCTATTTACTGTGCCACCTAGCTGCCCCCATGCTTTTTATTCTTGAAACAAGAGATGGAAGGGGTGTTATAGCTGAGGCATAACAGGTGGCTGGGGTCAGGTAGATAAAGTGGTCTCACCAGTTAGCACATAGAATATCAGAGTTGGAAGAAACCAATATTTCACCTAGTCAAACCCTTTCTTTTTACAGATGAGGAAACTGAAGGCCAGAGAGGTAGTGACTTCAGTAAGGTCACACAGCAAGTATAATTCAGCTGTCCTGACTCAAAGTCCAATGTTCTTTTTTCACACAACACTTGATTCATCCAGGGGACTTAAGCTTGAGTACAAAAGTCCAGCATGTGAGGAGGCATGGGCTTTTCATATTTGACACACTTTTGATGATGGCAAGTATGGAGGCAGGGGAGCCAGACCCAAATGAATCAATACTGTAACCTTGCTTCATACCCTTTCCATGTTACTGTTAAGTAAGCTTCTTTTTGTTAAATGTATGATAATCTACCAGTGCTTCATTTCATCCCAATCCCAAATCTGAACCATCCTACCATGAGCCACACCTGGCTCAGAGCAACTTCCTAATAATTAGAGTTATCCACAAGTGGAATGAACCACCCTGGGGGGAAGTAGGTTCTTTCTCCCTAGAAGTCTTCAAGCAAAGGCTGGATGCCCATCTGTCAAGGAGGTTGTTGAGGAGATTTCTGTTCAGGTATGGGTTGAGCTAGAAGGCTGCTGAGATCTTTTCCAACTCTGAGATTCTGTGATTCTCTGGTTCTCTGAAGTACAGTGAGACCCCGGCCAGCTCACTTTTCCCATTTTCTAAAAATGATCCTGGTAAATAATCTGTATACTTTTCCCAGGGCCTAGGTCTCCTTCCTTGCATCAGCCCTGGCTACGTGGTTATTGACAGTGTCAGGGCAGGCTGCCAAATGTGTTTCAGTGCAGACCTGAAAGTCCTGCCATATTCATCCTTCCTTCTCTCTTCCCCCAGCTTTGTGGATGAATGAGCTTCTTGGGCCAGCTGTTGTTGTTTCTCTAGGACAGGTCCCCTGAGAAGCAAAGAGAAGCATTTTTGCCTCTTCTGGTATCGAATCTAATTGCTATCTTTTTTAGCTTTCTGAACCATTAATTCCTTTAGCTTCCTAGAATTTTCTGTCCCTATCAGCCTCAAACAGAAGTTGAATCACAGTTGAGTGGCCTTTGTCCCCCACCCTCACCCACAAATGGGGTCACAAAGAGTTGGATATGACTGAAAAGCAACATGGCAGCAGCAGCCGCAACAATAACAACATCATGTGTTGTGAGGGGTTAACAGACAGCTTGCTAGAGGAGCTAGAGGAAGGCCTTTGCCCTGTTCTGTAAATCTTGGATGGAGGAGTTATGGAACATCATGGATGAGAACAGCACAGGCTAGTGGGTCACTTGAGCTTGAGACCTCTGATCTGTAGTACAGCTAAAGCTGATTGGGTGTCCACGAAAAGGCTTCCATGTCATTAGGTAGTGGGACATGGACGGGAATGACCACTGCACTTCCAGTCTAGGTGGGTGAGGCATACTCAGTCTCAAAAGAAAAGAGAAGAAAGAAAGTAAAAAAGGAAGGGGAGAGAGAGAGAGAGAGACAGAGAGAGAGAGAGAGAGAGATTGACATCTTAAAGAGGAAATGTGCTGTAGTGGAGAGTCCTGTTCTTAGGACTAGAATTCCAAGACTCAAATCTGGTTGTTATGCTTATTTAGCTATGTGACCTTGGGCAAGTCTCTTTCCCTCAGCAGCAGTTTTCTTCCTCCATAAAGTAGAAATAGTCATATTTTCACTACTTACTCCAGGCATTGTGTGAAAACTACTTTACAAATCACAAAATGCTACAGAAATGTGAACTATCGTAATTATTGTTATTGGTAGGGGACCCTTTGTTGGGTCTGTGCTGATCTTTGCTAGTCTTTCTCCTTTTTGTTAGGTATGCCTAGGTGCTAATTCTATCTGAAATTACCCTGTTCTGCTGTTCTGGGTCTGCTTCTGAATCGTTAGGGAGCACTACTGACCATGGTGAAATAGCCTTTTTGCTTGTTTAGGAGAAGAGTTTCTTTGTGGTACAGATAATTATCCTTCATTTATTCAAAAGGTATTGGGTGAGCATCTGCTCTGGGTCTAGTACTGTGTGCCACAATTGAAGAGAAATGAAAGGCGTCATGGGACCATGGAAAGAATGCTGGATATGAAGTCAAAAGACCCAGGCTCAAATTTCACATCTGACACTTATTACCTGTGTGACCTTAGACAAATTACTTAACCTCTCTGGGCCTCTATTTCCTCCCCTGGAAACTGAGGACTCTGGACTAGATGACATCTAAGGTCTCTGCCAACTCCAAATCTATGATCCTATGATATAAGAAAAATTGAAGTGAAATGAATTGCTCAGAGTCACATAGGAAGAAAGCAGCAGAACTAGGATTTAATCATAATAGCTAGCATTTAAATAGCACCTACCATGTGCCAGACACTGGGCTAAGTACTTACAAATATGATCTCATTTGATCCCCACAACAACCCTGGAAAGTAGGTGCTATTACTACTCCTATTTTACAGCTGAGGAAACTGAGGCAGGCAGAGGTTAAACAATTCACTGAAGGTCATACCACTGGCAAATATCCGAGGCAGGATTTGAACTCAAATCTTCCTGACTCCAGGTCCAGCATTCTACCCACTGTGACACTTGGTTTTCTTTTGATTTGAATTTAGGTCTTCTGACTCCAAATTCAAGACTTTTTCCTTTATACTAAGCTGCCACCTATATAAGGACTCATCCTTCATAAGTTCACAGAATAAATTGGGAGATGACAAAAATATGAGCTAGTTAAAAAAACAACAACTGTGCAATATGGGAATAAAAGCTAAGATTAATGATACATATTTTATCACACTGTTCAGAGGAGGGGGAGATCCCTGTGGGTTGCAGATGTTGGAAAAGGCTTCATCAAGAAGGTAGAACTCTGTTGTTCCTTGAAGCATCCTTGAAGCTAGAATATGGAGAGATGGAAATCAGGGGGTGGGGCAGCAGTACATTCTGGGCACCATGATGTAATGGAAAGAGCACTGCCATGTGAGTCAGGAGATGCGTTCTGTTGCTCACTAGCTGTGTGACGTTGGGCAAATCACTTAGCCTCCCCAAACTTTAGTTCTTCATCTGTACAATGAGAAGACTGGATTAGATAATCTCTAAAGACCTTTATTGCTCTGACGTTCTGCAATTAGCATGAAAAAAGGCTTGGAAGTAGAATGTGGATGTTGTTTGGTGGATCATTTGATTTTTTTCCTTAATTTGAAAAATGTATTCTAACTTGATAATTATCATTGTAAGCAAACATTCAAATGTCGGGGACAGTTTGGAGAATGACTTGTCTAAATAATGGGATCAACTAGGTTTTCGGAAGTATATGTTGTTGGCTAATATGGAAATATGTTTTGCATGACTGCACATGTATAATCTATAGCAAATTGCTTGCCTTTCTCAAGAAGAGGGAGAGGAGAGGGAAGGAGATAGAGAATTTGCAATCCAAAATTAAAAAAACAAATGGTAAAAATTGTTTTTATATGTGATTTGAGATAAAAACAAAACAAATATCACCAACAAAAAAAGGAAGTATACGTTGTGGCCTGATAATGGGGGAGCAGTCTTGAATGTCAAGCTGAGTAATTAAGACTTTATTATGTAGGCAATAGGGAGCCATTTTTTGTTCTTGAATAGCAGCAGGAAAGGAGTATCATGAAAGTCTCAAAAAGTTCTGTTTCTGCAGAAATTTCTTTTTCTAGTGATGAATACAAGGTCTGGTCAGGGTAGATGGGGGTGACATGGCTTGAAGCCCAGAAATACTAATTTACCAACTTGTACTAATCCTGTACTAGTTGCATGAATATGCAGCTAATTCTCTCCACTTGTTTGCTTCCTGATATTCTGACCACCTCAAAAGCCACTTTCAAATATGCCCTCCTCATTCCCCAAGCAAGATGCAGAGACTAGAGAAGCTTAATCCTACCAGGGAATTCTGCTTTCCTAAAGAAAAAGCTACCTGGATCCATGACTTCTGCACCATTGTTCAGAACTTCAGGCAGTAGCAGGGTATGGGGTGGGAAGGGAAAGTCCTCATGGGTGCACCCACAGACACACACAAGCATACAAACAGACACATATGCAACACACAAGGAAAAAGGCATCAGTCATCAAGCAGGATGGGGCCACTACAGCATAGGATAGTGGAAAGAGTACTAAATTTAGATTCAGAAGACTTAGATTTGGATCCTGGCTCTGCAGCTTACTCCTTATGTGATCTTAAGTCATTTAAAGTCATTTAACCTTTATGGAGATGGACTTAAATGATCTCTAAGATCACTTTCCACTGTAAGTCTTATATTTTTGGAGATGAGGAAACAGTGTTAGAGGAGTCGTTTCTTCCTTAAGTCCTATTCTTTCAAAGGCTTTGTAGCATCAGCTACCAACATCATGACTCTGAGAAAAGCCTCCAAATGGCCTTGAGGCAGCAGCTAGTACTCAGATAACCAACAAGCCTTTGAGTTCCTTAATGGGTCTTTATATGTGCTTTAACTTTATTCTGTAGGCAATGGAATCATTACTGGACCGGCAGGGCTATGGTTTTGCTACACTGGCAAAAACTGTGACAAGAGAAAGGAAAGGAAGAGTGATTAACTCCTTGCTTCTCTCTGGTAAAGCTTTTCAGACCCTGGATATCGGTCACCTTTCTGTATGAGTTAGGACATTTACAATGCTTTCTTACCATCTGAACCTGGTGAGGTAGCCAGTGCAAGTATTTTTATTATTATGTTAAAGACTAAAAAACTGAAAGTTGGGTTAAGTAACTTGTCAGTGGTCACAGGATCATATAATTTAGAGCTTTAAAGTACTTTTGAGATCATTTATTCGCCCCTCCCCCTAAATTATAAAGAAACTGGAGCCCAGCGAGGATTTATTACTATATTATACAGGTAGTAAATAGCAGAGTTGTGATTCAATCCCAGGTCCTCCAACTCCAATTTTTTAAAATTAAATTTATTTTTTAATAAATAAAATCTATTTTCTCTCCCTCTCATCCCCATTGTGGGTGAAAAAATAAGGAAAAAAAAACCTCTTGTAACAAAAATGCATTATCAAGCAAAACAAATCCCTCCATTGGCCATGTTCTACACAGACACACACACACATATAATATATCTTTACACACATACTTATAAATTATGTATAACATATTACTTTTGACTCTGAATCCATCATTTCTCTATCAGGAGATGAGTAATACGTTTCATGATCAGTCCTCTGGAATCATGCCTCCAACTACAAATTGAGTGGTTTTTCCACTGTAGTACACAGCTAACAATTGTCAGAACCAGGATAGAAATGAATCAAGGTCTTGACTCCAGGTCCAGAGCTTTTTTCATTTCATGCCATTGGCCTGATGAGCAGAATGTGTTAAAGGGGGAGAGACTAGTGGCAGGAAGACCAGTTAGGTTACAGTCATGGCATAGCTGTGAGGTAATCAGGACCTGCCCTATAGCACTGGCCATGAGTATAGAGAGATTGGGATGAATTAGAGAGTGAGGATGAGAACTTCCAAATTCTTTTTTGGGTTCTTTCTACATCATTGTTTCTCAACCAGTCAAACACATGCTTTGGTCTTTCCAGATATCCTTGGTTCCTCACTTTGTCAGTTACTAACCAGGAGTTGACCAAGATGGAAAGAGGATGAGATAAAACAAAAGAGCCAGGACTTTAGAGTCAGAGGATTTGCCTTTGAATCCTGCTTCTGCTACTTACTGCCTGTGTGACCTGTGCTGTCATTCAGTTTTTCAGAACCCCAATTTCCTCATTGGGGTAAAATGAGAGGGTCAGGGGAGGTGATGCAATGAATAGAGTACCAGCCCTGAAGTCAGGAGGACCTGAGTTCAAAACTGACCTCAGACACTTACCATTTACTAGCCATGTGACCTTGGGCAAGTCACTAAACCCCAACTACCCTGCTTTCCCCTCTCCAAAAAGCAAAAAAAATATTAAAAAATAAAGAATGAGAGGGTCAGACTTGATGATCTCCCTTTCCATAATAATAACACCCCACATTTATATTGCCCTTTCGATTCTATCAAATACTTTAGAGACATTATCTCATTAATCCTTGCAACCAGGCTGAAAAGTAGCAAATGCCGGAATTATTTTCATTTTGCAAGAGAGAAGACTGAGGCTCAAAAAAACCTGAGTGACTTAGAGTGGGTAAGCACCAGATCTGGTCCTTGGATATAGTTCTCCTGACTTCAAGGTCACTCTTTGCTTCACTACACTTTAATTCTTCTCCTGAGGGTGTGAATTGGTATCATGACTGGGGAATGAATGTAAATGGCCAGATGGCCGAACCCACGGATGGCTGAATGAGGACAGCCTCTTTTGTGTGTCCCAACAAATTGGAAGGTATGTCATGGAGGGCAGAGACCTATATTGTACAGCAACTAATGCCCTAAGACTTATCATTAGAGTCATGGAAAGAAGAAAACAAGCATTTATTAAGTGCCTACTGTGTTTTAGGCACTGTGCTAAGCACTTTACACATATTAACTCATTTGATCCTTGTAACAACCCTGGGAAGTAGGTGCTATTATTATAATACCCATTTTATAGTTAAAGAAACTGAAACAGGTAGAGGTTCAGTGACCTGCCCAGGATCACACAACTAGTAAGTGTCTGAAGTCAGATTTGGACTGAGGTCTTCTTGAATTCAGCCCCGGAACTCTACCACTGCTGCGACCGTTAGAAGTGTTAGAAGGAAACATTAGATATTAGGTAGTTTTACTCTACAACCCTCATTTGCAGGAGAGGGAGCTGAGGCCCAGAGAGATGAATGACTCACTCAAAGTCAGACAGCTGAAGTGTCAGAGGCAATATTTGAACCCAGGTCCTCTGACTCTGGAGCAAATGCTCTTCCCACTATCCCGCACCTATCCCACTGACTTAGGGCTAGAGAGGTAAAGTCATTGCCCGGAGTCACTCCTGTACTCAAGTGGATCTGGGAGCTCCTTGATTTGAATGCTTCCTGCAATGATGTAGCTCAAAAGGGGCGGAGGTTGGGGGTATCCTTTTTCATCCTGTGCAACTCTTGTCCATGTCCTCCCATTAGCTCACCACACGGGCTCCACTCAGCTTGTTGGAAGCCTTCCTTTCTTTCTCCTGGCATCATGAAGACACCAACAGAGTGCTCTGACTATCCACCTGTCACCCTTGTCACATGACCAGCCAGCCAATCTATTCACAGTGACACTGATGGGAAATAGAGCTCAAACCAGGTTATCTGATTCCAAATTAATTGCTTTTTTTTAACTACACAATGTCATTCTATTTCATTCAAGAAATATTCAGGAAGCAACTAATATGTAAATGCCTTCCTTTTGCCAAGTGTTTCCTATTTATCTCATATATAGCTTGTTTGTATACATTTGTTTAGATGTTATCTTCCTCATTAGACTGGGAGCTCCTTGAGGACAGGGATTGTCTGTTGCCTCCTTTTGTATTGTGCCTCAGCACTTAACACAGTGCCTGGCACAGAGTAGGTACTTTAATAAATATTTATTGATTGCCTGTGTTCAAAGTACTGTGTTGGATGCTAACGATAAAAAGATGAAAAAACGACACAGCCCCCTGCCTTCAAGGAGCTTGCCTTTTAATGGGAGGAATGATTATTAGGATCATATGTTTTAGAGTAGGAAGAGACCTTACAGGTAGTCTAGCCCAGGGCTTCTTAAACTTTTTCTACTCTCTACCCCTTGAGCACTTCTTAAACTGTGGGTTGAGACCCCATATGGGGTCGTGAAGCCCAACTTCTTTAATTTATAGATGAGGACACTGAGGTTCAGAGAAGAGCAGTTATTTGCCCAAGGTTACCCCAAACCAGTGAGTGACAAAGCTAGGATTTTAATTCAGCTTAAACCCAAGTCTTTTGACTTCAAATCCAGTATTCTTTTCATTACATCACACACACGCGCACGCGCGCACACACACACGCACACACACACACACACACACACACACTATCAAAGTTAATAGCTCATATCTATAGAGATTCCACTTCTACCCTATCTCATCCTGGGGTCTTGCCAAGGAGATATCAGTGGATGGGTGCTTTCTTTTGGATCATCTGCTTTTCTCTATTCCCCAATCACCCATTCCTAAGAATCAGCTCTATCTGGACCTTATCTCTCTCCTACCCATTCCAGCCCTAGAATTTCCACTGAATCAAGTGAATCATTTCCCTGGGGTTTTGGTTACCAATTTACAATGTGAGAGGGAGCCCAGCAGGTTAGCTGTACTCTCGCGGTGCTGATGGGCACCTGCAGTCTTCCTGGACTCCACCGTTCTGGTGTTGTTTTTAATTCAATGTCTCGTCCTCCTGCTCAGCCTCTCTTTATTGGATAAGAACACTCCGTTATTGAATCCTGCCCTGCAGGAGAAGACGCAAGTTTCCCAGACATCGGAGAGGTTGTTTCCGAGGCTTATAAGGTCAGCCACGATACGAAGACGGGAATAAGTCCAAGAAATCCTAGTAGTTACAAACTACCTGCCTGGAGAGCCGTGACATTGCTTTGGGCATTTCTGGAATTCATTTTGACACTCATTTTTATGCTGTTTTGCACAATGAAAGGGATTCAGGATTCTTGAATCCCAGGCCTTCTGTGGCCTTGAGTTAATCTTCTGGATTGGGTGCCTTTCTTCTGTCATTTATAAAATTAGGATAATTATACTTACATGCCATGGAATGTTATTAAGAGAAGAACTTTGTAAAGCACTTTAGGTGCCTTGCATATGATAGGTAATTAATCAATGTTTGTTGAATTGACCATAGGTAGAGGGAGGAAGGCATGGGAATGAGGAAATTCTATGCAATGTGAATTATTCAATTCATAATTCTATAACCTTTTAAAGTTTACAAAGCACTTTTCTTACAATAACCTTGAAGTACAAACATTGGCTTTGATTTTGGACCTGCCTATGTCTCCATTGGTATAGGAATTCCTGCTAAGAAAATTGTCAATGCCGTTCAGCTCCTGCTTTGTAACTTACAGTCTTGAACAAGTTACTTGGGCATTGAGACATCAAAGTGACTTGTCCCAGAGTCAGGTGGGTAGGTATGCATCAAAGGCAAGACTTGTACAAACCCAGGTCCTTCTGGTTCCAAGGCAGAGTCTCTATTCATACTCTCCATCTACATTTTACAGATGGGGAAACAGATTCAGTGAGGTTATTACTTATTCAGGGACATTGTTATTCAGTCATGTCTGATTCCTCATGACCTCATGGACCAAAGCACACAGGCCCTTCTATCCTCCACTATCTCCCAAAGTCTATCCAAGTTCATGATCATTGTTCCCATGGCACTATACATGTCATCCTCTGTTGTCCCCCTTTCTTTTTTATTTCAATCTTTCCCAACATCAGGGTATTTTCCAATGAGTCCTGTCTTCTCATTAGGTGACTAAAGTATTTAAGATTCAGCTTTAGTGTTTGACCTTCTAGTGAATAGTCTGAACACAAAAAGTCTTACAATCAGATTGTGGATGTGAACCCAGTTCCCTTCTGATTCCAAGTCCAGTAGATTTCCCACTATCCTGTGCTGCCTCATACTATAAAGGCCAAGAAGTGAAAATGGACGCCTGGGACAGGTTAAAGGATTTTGAGAAATGAAAATATCCTCATATAGGCTCTATGAACAACATCATGATGGTCTGCTCTGCTGAGGACTATTTGGAAACAAAAAGGAGTTAGGATTTCAGAGCTGAAAGAAATCTCAGAAGGTAGAGTTGGAAGGTTACCTAGTCCAACGCCCTCATCTTATATACTAGAAAACTGAGACCCACAGAGGGAGGTGATTCACCCAGAGTTAGTGATAGATCCAGGACTAGAGCCCACGTCTCTTGCTTCCCAATCTTTCGCTCTTTCAAATACATCACATTTTCTCTATGTTGGAACGAGGAGGGTCAGGGACCTGAATTTTTGAGGGCAGAGGCCAAGGGAAGGACTCTTTCTGGGCTTCTAACAGAGTATTTGGCTTCTTTCCCTTTCCCCCTCCTATTTTTCTTCCCTCCCCCCCCCCCCCCATTATCCTCTCAAACAGAAAACCTGTAATCTCTTCTACTGGATCACTGTGTTTCAAATCAGCACAAGATTGCAGGTAGGAGCTCAATATTGGTGATAAATATATTTTATGAGTGTTTTTTTAAGGATATTTTCTTAAGGGCTGTTCTAATAAATAATTTACTAGGGCAGTGAAAGATGGAGGAAATGCTCAGGCTGCATCTCAGAGCACCTAAATGTTGAAGTTTATGGAACTCCAGGCAGCCCACAGCTATTTAAAAACTTTCGGGAAGGGATAATTCTTCCACATTACATTTTTAAAAAGGTTACAGCCCAGCATGTGGGTCCTCTCCAGCTTGTGAGTGAAGCAGGCAGAATTCTGGGTTAGAGTATTCCATCTGTCTCACATCTCTAGCACTGAAACATGGCTGAGTGTGTACCTCCATGGTACACACCCAGGAACAAGTAGAGGAGTATAAACATAGTCTAGGCCCTACAGCAGCGGTTCTCAACCTGTGGGTTCTGTTCAATTTGTAACAATGAAAATACATCCTGCATATCAGATATTTACATTATAATTTACAACAGTAGCAAAATTACAGTTATGAAGTAGCAACAAAAATAATTTTACTTACTATATGCCAGGCACTTCAAAAATATAACAACCTTGGAAGGAAGGTGCTATTCTTATCCCCATTTTACAGCTGAGGAAATCGAGGCACATAGCTGTTAAGTGACTTATCAGAATCATACAGCTGGTAAGTGTCTGAGGCCACATTTGCACTCAGGTCTTCCTGACTCCAGGCCCAGCGCTCTATCCATACTATACCACTTATCTGCTTCCACCTAGGGAAACAATAGCCCACATATGAAGAAATGATACATATATGTTTATATATATATGTATACTTAAACACACACATATGTATGTGTATGTACATTTATGTGTAAGTATATGTATGTACATATATATGTACACACACATATATGTATACATATATACACACACATGTATATAAAACAGTGTGGATAGTAGAAACATATGTTTAATAGTAGAAAGAGGATTGAGAAGAGATCTGGGTTTTCATTTTGACTGTGACACTTACTAGATGTGACCCTAGCCAAATTCAACTCTATTGAGACTGTTTCTTTATCTGGTAAGGGAGTATGCAACTTGAGTCCCAGAATCTATGCTTATACAAACCCAGTTCAACCCTGGAGGATTCTCAAAAATCATTCTTTTGGGGGGGAGCATCCACCCATATCTTCCCCTTGGGATACTCAGAATTTGCCTTATTTTGTTCCTACACAGGCTTCACCTGAGACGATGAGAATATAACAAGTGTGGGTTTCCACTGATTTGGGTAAAAGGGTGCTAGCTCCTGTGCAAGCACTCAAAAAAACTATATCAGATTCAAGATAGCCTTTATTTCATCCCACTGGAAAAACGCAAAAAAGCAAAGGACTCAGTGGAGCCTGTAAATATCCTTAATTTCCTCTCTGGCGACTCAATCCTACCTTCTCCTCTCTCTCTACTCCTATGCAGGGGCCCATACAGCCCTCTAGATGCAGAGTAACAATCTAGAGTTTGAACTCCTCCAGTAACAGAACTCCTCAAGCAGGGAACAAACTTGAGGTTGCTAGAAAATTAATTCCTCATCATCTAGTGAGGCCCAATCTTCCCTAGGACTTATACAGACCTCGAGATATATAGTACCACTCTAACCATGTGGTGCTCCCTGGTAAAGGAATTTTGTATTGAGTTTGTTACAGAGGCAACTCCATTCCCAGTGGACCTGCAAAGTCCAAATAACTCAGAGTAAGAGGAGAAGACCAGGTTTGTTTTCTTACATTAGAATCCAGTAGTTTTCTGATCCTCTAGCTGCAGAGTCATATGCTTGCTCCTTTTCTCCCTAAGAGGTTTAGTTCAGGAACAAGCACTGTATATAGCTCACCCTGTGTTTTCTTCTTTAGGAACTCCTTCACTGCCTATATTGTTTTCATCATGTGCAATCCTTCTTTTTCTGAGGACACATGGTTAAAAGGTTCTAGCATGGACTCTCCATGGTTACTTTACTGGTGGAGGTTGGGGAAAGGGGAGAGGGTGTAGATAGACAGGCATCATCCACCCCACCCTTGGGAAGTCGGCTCTCAGATTTCTCAGATTTGGTGCCTTTATTGCTTATGTTTACCAGGTAGCTCTTTCTCTGTCTGTCTTTGCTTTCTCCTTTTGTGTTCCTTGTTCTAGGAACTCTTGATCCAATCATATCATCCTACTACTCAATCAGTCATTCACAATGAAGTGAGAATGGAGCAGTAAGAATCCAGGCCAAAGGTGCTCACTACTTTAATTAAGGCAATGTCATGGATCATCTCACTGAAGTATTTTGGGTGTGTCTCTACTTTCTACAAAGAGATTGGAGTCCCCAACCTAGTTGTGTTGTTAAGCTGCCCAAACTTACTCCTGTTCACACATTTTCAAATATAATCATTCTACCAATAGCCTTGAAGTTTTATGAGGATCAAATGAGATACTTTGCAAATTGCACAGAGCTATATAAATGTCAATAAATTGGTTCAACAGTAGTAGAAAGCTATTTGGAATTATGTTAAGAAAGTGACAAGAATGTCCATTCCCTTGATCAAGAGATCCCACTGCTAGTCCAAGGGGGTCAAAGACAAAGAAAGGTCAAATGTAAATCAAAATATTTATAGCCGTACTTTTTATAGTACAACAGTGGTTCTCAACCTGTGGGTCACGACCCCTTTGGGGGGTCGAATGACCCTTTCACAGGGGTCACCGGGGTTGCCTAAGAGCATCAGAAAACACATATTTCCGATGGTCTTAGGAACTGAGACACCGCTCCTCTATCTGTCTCCAGGCGGGTCTGCCCACATGCAGATATGCCCACATATGAGTATTAAAGGGGTGCGGCATTAGGAAGGTTGAGAACCATTGTAGTACAAGAAATTGAAAACAAAGTAGATGCTCATTGACATGGAAATCTCTAAATGAGTTGTGGTACATGAATATAAGGAAATGAGACTATATATGTGTGTATATACATATGTTTATGTATGTATGTATATGTAAATACATATTTATGAAACAATGAGCATGATGAATACAGAGAAGCATGGGAAGATGTATGAACGGATACAATGTGAAATAAGCAGGACTGGAAAAATAATTGGCACAATGATTACAAGAGTAAAAATGGAAAGAACAACAACAGCAACATAAATGAAACTGAATAGTATGGAAGTATAATGACCAAGTTTGGCCCCAAAGAGGAGAAGAACATCCCCTCTTCTTTCTTTGCAGAAGTAGGGCACCAGGGTGTGAGACAGATAAGATGGTCTATATAGTGTTAAGACTTGGTTGATGTGTTGATTAGTTTTGCTGAACTGTTTTTTTCTCTTTTAAAATTATTTGTCACATGATAAATGGTCAAAGGATATGAACAGACAATTTTCAGAGGCAGAAATTAAAGATATCTTTAAGCATATGGAAAAATGCTCTAAATCACTATTAATTCAAGAAATGCAAATCAAAACAACTTTGAGGTACCACATCTCACCAGCCAGATTGGCTAAGATGACAAAACAGGAAAATGACAAGTGCTGGAGAGGATGTGGAAAAATTGGAACACTAATGCATTGTTGGTGGAGTTGTGAACTGATACAACCATTCTGGAGAGCAATCTGGAACTATGCTCAAAGGGCTATAAATAATTGCATACCTTTTGACCCAGTAATACCACTTTTGGGGTTGCATCCCAAAGAGAACATAGACATGTGAAAAGGACCCATATGTACAAAAATATTTATTGCAGCTCTCTTTGTGGTGGCAAAGAACTGGAAATATAGGGTATACCCATCAATTGGGGAATGGCTGAACAAGTTGTGGTATATGAATGTAATGGAAAACTATTGTGCTATAAGAAATGGGAAGGAGATGGACTTCATAATTACCTGGAGAGGCTTATACGGACTGATGCTAAGTGAGAAGAGCAGAAGCAGGAAAAACTTGTACACAATCACAGACACATTGTACATATGTGACGACCAACTTAGATAAACTGGACTCTTCTCAGCAACACACAGCTATAAGACAACTCTACAAGTCTCAGGATGGAAGGAGATATCTACAT
>CM053581.1:270649450-270662300 GCA_028627135.1 Pseudochirops cupreus | reverse complement strand
AAGGGAAGCAAGAAAATCTGAAATTCAAGGGATTGTGGAACTGAATCTTGCAAACTAAAAGTAAATAAACAAGTCAATGGAAAAAAAATAAAATTATTTCTCATAAAGGAGCCTCTCTGGGAGGGATAGGGGAGAAATATAATGGGTAGGTGATGTAAAAACAAAAGATAACAATATGCATCTTTTAAAAAAAGATAATGGGCTGAAATCCAATGTCTAGACCGAGATGGAACAGACAGAGATAGGCAAGGGTACACTCTATGCGCTTTTCTGTGATTTTCTGTGATTTTCATAGTTGTAAATAGCTGCCACTACTGTTATCACTGCAGAGTTTGTAAAGTTATTCTCAAGAAGACTGTCCTGTGTTGTGTTGCTTTCTGTTGAAGTAAACAGTCCCTTCTAAATAAATGTCAATGAAGTGGGAGTCTTGCTCTGGTGTGATTGCATGGTTAAATATATAACCTTCCTGAGATTCTAATTGAAGTTGAAGAGAGATAGGGATTTTGGTTAGTGGTACCTTGATTGTAAGCCTAGCTACGCTTATTATAATTATTATTATCACCTGTTCTGCCAATCTTCTGCCTGGGGGCCACCAGTCCAGAATCAAAAGACCCCAAATGAGACTCCCACCTTGTAGGAGACCATTTACTTAAGACTGGAATGAGTTTTGGGGCAGTTTTGATTTGGCTGGTGATTTAAGGGTGAGTCTCTCAAAAGTGCTCCCCCCTGCTCTAACCAGTCAAGTTAGTCAGCAAGCGTTTATTAAGTACTGACTGTGCCAGGCACCTTTCTAAGCACTTGGGATGCAAAGAAGGACAAAACCAGTCTTCATCCTCAAGGAGCTCACATTCTAATGGGGGGGACAACATGCAAAAATTTGTACATACACAATATACAGTGTAAATGGAACTTAATATCAAAGGGAAGGCACTGGCAGTGGGTGGGATCAAGAAAGACCTATGGCAGAAGGCAGAATTTGGTGTGAGTCTTAAAAGAAGTTGAGGAAACCAAGAGATAGAAGTGAGACAGGAGAACATTGAAGGCATGGAGGATAGTCAGTGAAAATGTCTGGAGTCAGAGTTCTGCCAACTCTGACCACAAGGCCGGACCAGGAACTCTCCTCATCAGCCATGCCTCAGGAAGCACAGCCTCCTCCACCCTTTCTGTTTCTTACTCACTAATTGATAATTAAATCAATATAACCATTACCTTCTGAAAAGCACAACAGTTCTGACATTCTATTACATTATGGTTCTACTATTTGCCTATCTATATACACACATAAACATGTATAACATATATAATATTATGCACACACACATATTTTAGACATGTCCAATATAGGAATTTGCGTAATTTGACAAGGAATATTTATTACTGTGGATTTTTTTCTTCCCGTGCTAGGCAGTGAGGAGGGAGGAAAAATTTATTTTGTTCGTTAAAAAAATAAAATTTAACTCAAAAAGAGAAAAAAAATCAAGTCTATCGCAATAGAAAGGTCTTAAAGGACATGGACCTGAGTCTAGAGGCAGCATAACATAGTGGATATAGTACTGGGCTTGGAGTCAGGAAGATACCTGTCTATATCCTACTTGTTTTTATAGAGTGAGGGAGCTGAAGGAGTCAAAGATTTTCTAAAGTTTCTAGCTTGGGTCATTGGAGGGAATGATAGGGAAGTCAGGAGGAGGGGAAAGTTTAGGAGGGAAGATGATGTGTTCAATTTTGGATCTCTTAGGCTTGAGGGAGGTGGGGGGGGGGAATGGTGAAGTTTAACAGGTACTTGGAGATGAGACTAATTTAAGCTAGACTAGGCAGCCTGGTAGCATAGTCAAGAGAGTGCTAGAGTCAGAAAGACTCGAGTTCAAATACAGCCTCAAACATTTATGAGCTGTGTGACCTTGGGCAAGTCACTTAACCTCTTTTGCCCCAGTTTCCTCGACTGCAAAACGGGGATTATAATAGCACCTACCTTGCAAGGTTGTTGTGAGGATTAAATGAGATAATATTCGTTAAAAGTGCTTAGCACAGTGCATGGCCTATAATAGGCACTATATAAATACTTATTCCCTTTTCTTCCCCCTAGACTACTAAGTAGCAAGTGTAAGTCCTTTCTGTACCAGTTTAAATAATGGATAATAAAGTTTGTAATTAGCACATCATTTATTTGTATTTATGGGGATGATTTTAATGTAATTGAAAACATTTTTCCTCTTTAATGGTAAAAAAAAATCATTTGAAATCTTGCCCACACTATTAAACCCTTGGGAAAACCAAACAACAACAACAAAAACAAAGGTGTTTGAAAGAGAGATTAGACTTGTTCTGTTCTGTCCCAGAGGACAGAACCAGGAGCAACGGGTAGAAGCTAACCAGAGGCCAGTTTAGGCCTAGCAATGAGAGCCACTGACAAATGGAATGGGTTGCTTCAAGCAGAAGGGAGTTGATCACCTGTCTGGTGTGTTTAGATGGTCTCCTTTCTGGTATGGCTGGTGAGAGCCCTTTCATCTACAAATTTTGTAGTTCTCTGTGATTGTGTAAGAAGCCTAATCTTTACGTGTCAACAAGTCAAGTCAACAAGCATTATTAGTGCTTATGGTGGGTGTCTGGCACTCTGCTAAGTACTGGGGCTATACGTACAAACAGAAATAAAGACAATCCCTGCCCTCAGAAAACTGACATTCTTTTTTTAAAAAAAATATTTATTTTTAGTTTTCAACATTCATTTTCATAAGATTTTGAGTTCCAAATTCTTTCCCCTCCTTCTATTCCCTCTTTCCCAAGATGGCATGCAATCTAATATGGGCTATATATATTAACATAATATTAAACATATTAAACACATTTCCACATTAGTCATGTTGTAAAGAAGAAACAGAACTACAGGGAAGAGCCATGAGAAAGAAAACAAAAAATAACATGAAAGAGAAAATAGGATGTTTCGAGCTGCATTCATACTCTACAGTTCTTCCTCTGGATGTGGATAGCTTTTTCCACCATGAGTCTTTTGGAATTGTCTTAGATAAGATATGATTCTTCTTCTTTTTTAAAAATTGACTTGTTTATTTACTTTTAGTTTACAAGATTCAGTTCCACAATCTCTTGAGTTTCAAATTTTCTCCCCTCCCTTCCCCCTTTCCCCCATGGCACCTTGCAATCAATTTTAGGATCTGCAGATACTTTCATACTAGACATTAGTCTGGTTGTAAAGAAGGGCTGTAACCAATGGAGTGAACAATGGGAAAGAAGAAACAAAACCAAACATGGAAAATAATGAGAGCATGTAGTTTGCTTCAGTCTCCATTTAAACTCTGTTCTTTCTAGATCTTTCTCTGAATGCAGACATCTCCTTCCATTCTAAGACTTTTAGAGATGTCTTATAATTGTGCATTGCTTAGAAGAGTCCAGTTTATTAAAGTTGGTCATCACACATGTGATGTGTCTGTGATTGTGTACAAATTTCTTCTGGTTCTGCTCTTCTCACTTAGCATCAGTTTGTATAAACCTCTCCAGGTAAATATGAAGTCCATCTCCTTCCCATTTCTTATAGCACAATAGTATTCCATTATATTCATATACCTCAACCTGTTTAGCCATTCCCCAATTGATGGGCATCCTCTTAATTTCCAGATTTTTGCCACCACAAAGAGAGCTGTAATAAATATTTTTGTACATATGGATCTTCCTCCCACTTCTATGATCTCTTTGGGATACAACCCCAGAAGTGGTATTACTAGGGTCAAAG
Organism: Pseudochirops cupreus; assembly: GCA_028627135.1. NCBI lineage: Eukaryota > Metazoa > Chordata > Mammalia > Diprotodontia > Pseudocheiridae > Pseudochirops > Pseudochirops cupreus. The sequence goes on along the minus strand of CM053581.1, from coordinate 270,658,558 downwards.
CATATGCAATTATTTATAGCCCTTTGAGCATAGTTCCAGATTGCCCTCCAGAATGGTTGAATCAGTTCACAACTCCACCAACAATGCTTTAGTGTTCCAGTTTTTCCACATCCTCTCCAGCATTTGTCATTTTCCTGTTTTGTCATCTTAGCCAAGCTGACTGGTGAGATGTGGTACCTCAAAAAAACCTCAATGATTTGCATTTCTCGAATCAACAGTGATTTAGAGCATTTTTTCATATGCTTATAGATATCTTTAATTTCTACCTCTGAAAATTGCCTGTTCATATCCTTTGACCATTTATCAGTTGGAGAATGACTTGTATTCTTATAGATTTGACTCAATTCTCTGTATATTTTAGAAATGAGGCCTTTATCAGAGACACTGGTTGTAAAAATCCTTTCCCAGTTTCCCACTTCCTTATTAATCTTGGTTACATTGGCTTTGTTTAGAAAATTGACATTCTAATGGAAGAAGGCAACACATAAAAGGAAGCTGAGAGAGAGTGGAAGGAAGAGATGAAGGTGCCCAATTGAACTGGGAAGGGGTGGAGGGAATGGGAGAGAAGGTCTGGAGAACGCAACCTGAAGACAACTAAAGAAGTGGTTGGCCTGCATCTAAGAGTGTGGTGGTAAATGTTCAACAACTTGCTGGTGGGGTGGGGACCCAAAGGAAAACATACACATGAAGTATCTAATTTGTATTATTAAAATTTTTTCCATCACTTTCTTAAGTCTAGACAATCATTAACACCATAAAGTAAGCCCTGATTTGTAATATTTGCTGATTTCTGTGGTGTAAATGTTCACACTGAAAACTGAACAATCATCTCAACTGGCCTAGCACACCCCTACCTGCATCATCCTTAAAATGGAGGTCTTGAGAAGCAGGTCATCAGGAGACGATTGCAAGGGCCTAGGGTACTTTTTAATGCTTGAAACCCAGGGCTGGAGTGAGCTTCTGGGTGAAGAAATTTCTATGGCATGTAGTGAAAGTCTGGAGAGGAATGAAGAGATCTGAACAGATTATTAAATTGTAATATTTTAAGGTTTGCAAAGTTCTCATTATCTCAGATTCTCAGAACAATCCTGTGACGGAGTTGCTACAATTAATATTATCTCCATTTAGCAGTTAAGGTTCAGAGACAGAAAAAGACTTGCCTGTGGTTCCTTAGCTAGTAAATATTAGAGGTTAAATTAGAATCCAGGACTTCCTGACTCCATTCCCAGCCCTCTTTCCAATAAACCTTTCTGCCTTCTCAAAGGGGAGGCAGAAAGATTCTGAAATGATAAAATGCTTATGGGATCCCTTGCAAGAGGGCACGTATGAAGGGTCTGCTCTGGGTAACATCTTATCAAATACCAAATAGCTGTGTCCTGGCCAGCAGCAAAACACCTTCCCTGGGCTTAATGATCACATCACGATTGGCATGCTCCCAGTCAAGGAGAATATGTTATTTCTGACCAACACAAGAGAGATGGGGCCATCTCCAGTCGTCCTGATCTATATCTTGCCACTGGACCCAGACGCCTCTGGAAGAGAGAGCGAGGTTGGTGACTTTGTACAGTTCTCCTTCACTTAGATCCAGTTCACTTGAAAGTTGTGATATCACCTTCCTGATGTCATGGTCCTCTTTGAGAATGAAAGACAAACAACAATATCTGATAGATAAATGTAACAGTGGCTCTCTTGGACCATACTTTCTAAAAGTCAGGTAGGTTACATTTTACCAGGATTCTCTCATACCCTCAAGGTGGACTAATTTTAGCCATTGGCTTCAGCCCCCAGTGATAGTGTTCCCCCCCAATTTTAGGGAGATCCTGCACCCCAGTTCTATTTTGTCATAGTTGGATCAACTTTTCCAAAGAAATATTTCCTTCAAAGGTTCAGCAAGAACAAATATCACCCCTAACATCTGGTAGCATAATCTCTTATCCCCTACCCCCTACCTTAGTCTCTGGAAGGAGAAGGGGATTAAGTTTATTTTAGCTAATTCCTATATAATTTCACCAAATTCATTAAGATTTCTCCCTTAAGTACCAGACTACTAAGAGCTTCCATTCTGGGCTGTCTGGCTCTATATCAGGCCTGGAATGCTGATTCTAAGGTTATCGAGGATCCTAGAACTAGGGAATCCACTGCCTGTGCTTTAAATTGAAAAGGACAATGAAATGGACCAAAACTCTAAGCACATTTCTTAAGGCCACAGGGCCTAAAAGTAGGGAGGAGAAGATAGTTTTTTCTCCTTACTAGCTCAGGTCATGGTCCCCTTGTATGGATGAACTTCACTCTTTCTGGATGCAGCTGGAAAGAGAGAGTAAGACTGGCCCAGTCTGGTAGTTTTAAAGACGAGTTTTAAAGACACAGCTAATGGAAAAACCACATTCCCCTCATGGTAGGGGAATGTAGAATATCTTTCCCAGAAGTGGGGTGCCCTCATCTTAGATGAATTGGGCACCCTCATTATAGACAGAGAAGTGCAACTAAATCCCATAAAGATTTGGGAAATCAACCTTTAGGCTACCAAAGTCATTATGAAATCAAATGAGATAAAGTATATAAAGTGCTCTGCAAACCCTAAAGTACCATATAAATGTTAGCTAAGATGAAGATAAAGAAGATGGAATGTCTGAGCTGGAAGGTAATTTAAGGACCTAGTACAATCCTATCATTTTTCAGATAAAGAAACTGAGCCCTAGAGATGTGAAGGAACTTTATGTGAGGGCACACAAGAAGTCACCAGCAGCACCAGAAGTTTGGAAAATTTAAATAACAAGGAAATGAGAATTCAGTACAAGGATCTCAGGATTTGTAATCTACGGGTGTTTAGGGGAACAGAGCAAAGGCGCAATTCCATGCAACATGCGCAGGCAGTTTCTAATCTTCTAGCATTGTGTATGCTTTTTTCTGCTCATGGCTATCAATACCCATGGGGTTGTGAGTCACAAAAACATGAAAATAGCCATAGTTCTTCAAGGACACTTGGTAAATTTTTGGCCTGTTGAATTGTTCGGATCATCAGAAACATAATACCCGTTACCACAACTCCTTGTGTGACTCAGTGGTAAAAGCACTCATCCTGGAATCAGGAGACCTGCATTCAGAATCCAGCTCTGCCACTTATAACCTTGGGCAAATCGGGTAACCTCTCTGAGCCTCGACTAGAAAATGGAGATAATAACACTTATCTGGTTGTTGTGGGAAAAATCCTTTTTAACCCCAACAGTGTAATGGAAAGTGGGGTCAAAGTAATTGTCATTTTTATTGTTTTATAATTACCATAGAGTTCTGACTCTGAATGAATGACAGCTGTAGTGCAGTGGGAAGAACACTAGACCAGGAGACTTAGCTTGATCGTAACCAGCTGTGTGACCATGATAAGTCACTTTCCCTCTCTGGACCTCAATTCCCTCTTTGTAAAAAAAAGAAGTTGGACTCAGTGATCTCTAGGGTCTCTTCTAGCTCTAAGTCCTATGTAACTTTTAATTAAAATGATAATTTGTGAATGTTAAGTATTTATCGTGTCCAGTGACACTGGCCTCTAGGCTGTTCCAAGAACAAGACACTCCAGCTCTCAGCTCCAGGCATTCTCTCAGCTGTCTCCCATGCCTGGAAAGTTCTCCCTCTTCATCTCTGACTAGTGACCTTAGTGGCCTCATGTAAATCCTAATTCAAATCCCACCTTCCAGAGGAAGCCTTCCCTAGCCCTTCTTAATTCTAGGGATTTCCTTCTTTCAATTACTTCCTCTTTATCCTGCATATAGCTTGCTTTCATGTTTGTTTGCATGTTGTCTCCTTTATCAGGCTGTAAGCTACTTGAGGACAGGGACTGTCCTTAGCCTCTTTTTGTATACTTGGTGCTTACTACTGTGCCTGGTACACAGGCACAGTAATACTTGTTTATTGAATGAAGGGAGTGTTTCCTACATTCAAGGCAACTATGCTTTTGAGTAATTAGAGATAAAAATGAAACAGTTCCTGCCCTCAGAGAACTTGTGCCCTACTGGAGAATAGCTTACATTTGATTTAGTACTTGGAGTGTTTAAAACATACTTCAAAAGCCCATTTTGAGGAGAAACATAGGGTCCTAGGATTTAGAGGTAGAAAGGGCTTTAGAGATTATTTAGTCTAGGCTTTTTTTATAGATGAAGAAATGAAGGCTCAGAGAAGGTAAATGACTGCATCTGAGGTAGCAGAATTAGTAAGTGGTAGAGCCAGCATTTGAAGCCAGGTGTCCTGGCACACTGCAGAAAAATAACCAAGGTTTCAGCATAAGATTTTAACTGGTTTGCATCTACACTCATTGAGAATCCACATTTCTCTATCACTTTAAGGTTCTCAAAGCACTTTCCTGAGGTATAGATAATAGTTTTCTCATTTTACATATAAGGAACCTAAGGCTCAGAAAGGATAATTAATTTGCTCAGGTTTGCAAAGCTAGCAGGTGTCAGGGCAAGAATTTGAACTCCCTGATCTCCTGATTCTTAAGTCAAACAGATCTTTTTTCTCCCTTAAAAATAAAAGATCTTACTGATACTTGTGTATCGATATTTTTCTTTATGCTGTCACTGCCTAATAAACCTCATCCCCACCACAGAACCTTTTCTAGTAACAAAAAAAAGTTAAGTCCCTAATTTCCTTCTCCCAAAAGAACATTCCTACAATATGGGGACTATGTCTGACAACACATGCAACAATTCAAACCCATAGACCACTGTCTCTATGTAAAGGAGGGAAGCGAATTTCATGATTAATTTTCTGGTACCAAAATTAGGTGCTGTATTTAGACTGAATTTTGATGTCTTTTAATGTTTGTGACTACTTTTATTTTTCTTTGAATCTGCAGGACTTAGCACAGTGCTCAGTAAACAGTAGGTACTTAATAAATGCTTATGATTTTTCTTTACATTATTGTAGTCATTGAATATGTTGGTCTTTTGGTTTGTCTCATTTTGTTCTGCATCAGTGTTTTAATGTAGTTTGAGTGAGGCTCAGGACCCCAGGATGCATGACAAGGAGTGAGTGGCAGTCTCTGTTATGTGCCATTTATGTTTCTGGAGGGAAGAATTGAGTTTAGTTCTAAGGGTACAATGGGTAGATGACAAAGCCCAAAGGTCCTTAGGGTACATTGGTAGGTCTCCTGTTCTCTCTACTTATCTTTCTCTTCCTTTAAGGCCAAGCTCTAGCCTTGTCTCTTCCCTGAAGCCTTCCCTGACTGCGCCAACCTTAAAATGATCTCTTCTTCAATAGAATTTATTGTATATATATCTCTCTTTTTGCCACTTAGTAATGCTACCTTGGATCATTATTTAAGAATTTTGTATATCTTATTTTTCTAACTACACTATGAGATCTTGGATGTAAGAAAACACTTTTCATACCTCTTTTATTCCTTGAATCTAGTGCAGGGCCTCACCTAGAAGGAGAGTATAATCTAAAAAGTATGTCTATATACATAGATCTGATCATCTCATGCCTCAGCTCAAAAAACTTAAGGGCATGAATTTAGAGCATGGAGGTCATCTGTTTTCACCTCCTAATTTGGTAGTTAAGGAAACTGAAACCCATAGAAGAGAAATGACTTGCCCAAGGTTACACAGATAGTAAAAAGGTAGAGTCAGGATTCAAACCCAGGACCTCTGACTCTATATCCAATGCTCTCTCTCCTGTACCATGCTTCACTGGCTCCCTCAACTGTACCAAGTAAAAGTGAGAATCCACAGCCTGGTAATGAAGGCCTGTCAACAATCTCAACTCATCTTACTTTTCCAGTCATATCTCATATCATTCCTCTTCATTCATTCTGTGCCTTTAAACTCTACTGCTTACTGTCTCCCCCAACCTGAATATTCTCTGCCCTTTTCTGTCTTTAATGTAACTGTTTCCTACCCCTGGAAAGTCTTTTCTCCTATCTCTGCCTCCTGGATTCCTGCCAATCACTTAAAGGCCAACTCAGATGCCATTACCTACAGAAAATCTTACCTGATCCTCCTGTGTTGGTAGTGACTTTTCCTCCCACCCCTGGCATTAATTTTGATTCTACATCTCTAATGCATTTATCATGTTATATTGTGTTTTACAGATGACAGTATTTGAGTCTTACACTGCCCCACCCCCCTGTGGGTTCCACAAGAGGCAGGGTCAAGCACCTACTGTGTGCCATTCATTGTGCTAAGTGCTGTACAGATATGACCTCAGTTGTTTCTTCCAACAACCCTCTGAGGTAGGTGCTATTATGATCCCTACTTTGCAGTTGAGGAAACTGAGGTATAGAAAGATTCAATGATATGCCCAGGGTCATACAACTAGCAAGTGGCTAAGGCTGGATTTGAACTCAGGTCTTCTTGACTCCTGGGTCGGTGCTGCTCTAAGAGCGGGGCATACAAATAGAAAAGTAAGACAGACCGTTACCTCAAGAAGTTCATACTCTAAAAGGTGGAGATAACAAATATAGGAGGCTTCAGCAGCAAATCATATGGAAAGGCCCCCATGGTCCTTAGGGTGCAGTGACAAAGTAGATGGTAATGCATTTTCTTTAATATAATTTTCATTGAAAAAAAGTATGTAGATTTTTTTGATCATGTTGAGCCATTTGATAGTGCCAAAGACTTTGGTGAGCATTTTCTTTTCCCAATTTCCTTCAGGTCTCTGCTAAAATCTCATCTTTTGCAAGAAGCCTTTCCTGATCCCCCTTAATGCTAGTGCCTTCTCCCAATATCATCTCCAATTTATCCACTATATATTGTTGTTTGCAGTCTGTCTTCCCCATTAGACTGTGAACTCCTTGAGAAAACTGAGAATTTTCTTTGTCTTTCTATCTCCAGCCTGGCATTAATAAATAAAATAAGTGTCTGGCACTGATAAATGCTTATTAACTTGAGTCTAGGCTTTCAGGAGCTGTGGCTGCTGAGAAGCAGGTTGCATCATCCGCAGAGGCAGTTGCTAGGTTCTATCCACAGGGATTGTTTCATTGGATGATGGCTTCTGGAGCTGGAAAGAAAGCCAGGCTGTGGATCTAGAGGCACTACTATTCCTGAGGCTCTTTGAGCTCAGGGTCCTGGGCTGTCTCCAACAGAATCTGAGAGCAAGTGGTTATTTATTTATTAAAAATTATGCCAGGCACTAAGCCCAGTGCTGAGGATACAAAGAAAAATGAAAAAGGTCCCTACCTTTAAGGATCTTATATTTTACAGAACAACACAGAGAAGTACTTTTGGTAGAAGCTTGTTCAAAGAGGCAGAGGTGAAGGTGAGCACGCCAAGTATAGGGGACAGCCTGTGCCAGGGCACAAAGTGGGAAAATGGAACATCCTGTATGAGGAACAGGAAGAACAGTTTGGTTAGAATGAACGAACAAATAAAGTATTAAGTATGCTTACTATATGCAAAGTACTGTCCTAAATGCTGGGGAAACAAATAGAAAAGTCAGTTCCAGCTCTCAAAAGAGTTCCCCTTCTAATAGGGGAGACAACTCATGTAGAAGGTTTCAGCTGCAAGTGGAATGGAAAAGTCTCACAGTCCTTGCTTGGGGTGCAGTGACAAAGCAGTCCTGACTGCTCCTTCTCCAATGTCATTTCTACTGATCAAAATCATATCAGTGCTAAACACTTAATCAATGCTTAGTTCATAGAGTGAATATACGACAGTGTCAAGGACTTTGGTGGTAAGAACTTTGCTTTCTGGGTCTTCACAGGGCGTAGCACCTGCAGGAGAGGTAGCCAGGTAGCATCTCCATTGGGGTTTGGGGTCGGTTTCTCATGACTCTCTTAGGCAGAGGTGAGAGTGAGCATGCCAGTCATGACGTACAGCCTGTGCCTGGGCACCGAGTGGAAAAATGGAACGTCCTGCGTGAGGAATGGGAGGGACCCTTTGGCTGCTTCCCATTGTGGTCTGGAAAGCATTGCTATGCCCAAGGCTCTTGGGTTCGGGATCCCGGCTGTGCATCGGGGTCCAAAGGGAGAGTGGTGGCAGGGATGGTGGTGATGGTGGTGGAGGCGGTTTGACCCTCCGGGCACAGGCCGCCCCCGCCTCTCCCTCGGGGTGCTCTGCAGCTTACCCTGGGCTAACTTGCCCGCCAGGTGTGGACATACCACATTACATAGAGGATATATAACACTAGAAGGGAGAAGTGTGAAGCAAGCCTGGATGGGGGCTTGGGGCCAGTTGAAGGGTTAGTTATACCCACCAACTGGCATTTTAAGACCTTCACAATTAGGCATTCAACAGAAATATCTTTCTTATCTGAACTTGGAGAAAACACCCATTATTATTGTCCCACAAAAACTGGTGACAAGCTCAAAAGATTGTTCCTCCGCAGGGTCTCCTTTCCCTCCCAGAGTGGAGCAGTAGGTCAAAAACAGCAATGTTGTCGTAAAAAAGAGGCACTTTCCGGCGGGGCTTCCTTTTACTGCAGTGTGGCACGCCGCCTTTCCTAGTCTCGGGCCGCGGAGCGGTGGCGGCGTGCTTTGCGGCAGTGTGGCCCCGGGGGCAGCGGCGGAAGAGGAATCAGGAACTAACGTTGAGCGTTTAAGCAGCGGAGGGTCTCGGAAATTATGGACGTAGGCGAGCTGCTGAACTACCAGGTGAGAGGTGGCCTCAGAGAGGACTTTGGGTGAGGGGCGGGCCGGTGGGTTTTCCTCTCTCTCGGCCTGACCCTACCTCCCGAGAGGGTCTGGGACCCTGTGCTGAACACTCCCTCTCCTTGCGGTTCCCTACCCTGAGACCCGGCGCAAGCGCAGAGGGGGCCTTTACCCTGAGGTTCCCGGCCCCCCGGCCCCCGGCCCCACGGTAGGCCCTTGAAGTACTGGCGCATCTTTTGCCCTGGAAGTTCCGCAGAAGAGGCCATGCTGTCCATAATTACGACGTGGAAAGAGACCTGGATTTAAAGCCAGAAGATGTGGACTCAAGTTCTAGTTGTGCAACTTTACAAGATGTGTGACCTTGGGCAATTCACTTCCCCTCTCCTGGCCTCAATTTCCTCCCTCCCCACCCCCAGTAAAATGAGAAGGTTCGGTTAGGTGGTCTCCTCCTACTCCGACTTTCTGCCTCATAAGGTCCCTCAGAACTTTGACATTGCATGATATGTATCTTAGAAAGTCCCTTTTAGTTA
>CM053581.1:270618809-270649350 GCA_028627135.1 Pseudochirops cupreus | reverse complement strand
TTTACCCCCCCCCCCCCCCCCCCCGCCTCATCCCCCCCTCCTCCCTCCCCTCCCCACCTAACGCACACCTGCGCATGGCTACCTTCCTAGTTTCAAGCCCTCCTCACCTCCGAACTGCACTATTCACATAGTCTCCTAAATGGTCTTCTGGTACCCAGTCTTTCTCCTCTCCAGTCCGGCCCACAAAACTGCCAGTGGTATTCCTAAAGCATAAATCTGATCATGTCACTCTTCTGCTCAGGAAGCTACAGTGGCTTCCTCTGGCCTTAAAATGCAAAATGACCTGTTTTGGCATTTAAAGTCCTTCATAATGACTCAAACCTACTTTTTCAGGCTTAGTACACATTATTTCCCTTTCTGAACTTTATGTTAACTCCAAAATGGCCTTTCTGTTTCTCATAGGACAGTCCCTTTTCTCCTGACTAGGTGCCTTTGTATGGACCATTCCCTGTATTTGTAATTCACTTCTCACCTGTGTCTCTTAAAATCACATTTCCTTTAAAACTTGGCTGAAACACTACCTCCTACATGAGACCTTACTTGATTTTCTCCTCCCCTCCTTAATAGAGCCCCTCAGTTACCTTGTATTTACTTTATAAATAATTTGTATGCTCTTATTTCTCTTTGTATCCTCAGGGCTTAGCACCGTGCCTGGAATAAAGTAGGCATTTAGTAAATGCTTAACGTTTCATTTGTTGACTGTTATTTCAAATACATTCACATCTCTCTCCTCTCATAGCTACTAGCATGGTTCAGCACCTATAAAAGAGACTGTTGGATTAGCCATCTGTATGATCTCTCTGCCTCTAGCCTTTTCAATGCACCCTTTATACTCCTCCCAAATTGATTTTTCTGAAACTCAACTCTGACCATGTCATTACCGTGTTCAACAATCTTTAGTCTCTTCCTTTTGTCCCTAGAATAAAATACAAGCCCCTTAGCTTGACATTTAAAGCCTTCCATTATTGTTTTAAATTCCTTTCTTTTACACACTCCAGTTCAGTTGCATACACCTGCTGGCTAATAACTCTGTTCACAACATTCTATCTATCAACTCTGTGTCTTTGCACAACTGGTCTCACATGTCTGAAATATACTGTTTTCCTCTCTACCTCAGTGAGTCCCTGGCCTCTTTTAGAGTACAGCACAAAGAGCACTTTCTACATGAGGCCTTTTCTGATCCTCCTTCTCTAGTTATTATTGCCCTCTATGATTATTTTAAATTTATCTGTACATTTGTATCTCCCCTCCCTTCCCAGTTAGAATATAAATGTTTTCTCTCCTTCTCCCCATGGGAGAAAAAGAAAAACAAAATCCTTGTAACAAATATATGTAATCAAGCAAAACAAATTCCCACATTGACCCTGTCTAAAAAATTGATACCTAATTCTGTACTCTTGAGTCCTTCACCAGGAGGTAGGTAGCTTGCTTCATTTAGACCTCTGGAGTCCTGGTTGGTCATTGCATTGATTAAAGTTCGAGATCATTCAGAGTTGTTTGTCTTTACAGTGTTGCTGCTATTGTATAACTTGTTCTCCTGGTTCTGCTCATTTCACTCTACATCCGTTCATACAGATCTTCCCAGAATCTCTGAAACTCTCCTCATTTCTGACAGTACAATAGTATTCCTTTATAATCATATAGCATAATTAATTCATCCATCCCTCTGTTGATGGGCATCCCCTCATTTTCCACTTTTACTACCACAAGAAGAGCCGTCATAAGTATTTTTGTACATATGCATCCTTATCTTTGCTGAAGGTGAAACTGTATTTGTAGCATATATGAGAAGGGTAGAGTGACTGGAGATTCAGTTGTTAATGGGCTGATGTCAGCTTGGAGGGCTGTCTCTGATGGAATTTAGGGATCTGCCCTTGGATGTATACTTTCACATTTTCATCAGTAATCTAGGTGAAGGTATAGGTAGTATCCCTTTCTAATTTACAGATGACACAAAATTGGGAAAGAGAGCTAATAGCCTGCAACAGACTAGAATGATGGTCTGAATCTAATAAGATGAAAGTACTGGAGGTAAAATTTTGATCCTAGACTTGAATTAAAAAAAAATCACCATCCTAAATAGAAGATTGGAGAGGAATGGCAAGACAAGGGATCTTATGAAAAAATCTTAGGTCTTAGTGCTCTGCAGGCTCTGTTATCAGGGTGACAGACAAAAAAGTAATGTCATAGATTGCACTGGAAGAATTGTGTTGGAAAAATTGATGGTTTCACCTTATTTTGACTTAAGTTTAAATCCGGTATTTTGTTTAATTTTGGGTGTCACATTTTAGGAAGGATATTATCAAGCTGCAGCATGCAGGAAAGGAAGGGGCTAGAGACCATGGGATACAAGTTGATGGGAATGGTAATGATTAGTCTGTTTGAAGATTTGGGGATCGTAATAATCATCTTCAGTTGTTTGAAGGGCTGTCACTAGAAGTATAGTTAAGACTTGTTCTGCTTGACCTGAGGAGAGCAGAATTAGAAGTAATGGGTGGAAGTTGTAGGAAGACAAATATTGATTTGTTATAAGAAAATTTTTTTTTAGCAGAGTTGTCCAATAATGGAATAGGCTACCTCAGGAAGTAGTAGATTATACCTCATTAGAAGTGTTCAAGGAAAAACTGGATGACCGCTTGCCAAGGATATTGTAGAGGGATTCCTTTTTAGACGTTGATGGTACTCCTTGGCCTCTTGAGTTTCTTTTCATTTCTGGGGTTCATTCACTCACAAATCTTACTAAAATTTCTGCTATGTACAGAGTATAGTGCTAGGTGCTGAGGAATGTTTAGATAAGATATGGCCCTTGTCCTCTTGGAGCTTACTATGTAATAGGAAGATGAGGCATACATACAGTTGACCCTGGTATACCGTATTAAATGTTAAATGCATAAAACCTTCAGTAATCTTTGTTTTAAAGTCCCCTTTTTGTTCCAGTTTCATGTTCTATGTCCTAAGGTTCTTTCCAGATGTAATCTAAACATCTGTGATACAGTCAAAAGTGTGCATCCATGATAATTCAGTTCATGCTAGAATTTCAGATGTCTTCTGGTTAAAGCTCTGTTTGAGCAGGAATCCTCGACAAGAAGGATCATTCTGCCTCCTCAATGAAGATTTTGTGTGATGGGGTACTAAACATTTCCTCAGTCATTGTCCTTTCCAGTTTTTGATAGCTCTAATATTTAGGGTTTTTTTTCCATATCTAGAATTGAAATCTGCTACTATTATTTCCAACCCATGCATAAGCTTGAAGGCAGGGATTATTTTTTGTTTCCTTTTTATTACCAGTGCCTAGCACAGTGACTTGGGCATAGTAGGCACTGACTAAATACTTATTCAGTATTATTCAGTATTATAACAGTTAACATTTATATGGTGTGACCATGTAAGGTTTGCAAAATGCTTTAGAAACATTGCTTCTTTTGATCCTCACAACAACCGTATGAGATAGATGCTTATCTTCATTTTACTGATAAGGAAACTGGCTTAGTGATGTCAGGTGACTTTTCCCTGGTTACACTGTGGGTCAGCAGTGGGATCTGGACCCACATCTGTCCTGATGCCTGGTCTAGCACTCCTTCTAAATCACCATCACTGTAATGCCTTTAGTTCTGTTATTTGATGTTAATAAGAACAAACCAAATCCTCCTGCATTATAACTCTTTAGATTAGTGGTTTTCAACCTTCCTAATATCGGGACCCTTTAGTAGCTGTATGTGGGCGTCTGCATGTGGGCAGACCTGCCTGGAGACAATAGAGGAGGTTCCTAAGACCATCGGAAATATGTGTTTTCTGATGGTCTTAGGTGATCCCTGTGAAAGTTGGTCATTTGACCCCAAAGGGGTCACAACCCACAGATTGAGAATCGCTGCTTTAGATACTTGAAGACAGTTGAGATTTTGGCATAAATTTTTCCTTTTTCAGTTCAATCCATATTTATTAAACTATTGCTAATTATAAGGCACTGTGGTGGGTGTTAGGAATAGAAAGACAGTAAAAACAGTCCCTTCTCACAGGGAGCTTACATTCTACTTGATTTACATGATATATAAATAGTTAAGTTTATGCATACCTGTGAGAATTTGGTGAGGGTGAGAACACTTTAGAATAATTAACCCTAGTTTCTTCATTGGGTCCATATATAGAGAGCACAGGCCCAGGACTCCTGCTCTATTTTTACTCTAAGGCCTACTACCACCTTTTCAACAGTCTTTGGTCAGGAACATGGCTGCTCACTCACACCATTTCGATGAGCAGGGAGTTACTAATTACAGTCCTTCCATTGATAGGACTTCCATTGAACACAGCTGTTCCCTACCATCCATGCTGCCATTGTTCCTTATGGTCCACTGGACTTTCTGTTTTCTGAACCTTCCAGGCATTTTCATCTGACTTGCCCTTATTCCCTAAGGACTCCTGGGCCTTGCTGTCTTCTCTACTGCTGCAATTCAAGGACAGGATTATCAGACAAATGAGTGATTAATTTATTCAGGAGAAGTCACTTTTACTTGGTGTGATCAGGGAAGGCTTTGTAGAAGAGGTGGCACCTGAATTGGTTTTGAAGACATAGAGAAATTTTAACAGGCAGAGATGAGGTACGAGTGGGGGGAGAGGGACATCCAGATATGTGCAGTATGGTGTAGACCCATGGTTATACTGCAGGATGGAGATACATGTGGAAGGAATGATGGAAGATGTCCAGTTTAATGGAAAGAGGATAGAAGTCAAGCTAAGATCTAGTTGCAGAAGTACACATCTGCAGTAAATCAGTTTTGTGTGGCTATGAGTATGCTACTTACTTAATTCTATGCTTTTGTTTCTTCATTTGTAAAGTGGGGCTAATAATTTATCATCTGAAATGGAATTCAAAGAAAGGAAGTCAGCTAGATAGATGTGAAGTCACTCTAGTTCATTTTCCGTTACTGGTGCTAAAGAGCATTTCCTTAATGGCAGATCTGACCATGTCACTCCCCTACGCAGTAAATTCTGGTGGTTCTCCATATTGCCTGCATAAACTGGCTCCAGTCTGTCTTTCCAGTCTTAATGTGCATCACTCCTTCTTCTTTACTTTGCCATAATATTTTGTTAAGCACTTAGCACGCTGCCTGACACATAGAAGCTATATAAATGCAGGTTATGATGATGATGATGATGATGATGATTCACGCAGTCGGCCTTTTCCCTTTTCCTCACACATGATATTCCATCTTTTGTCTTCATTTGTTGACTCGCTGTCCCTCATGCCCGGCATGTACTTCTTCACCTTTGTCTCCTAGTAGCCCTTTCTTCAAGATTCAGCTCAAGCATTGCTTTCTACATGAAGCCTTTCCTGAGCCTCCAACAGCTGGTGTCCTCTTTTGCTAGCTACCTTATATTTAACTACTTTGTATTTTGTATTTATTCTCTGTATATAATTATGCCTCTGTCTCTATATCTCTATATCCTTGTTGTTCCCCTCCGTTAAAATGTAAACTCTTTGAGAGTAGAGGTTGTTGAGTTCTTTTTATTTGTATCCCTGTGCAGCACAATATTTGATAAAGAACAAGTGCTTAAGAAATGCTTGTAGAAAAAATAATTAGAGCAACTCTTTTTTGTGATGGCTAAGGATTGGAAATTGAGGGAATGGCCATCAATTGGGGAATGGCTGAACAAGTTGTGGTATATGATTGTAATGGAATATTACTATGCTTTAAGAAACGATGAGCAGAATCATTTCAGAAAAACCTGGAAAGACTTACATGAACTGATTCAAAGTTAAGTGAGCAGAACCAGAAAAATATTGTACACAGTGTGATGCACAACTGTGAATGACTTAGCTGTTTCCAGCAGTACAATGATCCAAGGCAGTCCCAAAGGACTCATCGTGAAAAATGCTATCCACCTCCAGAGAAAGAACTGATAGCATGCTCCTTTCCTTCCTTCCTCAGAATTACTAAAATGGAAATGTTTTACATGATTGCACATGTATAACCTGTATCAGATTACTTACCATCTCAGGTGGGAGAGGAGGAGGGAGGGATAGAATTTGGTCCTCAGAATTAAAAAAAACCCCAACAACAAAGAGTGTTAAAAATTGTTTCACATGTAGTTGGGGAAAAAATAAAATATTTAAAAAAATGCTTGTAGATTGATGTGAGGTCAGAGTTTTTTCCATGAGTATGAGATGTCCCAAGTGGTCCTTGTTTTTAGTGATCCTTTTATTTAAGCTAGACCTGCACAACTTGGCAATCGGTAGGTGCCAAAAGTAAAATAGGCTAAACTTCTTTGGGCTTTGGATAGGTTTTTAGCGGCTCACTTTCCAAGTAAATGTAACTAAAGACAGACTGACTATGGTTGTTTGCCATGGGTCACATGACAAACAGAAGCGAGTGCTCAGAGACAGGATGCCTGAAATCTTTTGGTGGGCTGCAGTTGCAGTCCTGATGTAAACTGTGGTAGTCTTTGTGTATGTTGTTCTATTGGTTTTGCTTATTTCACTCTGCACCAGTTCACATCTGACCATGTTTCTCTAAACTCCCTGATATTCATAATTTAACTTATTTTAGATTAAGTTTTATTTTTTAGTGAACAGAAATTGTTTTTTTCTCCCTCTTCCCTCCCTCCACCTATCATTAGGGGGAAAAAAGAAAACTAAAGTCCTTGCACAAAGGATTTGTCCAAAAAATACATGTCTTATTTTGCACCTAGAGTCTGTCATTTCTCTGTTGGGAGGTGGGTAGCCTGCTTTCATTATTGACCCTTTGGAATCATGGAGGTCATTATGTCGATCAAAGTTCTTATAACTTTCAGTTGTTTGTTTTTATAGTGTTGTTATTGTATAAATTGTTCTGGTTTTGTTCTCTTCACTGTGCAACTGTCTCCATCATTTCTTATGGCATAGTAGTATTCCATTACATTTGCATGCCATCATTTGTTCCCCATTCTCCAGTTAATGAGCACTGTATTAGTTTCTAGATTCTTTGCTACTAAAAAAAGAGCTGTTACAACTATTTTTGTACGTGTGAATTCTTTTCCTCATTCTTTGAACTCTTTGGAATGCTTAGGATGCTTTCTGAATTGTATTTCTGATGAAGCCTTTATTTCATTATTGAGGTATAATTCTTATAGGAATTAAGTCAGATAAGAAGTGCCCAAAGATAGTGTAGTTTAGTAGGAAGAGTACTGGATTTGAGATCAGAGTTGTTAGGTTCAAATCTTGGTTCTGACATGTAATACTTTGTGTAAGTCTCTAAACTTTTCTCAGCCTCTGTTTCTTCATTTTTAGGAGGGTTTGACTAGATGCCTTTTAAGATCATGTTGAACTCTGACATTCTCTTCTTCTATCTCTGACTTATGTTAATATTCTGTTGCAATGGTTAGAGTATGTAACTTTGGAGTAATATATTGTGATTAGGAAATAGTGAAAAAGACTTTAAAAAGAAGACACTCCTTACTGTATGGAAATTGAACTTTTTGATGCCTTCAGGTTTAGACATCTCATCAAAAGTGTGCCCAGTTTCTTCTCTAAAGAGTTTCTGCTGCATGGGCATGTTTATGAACTCCAGGGCAGTCTCATTAATGCTATCTCCATAGAAACAGGAAAAAGTTCTTAACCACAAAAATTTTATATTAAAGAATTTGGTATATATTGGATGAGTGGTCATTACTTGGTGTTTGACATGTGAGGCATAGTCTATTAAGTAAATTGAACTTGTACTGATCTGTGGTTTTGGTTATGTATAAATTCTCTGACATATAATGCCATTTGTCAGTATTTTGAGGTGGCAAGTTCATAGGAAGTCTTTAGTTTTAATATGTGGTCTGTGCACTCTTTATTCTTATCTGAACAGCCTACTTTTTTTTAAGGTGCTGCTTGATAAGATTCTTAGCCCAGTCATTAGTGGGCTATTAACAACCTTAGGAGTAGAATATTCTAGTGGAATTCCCAAAGGATTTGTCTTTGGCTCTGAATTTTTCACATCAATGACTTGAAGGCAAAAATGACATGCTTAGCAGATTTGTAGCTGACATAAAATTGGAAGGTATTGTTAGATAGTAGATTCAAGACTCAGAACAGTTTTACAATCTAGAACTGTAAGCCAATTCTAATAAAGTAAATTTAATAGGGATAAATGTAAAGTTCTACATATGGGTCCAAAATTTATCAACTGAAAAAAAATATAGAGTAGTGAACAGACTAGTCAAGATGTTGGAGTAGAAGGAACTAAAACAGCTGAACTCTGCTCTACAACTCCACGCAGATCTAGAGAAATTCCAGCCTGAGTCCTGATCAGAAAATCCAAGGGGAAAAAAAATCATTTTTCCAGGCCAGGTCAGCATAGGAGTATAGAGATGGCTCTGAATACCTCCAATGGGGTCTAGCAAGGAGTGACTGTGTGCAGCATTCAATTGCAGGGACTGAATGAAGAGTTACCTGTTGCTGTGCAGCAGGGAGAGGAAAGGTCCTGGACCTGGCACAGAAGAACAAGTACTAACTGGCAGCTCTGTCACTCACTACCTAGTATTTATCATAGATCCAATTCGGACTAAGGAGAAACAATCTGTGCCCAAGTGGTGGTCTAGGGCAGAGATTAGTCATGGATTGTAGGCTGAGTAATGAGCAAGTAGAGAAACAACTAGCAGGTGTGAGACTCAGAATTTGAGAATATATTGAGGTCTTTTAAAAAATTATAATATATACCCCCAATTATATGTTAGAACAGTTTTTTTTAACATTTTTAAAAGTTTTGAGTTCCCTTTTTTTTTACATTTTTATTTAAAGTTTTGGTTTCCAAATTCTGTCCCTATTTCGCTCCTTTCCCCTCTCCCTGAGATGATAAGCAATCGGATATAGGTTATGCATGTGCAATTATGTAAAACATTTCCATATTAGTCATTTTGTACAAGAAGATCTGAATAAAAGAAAAAAAATGAAAGAAAGTGAAAAATAGCATGCTTCAGTCCATATTCAATATCAGTTCTTTTTCTGGAGGCAGATAGTATGATTCATCATTAATCCTTTGGGATTATCTTGGATCATTGTATTTCTAAGGATAGCAAAGTCATTCACAGTTGTTCAAACAATATTGCTGTTACCGTGTACAATATTCTCCTGGTTCTGTTCACTTCACTATGCATCAGTTCACGTAAGTCCAGGTTTTTCTGAAATCATCCTGCTGGTCATTTCTTAAAGAACAGTAACGTTCCTCTAACAATCATATACCACAGCTTGTTTAGCCATTCCCTGATTGATGGGCATCCCTTTGATTTACAATTTTTAGCCACCACAAAAAAAGTTGCTTCTTTCCTTTTTTTTATGTCTTTGGGATATAGACCTAACAGTGATGGCTGGATCAAAGGGGTATGCACAATTTTCTAGCCTTTGGGCTTAAATCCAAATTGCTCTCCAGAATCCTTGGATCAGTTCCCAACTCTACCAGCAGTGCATTAGTGCCCCAGCATTCCCATATCTCCTCCAACATCCAACATTTTCCATTTTTGTCATATCAGCTACTCTGATAGGTGTGAAGTGGTACTTCAGAGTTGTTTTAATTTGCATTTCTCTGATCTTCAGTGATTTAGAGCATTTTTTTCATTACTACAGATAGTTTTGATTTCTTTGTCTGAAAACTGCTTGTCTCTACATCCTTTCACATTCATTAGTTGGGAAATGACTTTTTTTTTTTTATAAATTTGACTCAGTTCTTTATATATTTGAGAAATGAGGACTTTATCAGAGATATTTGTTGCAAAAATTTCCCCCGTTTTCTGCTTTCCTTTTAATCTTGGTTGTATTCATTTTGTTTGTGCAAAATCTTTTTAATTTTATAGTAATCAAAATTACTCATTTTTGCATTTCATAATATTCTCTCTTTCTTGTTTGATCATAAATTCTTCCCTTTTCCATAGATCTGACTGGTAAACTATTCCTTGCTTTTCTAATTTGTTTATGGTATCACCCTTTATGAATAAATCATGTATCCATTTTGACCTTATCTTGGTATACAGTGTGAAATGTTAGTCTGTGCCTAGTTTCTGCAATACTTTTTCCAGTTTTTCTAAGCAGTTTTTGTCAAATAATGAGCTTTTGTTCCTAAAACTTGTTATCTTTGGATTTTTCAGATAGTAGATTACTATGGTCATTTACTGTAATGTAATATGTACCTTATCTAGTCCACTGATCCACCACTATATTTCTTAGCCAATATTATTGTAAAAAACTGGTACAGCTAGACTATCTTCCTTTGCATTTTTTTCATTGATTCCCTTGATATCCTTAACCTTTTGTTCTTCCAAATGAATTTTGTTATTATTTTTTCTAGCTCTATAAAATAATTTTTTGGTAGTTTAATTAGTATGGCACTGAATAAGTAGATGAATTTAGGTAGAATTGTCATTTTTATTATATTAACTTGATCTACCCATAAGCAATTAATATTTTTCCAGTTGTTTAGATTTGAATTTATTTGTGTGAAAAGGGTTTAGTAATTATGTTCATATATATAGTTTCTGTGTTTGACTTGGCAGGTAAACTCCCAAGTATTTTATTTTGTCTACAGTTATTTAAAGGAATTTCTCTTTTGAGCTCTTCCTGTTGGACTTTCTTGGTAATATATAGAAATGCTGATGATTTATGTGGGTTTATTTTGTATCCTGCAACTTTGCTTAAGTTGTTAATTATTAAGTTGTTAAGGTTTAGTTAATTCTTTAGGATTCTTTAATTATAATATATCATCTGCACAGAGTGATAGTTTTGTTTTCTCATTGCCTAGTCTAATTCCTTCAATTTCTTTTTTGTCTTTTATTGCTATGGCTAACATTTCTAGTACAATATTGAATAATAGAGGTGATAATGAGTATCCTTGCTTCACCCTTGAGTGTATAGATAATGTTTGTGGATGGATATTGAGATCTTAAAAGTCAGTCCCATATCCTCTCTGAAATCTGTTGTGGAATAACCAGGGCAGGAATCCCACACTAAAGTGGAGCCTATAGTTATATTACTCTGAACCTGAGAGCTGGCTGAGTCCAACAGCAATCACCTGGAGCTCCAACTAACAGGCTCATTGTTGTGTTGATTTGACCCATATCCAGGTGAGGAAGCTGCACAGTGTAGACCAGGAAGGCAAAGATTAGATGGCTTTGGGTACCCTAAAAACTTTTGGTCTCCTGTCCCTGAGATCTTGGAATAACACAACATTCAGTACCTCCAAGAAAGCAGCAGGAGTCAAGAGAACTCAAAATAGGATCATGCATAACCCAGCCATTTCCTCCAACTGGGCTCTGACAGAAAGTTCAAAGTCAGATTTACTGGGGAGATAACATGAAGACAGTTATGTACAAACAAGATATGTACGGGATAAATTGGAGACAGCTAATAGGAGGAAGACTATAGCACAGTAGTTGTAAAATTTTTGATCTGCAGAGCCCTCTCCACATTTAAAAATTATTGAGGACTTCCCTCCCAAGAACTTTTGTTTATGTATTTTAAATCTATTGATATTTACTATATAGAAATGAAAACCTAGTATTATTATGAAAATGGTTTTGACACTTTGGACCTCTTGAAAGGGTCCCCAGACCCTTTGAAAAAAAATTATTTTTAATATTCTTAAAAAACTTTTTTTTGAGTTCCAGATTCTCTCCCTCCCTCCCATCCCTCCCCACTTACTAAGAAGGCAAGCAGTGATACCAATCATACGTGTGAAATCATGTGAAATATATTTCTATGTTAGCCATATTGGAAAAAAAAAGCATGAACTATAAAAGTGAAAAATTTTACTTCAGTTTGCAGTTAGAGTTCATCAGTTCTTTCCATGGAGGTAGATAACATTTTTTCATTCATTGGTCCTTTGGAATTGTCTTCGGTCATTTGATCAGAGCAGCTAAAGTTTTCACAGTTGATCATCATAATATTGCTGTTACTATTTACAGTATGATCCCTTCAGTTTGAATCAGTTCATATAGGTCTTCCTAGGTTTTTCTGAAACCATCCCCCTCAACATTTCTTATAACACAGCAGTTCTCCATCATAATAATATGCCACAACTTGTTTAGCCATTCTCTAGTTGATGAGCGTCTCTTTAATTTCCAATTCTTTGCCACTACAAAAAGAGCTGTTATAAGTATTTTTGTACATAAAAGTCCTTTTCCTTTGATCTCTTTGGGGTGACCCAGTAGAGGTGTTGCTGTGTCAGAGTTTTATGGGTTTTATAAGCATTTGGTCATAGTTCCAAATTCTTCTCGAGAATGATTGGACCAGTTCACAACTGTAGCAGCAGTTTATTAATGTACCTATTTTCCTTCATCCCCTCTAGCATTTGTCATTTCTGATAAATGTGAGGTAGTATGTCAGAATTTTTTAATTTGCATTTCTCTAATCATTAGTGATTTAGAACATTTTTTCATATAACTAGATAGCTTTGATTTCTTTTTCTGGAAACTACCTATTCATATACTCTGACTGTCTATCAATTGGGGAATGGCTCCTATTTTTTATAAATTTAACTCAATTCTCTACATATTTGAGGGATGAGATCTTTATCGAAGAAATGCTATAAATTTTTTGATATTTTTTCATTGTTTTTGTTAATTATGTCTGTTTTTCCTTTTGCTTTGTCTGAGATTGATGGGGTGCTGGGATGCCTTTGTAACATCTGAGGTGCCTTTGTAACATTGTTGTAACTTCAGTTTGTGAAATCTCACTTGTGTTTGGGTACCTATGTCTGTAACATCAGTTTGTAATAGGCCAAAGTTGTAAAAGTCACACTTCCCTCAGCCATAAAGGCATTAACTTTGCCTCTCCCCTGCCCCTAGCCTAAAAGTCTTTTCCCTCAGCTGGCAGTCTGCCTAGCTACAGTTCATTATTTGTTTAGCTATACCTATGAATACATCACCCAAGCTTTCAAACAAACCCTTAATTTAGAGAAATGTATAAGTGGCCAGCTGCACCCAAAAACTTTGAACACGCTATCAGAGAGATAACTCCCTCCCAATTTGGCATCTCCTGAATCCCTAATCAGTCTGCCTTCCAAACTTGGCACAATCAGACCTATCCTCCCAACAGCCATATTGTCAAAGATGAGTAACAGACTGGACCTATCTCAGTCATCCTTGACCAAAAGTAACCTAGTGACATGTGAAGGCAAAAAACACATCCCTTCGCTCTCTCCCTGAGAGAGATGTCCCAGTGAATTATGGGCAATACACCTGCGCAGTTGCTACAAAAAGTGCATGTCCCTTTAAGCACTCACCACTCCTAAACTCCTCCCAAACTCCTCCCTAACTCTACCCTTAACCACCTAGTTAGCATAATTAATCTCTGATTGACAGCTTTATGGCTTTAAAAATTGTATCTCTAACTCCTGCACTTTGCAGCTCTCCTTAATGTCCTCTCCTGCCCGCTGCAAAGTTAGTATAACAATAAACTTTTATAACTCTGCCAAAAGATTGCTTGAGTCCAGTAATTCGTTTCAGACTAAGAACCCTCAAAGGATTTCCTAGAAATCCACCCCGCCTCTTCTCTACCTCTTCAAGATCATGATTGCCACCCCTGCATTTTTTACTTTAGCTGAAGCATAATAGATTGTGCCCTAGTTCCTTATTTTAACTCTGTGTGAGTCTTTCTGTTTCAGATATGTCTCTTATACACACCATATTGCTGGATTTTAGTTTCTAATCTGTTCTGCTGTATGCTATATTCTGTTTTTTTGGGCGAGCTCATCCTATTTACATTCACAGTAATGATTGCTGTGTATTTCCCTCTATCTTGTTTTCTTGTGTTTATCATTCTCTCTCTTTTTTTTATCCTTTCCCTCCTCAAATGTGTTTTACTTCTGACTATTGCCTCCTTTAATGTGCCTTTCCTTTTATCATCCTCACTCATATCTCTTATCCCCTTCTCTCCTATTTCCCTGTTGGGTAAGATGGATTTCTATACACAATTGAGTATGTATCTTTATTCTTCCCTCTTTTAAACAATTCTGATGAGAGTGAGGTTTAAGCATGGTCCACCATTCCTCCCCTCCCCGCCCCATTTTCTTCTCTGCTATAAAAGCTCTTCCTTACATATCTCTTTTATATGAGAAAATTTCCCCATTCTACCTTTCCCTTCCCCCTTCTTCCAGTGCATCCCTCTTTTTCACCCCTTCTTTTTTTTTTTGAGATTATCTCAACATAATGGCTTTTGACTATGTAGACTCCTTCTGACTGCCATAATAATGATAAAGATCTTAGAAGTTACAAGTATCACCTCATTTTGGAATGTAAGCAACTTAACCTTATGGAGTTCCTCTTGATTTCTTTTTTGTGTTTACCTTTTTTTGCCGTGTTAAATCTTGTGTTTGAATGTCAGATTTTCTATTCAACTCTGGTCTTTTTGTCAGTAATGTTTGAAAGACCTCTATTTCATTAAATATTCATTCCCTGCTCCCAGCCCTGCAGGGTTATATTCAGTTTTGCTGGGTAGGTTATTCTTGGTTGTAATCCTAGGTACTTTGTGCAGAATATCATATTCCAAATATTTGCTGCTATGGAAGCTGCAAAAGCTTTTGTGATCTTGATTGTGGCTCCATGATATTTGACTTATTTCTGGCTGCTTGTAGTATTTTTTCCTTGACCTGGGAGCTCTGGAATTTGGCTATAACATTCCTGGGAGTTTTCATTTTGTTTTCAGATCTCAGGAGGTGATTGGTGGATTTTTCCATTTCCTTTTAATTTGAATTTTTGTCTTCTGGAACTAAGATATTGGGGGCAGTTTTTATTTATAATTTCTTGAAATATGATGTTTAGGCTCTATTTTTTATCATGGCTTTCAGATAGTGCAGTAATTCTTAAATTCTCTCCCCTTGATCTATTTTCCAGGTCAGTTCTTTTTCCAATGAAATTATTTTATATTTTCCTCTGTTTTGTCATTGTTTTATTATAGCTTGATACCTCATTGAGTCATTAGCTTCCACTTGGCAGATGCTAATTTTTAAGGAACTTTTTTCTTCAAATGAATTTTTTTTTTACCTCCTTTTCCATCTGGCCATTTCTGCTTTTTAAGAAGTTCTTTTCTTCATTGAATTTTTGAGCCTCTTTTATTATTATTATCTGTTTTTGAAGGTATTTTCTTCAGTATTTTTCTGTGTGTGCCTCTTTTACCAAGCAGTTAATTCTCTTTTCAATGTGCTCATTTCTTTTCTCAGTTTTGACTCTACCACTCTAATCTCTTTCTTTAACTCCTCCAGGAATTCTTGTTGGGCTTGGGTCCAATTATCAGTTTTCTTTGAGGCTTTGCTTGTAGCTGTTTTCACACTTTTCTTTTGCTTGCTCCTTGGTCTTCTCTGCTACCACAGTACCTTTTTATAGTCAAGTTCCTTTTGTTGTTGTTGTTGTTTTCCTCATTTTCCTAGCCTGTCTCCTGACTTTGATATTTATCTTAAAGTTAGACTCTGCTCACCTCAGAGCAGAGAAATGCTATTCCAAGCTTCAGGCTTTTTCATGATGCTATTTTTAGAGCTAGTTGGTTTTTTTTTGGGGGGGGGTGGAAAATGTGAGGTCTGCAAGTTTTTGGTGTTTCCAGGGTGGTATGATCTGGAGAAAGTTGTAGTCATTGCTCTTCTGCTCTGGTATTTACCCATTAATAACTTTTGTTCTTCTGCAGCTGCAAGTGTTAGTGCTCCTCTTGGCTGTAAAACTGTGAGCAGGGCTTCTGCTCCCTTGTGGCCAACCATAAGCTCTTCTCTGTGTCCTGGAACTGCTACGCAGAGCTGTGTATGAGTAGTAGAGTTGCCAATCAGTGCCAGCTGCACTCATTCCCACTAAAGGTCCCTTGTAATCTCTTTCTGACCAGTTGTATGACTACCTTACCACCTCTGGCCTGAGAGCTCCTGAAGCTGCTTCTGCATGTGCCCTGGGCCTGTTCCCACTCCAGTATCATAAATCTCTTCTGCTGAACTCCTAAGTTATCTTAGGCTGGAAAAATGTCTCACCCTGACCTTCTCTTCACTCTGTTTCTCCAAAATTTGATTTGAGGTATTATTTTAAAGTTGTTTGGGGGAATGTTGGAGTTCAGTTGGGCTGCTGCTTGTCTCCACCTTCCAGACTATGCATTGAGAACTGCTGTATTAGCATTAAAGGAGAAAGGCTTCTTGTAGAAAGTGGGATTTTATCTGGGACTTGAAGGAAGCCAGAGAAGCCAGGAGGAAGTGCTGAGAAGAAAGAATTCTAGGCTTAAGGGACAACCAGTGAAAATGCCTAGAGCCTGGGGTTTCAAGGAACAGCAAGAAGGCCAGTATCACTGGATTGTAGAGCATGTGGGGGGGAGTAAGGACGAAGGTACAAGAAAACTGAAAGGTAGGATAGGGACCAGAGTCTAAAGGACTTTAAATGCCAAATAGGATTTTATATTTGATTCTGGAGGTGATTGAGATCCACTGGATTTTCTTGAATGGGGGTGGGGTGATGACATGGTCAAACCTGTGTTTTAGGAAGATCACTTGGATAGTGGAGAATAACCTGGGGTGGGGAGAGATTTGTGGCAGGGACATCAACCAGAAGAGTGTTACAGGAGACCAGGTGTGAGATCATAAGGGTAGTTGCACCAGTTATTTATAGTATTGTTAGAGGAGTGAAGGGAGGTATATGGAGAGATGTTGTGAAGGTAAAATCACAGGACTGAGCAGTAGATTGGATTGGGAGAGAGGTGAGATAATGAGTTCATTTGGGGCCCCTAGTTGCCTTTTGATCAAAAAATGTCCTAAAAGAGTGGTCTGAATGTCCTACTTTTTTTTTTCTCGCCATAGATTTCTTTAAGCAGTGTAGCTACCAAGACTTTCCCCATTATTGCAAAATTGCCACTCTCAAAAGTCACCTCTGCCTCAAGTATCCTTTATCATTCAACTTTCTTCTTCCATGGATCCTTTGACAGTACGCTCCTGTTTTTCTCCAGGCTGTTTGTTGTATTAGAAAGAATTCTGGAGGTTAACTAACTCACTCTATTAGTGAGTGGATTGGGGGGCCTGGAGCCCAGGTTTTCAGATTCCAAGTCCATTGCTATTTCCACTCTGCCATGTTGTCCCTTTGATATGAACCACTTTTTCATCCTTTATCTTAAATTAGAGAAATGGCTGATGGTTGCAGCCTCAGCCATGGACTAGGAAGGAGAATACCAAAAATCTAGTCTTGATTATGCCTTTACTACCTGTGTAACATGAGGAAAACAACTTCATTTTTCTGAGCCTCACTTTCTTAATTTGAGGAACAAGATGAAAATATCAGCCTTGCTACCTCACATACTTATATTAGATAATATTATGAAAGTAAAAATGCTTTGTAACTGAAAAGTATTAAAATGGTGCCATATACTGAATTATCTGCCCATTAATTATCTGCTTTATTAGTTTTATGTAGCAGGAAGGTTAGGCTTTTCATATTTCCTAACCTAGGTCCAGGTGTCCTAGGACTAAAATGAAAGGGAAGGATTTGACATAGAAGCCAGAATAGGATTATATTATACATGGCTGAGTGTTTATCTGATTAAGATAAAAAATTAGATGTAATTGATTATCTATGGTTATTCTTAATTGTTCATATCTTTTATATTAATATAAGTAACTGAGAATTGAAATGAATTCTCTATTTTACGTCTCTCTCCCCCCCCCCCACCTTATTAAGGGCCATTGGGCTCATATGTTCTCTCCTTTTACGTCTTTAACATATTCAGTATTGGTGACACATCAGACTTGTTTACTCATGTAGAGCATGGCATGTTCCCCCTCCCCCCACCTTTTTTAAGGTTCCTTTAAGCTTTTGATCAAAAAATGTATTGTAGCTACAGGTTGTCACGCTATATTTAAGGTCTTCTGGCCACCTATCTGAACATTAATGCTTCCATTGGGCCAGATAATAGCTTTCAGAATGGATGACACCTTTGGAAGCTTCAAGGTTAGCTATTTATATACAGAGCAGCAGAGGTATGTGTGTGTATGTGGGTGGGGGGATAGGCCAGCAGTAGCTCAGGCCTCAAAAGAGGTTGCTGCCAGGAAATCAACAAAATGCAAAAGCTTAGCAATAAATGAGGAAAAAGATGGATCAAGCCATTCATTTTATTGTAGGTCGATAAGGAAAGAAGTCTTTCTGAGAAATTCCTATTTTTAAAGGGGGTTAGGGCCATATTAAATTAAGGTAATATTTCATTTCCAATATATAATTGGAGGAGAGGTGCAAAATGAGTGAATTTTTAGCTAGCCAAAACTTTATCCCTTTAAACACCAACATTTTATTTTAAGCCAGTTTTATAGAATTACAGCATGTCCGAGACAATATATGGCAATGCAAAGAATGCTGCATTTTGGAGCCAGGAGACTTGGGTTCAGATCCTAATTCTGAGATTTGTAGGTAAGTTATATTACCTCTCTGAGCCCAGTTTCCTCACCTGTAAAATGGACTGAGTATTAATCTCTTCTGTCTATTTCACAGGGTTATTGTGAGGAATGTGCTTTTGTAAGCTCTAAAGTGCCATAGAATTGTAAGCTATTTTGGAAGGGACCTTAAAAGAGAGTGTCAGAAACAGAATGAACCTTAGAGGTTATTTGGCTCAAACCCCTTGTTTTGTATCCTGTGAAGAAACTGACTCCGATAATTTAAGTGACTTGCCCTAAATCTCCCAACTAGTAAAGCCAGTATTTGAATCTCTTGAGTCCTAGAATCTTAGACTCCAACTTGAGTGCTCTCTCTACCACACATACTACCTTTAATTCTCAAATATATCTTTTTTTTTTCACAAAATGAGTGTATTTCAAGGATTTCATTGATGTAGGCTCTTTTTACCAATGCAGATCACAGCTCTTCTATAGCTTATAGAAGACCATACATGTGGTCTTTGAGAATGGCTATGACTGACTGAAAAATTCATCCCCCTGCGGCTAAGCTTGTTTGAGCTTGTCTGATTTTAGTTAGGCTGGTTCTTAGATGACAGACAGTACATTTCTGGACTCATAGAAAGCCTTTCCAGATTGGTAGGGTTTTGCTAATGCTTGTGTTCTGCTAGTATAGAGGACACATGGTTATCTCCAGTCTTTGATGAACATATTAAATAGTATTTAGCTTTTCATGATGACTTGAGGTCATTGTTTTGAATGCTAGTTATGAGAAGATATCAGATATGCATATCTTCCTGCTCAGCGTTTTGTCCAAAATCTTTCCCAGTTCAACCTTGCTTAGACCTCTTGAGGATGATGTCAGATGGAAGGATGGACAGTAGGCCCATTTGTCACAAATAATCCACAAAATAGATTAATTCACATGTACATAAATGAGACTATAATAATACCACCTTAAATTTATGTAGCACTTTATCTTGGTTATAAGCATGATGAAGTGATGCCTTCAAGATTTATTGAAGTATGTGAGACTGTTCTTACGATAAATAGCCTCATATTACTATACTTTTTTGAATTCTTTTGTCTGCTTTTTATAGTTTTTCTCTCTTATTCTATTTTATATCACTTACTTCTGTGTATGCCTTCTTAACATTTGATTTTAAAACTCTGAATTCCAGATTCTTTCCCTTCTTCCCTTGTCACCCACCCCTCCTGGGAGGAAAAGCGATTCAATATAAGTTATACATGTATAGTTAAGCAAAACATTTCCATAGTAGATATATTGGGAAAGAATGACTATATTTCCCTCCATCCTGTCCCGCCCCCCACTTATTCTGTTTTTTACTTTGACCCTGTCCCTTTTCAAAAGTGTGTGCTTCTAACTACCCTCCCCCCAATCTGCCTTCCCTTCTATCATCCTCCCTCTTATCCCCTTCCCCCCTACTTTCCTGTATGGTAAGATACCCAATTTAGTGTGTATGTTATTCCCTCCTTAAGCCAAATTCAGTGAGAGTAAGGTTGGTCCATTCCCTTTTGCCTTCCTGTTCTTCCCCTCCATTGTAATAGTTTTCTTTTGCCGCTTTTAAATGAGGTAATTTACCCTATTCTATCTCTCCCTATCTCTTCTCATTATATTCCTCTCTCACCTCTTAATTTTATTTTTTAGATATCATCCCTTCCTATTCAGTTGACCCTGTGCCCTCTGTCTGTGTATATATGTACACATATATACACACACTCACATATGTATTTATATGCACATATACCCTCCCATATAAACATATATATGTATGTATACATGTATATACATATATATTCCCTTCAACTATCCTCATACTGAGAAAAGTCTCATGAGTTACAATTATTGTTTTACCTTGTAGGAATGTAAATAGTTCAAGTTTAGTAAGTTCCTTATGATTTCTTTTTCCTGTTTACCTTCTCATGCTTCTTGCTTCTTGGATTTGAAAGTCAGATTTTCTGTTCAGCTCTAGTTTTTTCATCACGAATACTTGAAAATCCCCTATTTCGTTGAATGACCATATTTTCCCCTGAAGCATTATACTCAGTTTTGCCAGGTAGGTGATTCTTGGTTTTAATCCTAGCTCCTTTGACCTCTGGAATATTATATTCCAAGCCCTTCCATCCCTTAATGTAGAAGCTGCTAGATCTTGTGTCATCTTGATTGTGTTTCCACAGTACTCAAATTGTTTCTTCCTGGCTGCTTGTGATATTTTCTCCTTGACTTGGGAACTCTGGAATTTCACTATAATATTCCTAGGAGTTTTATTTTTGGGATCTTTTTCAAGAGATGATCGGTGAATTGTTTCAGTTTCTATTTTGCCCTCTGGTTCTCGAATATCAGGGCAATTTTCCTTGAGAATTTCTTGAAGGATGATTTCTAGGTTCTTTTTTTGATCATGGCTTTCAGGTAGTCCAGTAATTTTAAAATTCTCTCTCCTGGATCTATTTTCCAGGTCAGTGGTTTTTCCAGTGAGATACTTCACATTACCTTCTATTTTTCATTTGTTTGGATCTGTTTTATAGTATCTTGATTTCTCATAAAGTCATTAGCTCCCATTTGCTCCAATCTAATTTTAAAGGAATTACTCTCTTCAGTGAGTTTTTGAAATTCCTTTTCCATCTGGCATTTTTCTCCTCATTGGCTTTTTGGGCCTCTTTTGCCATTTGAGTTAGTCTATTTTTTAAGGTGTTATTTTCTTCAGTCAGGTTGTTGACTCTCTTTTCATGATTTTCTTGCATCATTTTCATTTCTCTTCCCAGTTTTTCCTCTACTTCTCTTACTTGATTTTCAAAATCCTTCTTGAGCTCCTCCATGGCCTGTAATTAGTTCATATTTTTCTTGGAAACTTTTGATGCAGGAGTTCTGACTTCGTTGTCTTCCTCCCACTCTATGCTTTGATCCTTTTTATCCCCAAAAAAGGATTCTGTCATCTGTGCTTCCTGTGCTTGCTCATATTGCCAGTCAATTACTTGACTTTTGAGCTCTTTGCCACAGTAGAACTCTGCTTCCAGAGAGGAGAGCTTTGTCCCAGATTGCTAGGGTTTTCACAGATGTTGTCAGATATCTGAGGAGGCTACCCTCTATACAGGTACAACACTGGCAAATTGGCGGTTCTCACCCCAGGACCACCGCCCAAGAAAGCAACCCAGATCTAATCAGGTCAAAGCAAGAGCAATTACCCTCTGAATGGTTGCTTGGTCCCCCTACTATCTGCAGGCCAGGAGCTCCTGAGGCAGCACCTCTGCCACCTCTTGCCCCCGGAGCAGGGGCTGGACCAAGCCCTTCCTTTCCAACAGAGTTTCTGACTGACCTTTTACTTTCTTTTTGGCATTTATGGGTTGAAAAGTCTGGAAACTGCCACCACCATTGCTAGTAGTTCATTCTCCTGAAGTCTCCTCCAGCCTCTGCTGCCTCCCTGGGGCCAAAACTGTGCGGCTCACACAGAATTGTGCTCGGCTCCCAGGGCACTACAATGAACCCTTCCTGTCGGCCTGCCAGGCTGCCTTCCGTGGGAGATTTGTTTATCTCTGTCACTTTGTGGGTTCTGTAGCTCTAAAATTTGCTTAGAGTCATATTTTATAGATATTTGAGGTGGTTGTGGTGGGAGGTCATGGAATTTCCTGCTTCTATTCTGCTTCTTCTAGCAGCATTCTTTTCCTCTCATTCTAATTTTCTAATTTAGTAGTTAAAATTCTCTAAAATAAAATGAAAAAGAATCTTTGTGAGGCACTTGCCAATGAACCAAGTGCATGAAATTGAGTATGTGAACTTTGCTTCCTTCCCAGTTCTCAATGGTGACCTCAAGCATTTGTCAGATAAGTGATGGCTCGGTAAATGAGATACTGCTGTATTTGGATTATATTATTCTTGGTCACTTCAGATGACTTTAAAATTAAACAAAACTTAGATTATTCTGCTAAAATGGCACTAATGTCTTTCTTAGATGGATTATTAGTGTGGTCTTTACTTTATTTAGTGTATTTCTGTCAAGGAGGATAAAGAAATTTTGGAACTTCTTAATTTTTAGGACAGTATAACAATTTACCTCTTAATGCTAAGCAAGAGAATACCTCTAATCCAGTGCCCTCTAAATTTGGAGCTTTTAAAGAAATGTAACATTTTAATAAAGAGATATTTTTCCTTGACTTGTCTCTAGTAACCCTATAAAGTGTTTTCTTAGAATCACCTGGGAAGAGAGGCCCTCATCTGTTTCCCAGAAGCTTGCCACGCAGTTTATGTTTTTGATCTTTTCTCTCTCTCCCATCACCAGTCCTTTCTTGGTCCTTTGCCAAATGGTGGCTACGAAGCATAGCAGGGACTCTAGTTTGCCTTTACTGTGTAACCAGTATATACATGCCAGTATACTAGGTGCTCTCACCTTCCATGCTTCCTTCTGACCATTGAACCAGTTCAAATTGTTGGGGTTAGTAAATTTTTTCCCTTCAGTTTAACCTGACAGGTTTGTACTACCAAGAGTTGTGATGTGGTAGAAAAAGTCAGATTAATCTGCTCTGTGACTTACTACCTGAAGTATGAATTTGTGTTATCAGGCTGCTTAGTGTAATACCCTGGAAAGAAATACTGAATTCATAATGGTGGTTTAAACTACTGAATTGATCCTGAGTAGATATATAAGAATGGTAGGAAAGTGTTGGCAGGATTTTTTCTGAATAGCTCTGTTTTCTCTCCCTTGAAAGGGACAGCTGTACCCAGTTGACCATAGGTTTGACTAACAGAGGGATATATCTGGATAATATGAAGACATAGTTGCAGGTATTGACAGTTCTGGAGCCAAACTTTACCTGGAATTAAAATAGTAAGAGAACCTAGACCCAGATAAACTCTGCAAAATCACTGTAATTCCCAGACCCCAAATTGACAGGCAGAATGAATTCTATAGTAGGTCTCCGTATTTGTTACTTCTTTCCTTCTCCCTGCCTCAATAAATTACTTTGGTCCTTGGAGAGAGTAAAATTCTTGATCTTTTGTGAAGATATTTAACGTGTATGTGTAGAGGGAGAAGGGGAGGGTGGAGAAAGAGCCAGAGCCATAGGAGAGGGAGAGAGAGAGACCTGTGGATCTGTTATCTTTGCTTGTGTCGTGTTACTATTAGAAGTTGTTAAAAGCTAAGTTTCTGATGCAAAGTAGTTATATCTAATTGAGCAATTCTCATTTTGTTGAATAATGATTTGCATGCTTGTATGTGATAGAAAAATTTCCAAGTGTGATCAGTGTTATTTTAATTATATATGTTTTATTTATTGTTATTGTTGTTTATCCTTTGTTCTTGAAGAGGACCACGATGTCAGAAAGGTGATGCCATGACTTGCAGGTGAATTGGATTTAAGTGAGAGAGGGCTGCGCAGAGTCACCAGCCTCACTTTCTCCTGTGGAGCCATCTGAGTCCAGTGGCAGGATACAGATCAGGACTACTGGAAATGACCCCAAATGTTTAATTTATATCTCTTATTTTCAAAGAAAGATTTGTGCTGGTTGTTGGGGACAGTTTTATAACATGCTCTGTTGCCAAAGTTAGAAGACCTCAAATTTGTATAGAAGCAGCACCTGTTCTTGAGAGGAATCTTGCTAAGAAAGTCCATTTTCTCTGGACCTCAGTTTCTTCATTTGTAAAGCTGATAGGGTTGAACCTAATGGTCTTTTAAGGTCATTTCCATCTCTAAATCCTTTGGTTGTATGGTCATAGTATTGGTTTTAAATACTTTTTTAAATTTAATTTTTCCTGCAGTCTTATGTCTTGATTGTTCAAAAGCCATTGCCTCCTGATCATAGGCAGCTAGGTGGCTAGAAGTGGATAGAGCGCTGGGCTTAGAATCAGGAAGACTCATCTTCATGAATTCAAATCCGGTTTCAGACAGTTACTAACTATGTGACCCTGGGCAAGTTACCATGTTTGCCTCAGTTTCTTCATCTGTAAAATGAGCTGCAGAAGGAAGTGGCAAGCCATTTCAGTATCTTTGCCAAGAAAACCCCAAATGGGAGTCACAAAGAATCGGACACAATTTTAATTAAAAAACAGCTGACCAACAGCTTATCATAGGATCATAGGATTTAAAGCTGGGAGGGACCTTAGGGTTCACCTTATCCAGCCCCCTCATTTTATAAATGAGGAAACTCAAATTCTGAGGACTTGCGTTACTTCCTAGGGTCACACAGATAATGAGTAGCAGAGTCTGGATTTGAATTCAAGTCTTTAGATTTCAATCAGATTTCAAATCTGATTTTACATCAAAGTTAGATCACTCTCGTGGTACCTTTCTGAATTAAATTGCAACCCTTCAGCCTAGGATTCCAAACCTTTCCTGATGTAGCCTCAAAATACTTTTCCTGCCTTCCCTCCTCTCGCTCCCCCCATACTTTCTTCTTCATACCCTCTACTGTAGGCAAACTACACTAATCGCTATTCTCCAAATCTTTTAAGTTTCTCTCTCCAATGCATGGGCGTATTTTTTTTCTTCTGCCTGGACTGTTCTGCTTCCTAATAGTCAATCCTCCAAAGAGATGGAGTTTGAAATAATTGTTGAAGACTTTTTAATATCCCAAACTGGATGATTCTTCCTTCCTTTCCTAAGGCCCTTTTGGTTTGCTTTATATAAAGATTATTTGCATACTTGTTTTTTCTTCCCTTTCCACCGGCCTCCTGCAAAGCTGGAAGTACTTGAAAGTAGGGATTGTGTCTTATTTTTGTATTTCCTTTATAGTTTGCTGAATACCTGGATTTGGCCTTACTGGGTACTCAACAAATATTAATTGAATTGATTTGGATTTGGACTAGGGTTGTAGCTCGTACATAAATTCCGTTGTAGTAACCCATCTGAAACTTTTGGGCCATTTCAGTTTTGCAAATAACAGAATTCATCACAGTCTGTGGTGCTGCAAAGCCCCATGGCTGAAGCCTGTGCTCTACCACAGATAATTGCTTTCCCACTTAGGTTGTTTTCAAAATCTCCCAGTTCTAAACATTTAATCTGTTTTCTGGCTTAATCAAGAAGCAGAGCTTCCTTAGTGCCAGACTTGGCATAGAAAATGTGGGCATAGTGCCGTTCATTCTGCACCCTGGGCCTCAGAGAATGGAGAAGGCAACCTCTTGTGGCACAGAAAACAATGCAGCTGACCCCCGCACCTGGCAATCTGTAAAGAGCTGTGGAATCTGTAAACTTTCTGCACTGCTGCCTAACAGTTGCAGATGGTCTGAACCGATGATTAAATATCGCTGCTGTTTTGCCCGGAACTGCTGTGGCCATACCCTCAGTGTCTGGTTTTACATTCCAGTGGGTAATTAAAGGGGCAGAGCCAACTCCTGTTACTTCCAGGACATCTCTTTCACTTGGCTTAGAAGTGATTTCAGTTTTTGCCAATTGCAGATTCAGCTGCAATGAGCAAGGGTAGTGAATGACCATTTTTTTTTGTTTTGAAAATTTAAAAACTGACTTATAAAGGTCTCTAATGGAAATGAATGATTGTTATGGGTTGCTTTCTCAGGTAGGTGTTTTGCCATCAGACACGTCAAGGTGATTTGGCAGTGGATTTTTCTTCTGAGTTAGCACATGACACTCTGGACAGAAATAACATAGATTAGAGTCTGTTACAAGCATATCTGCTAAGGAATAAATTTCCTTCTGACTAGAGGTGGCATTTGTGGATGTTACCTTAATACCTTGGTGAATCTCTTACAGGTAATGAGAGAAATTTTCAGCAAACAAAAAGAATTCCTAAAGTATCACCTGAACTGGATAGTTTTTTTTTAAAGAGCCTTTTAAAGTTTGAAAGTGCCTCAGGCTATTAAGTCTGCTGGTAGTAAATGCTGTGAAATTATCCCGCATTAATTACCCAACTTCTTACCTCAGTTCCTTATACCTCAGCCAATATAATGAACTGGGAGAAGCAGAAATCAAAATTCTGCTTATTTTTGCCAACGAGGTTGTCATTGTCCACTCCCACAAAACCTGCAAGGGCACAGAACCCTCAGAGAGAAAGATTGTGTCAGTTTCCTACCTGACTTGACTTTTGACAGTGGCCATATGGGAACCTGATAATGAAGATTGCAATTCATCCTTGTAGAGCCTGTCTAATGATTAGAAGATTAAACATTTTGTTTAAATTAGCAATGTTTTTCTCCCTCTTCTGAGTGTTAAACTACTATCAGTGCAGGATGGAATCTCCTTTAATACTCCTTTACTGGACTCCCACACTCTGGTTGTGATTGTCAGCAGGAGGTTAAGAAAGTCTCATTTTAATTAAAAAAGCAATTTTTAGCAATAGTTGATATTATGTGTGTGTCAGAAGAGGCACTTCTGACCATGTGAACTCCCTGATTATGGAGAGCAGTGAGTATAGCTTTCTTCTGGAGCATGACAATGAACCTAATAGGAAAATATTGTGATGTGTATAGCTAGGTATGAAACACTGCCTTTGCATTAATAGCAGATTCTTAGATCTGTCCTTCAATTTATGGGTTTTGTGTGTGAGTTGAAGAGGTTATAAAGATGTGATAAGTTATATGAAATTGAGAGGGAAGAATTACTCTGCAGTGCTTGTGATATATTAGATATTGGCCTTATTCCTGATCACAATACTGCATTTAACCATTGTTTAATCTGTGATGTATTTCTTTCAGTTGTATGATATATTCTCCCAGCATGAAACTGACTGACTGGAGAAATAGGCTAAACTTCCAAAAGAAACACTTTTCCTTTTGTTTATAGCAAGTCAAGAGATGTGTTTCAAATGTAGACCTAGGATTTGGGCTGATACTATGTTGTGTCACAATCTCCTCCCTCATTTCACACCCAGGTTTATTCTCTTAGCTGTAGCTGATTTGTTACTGCAGGATCTCAGGCTGATGGCCCTAAAGGAGACCAGATAACTATGTACCCTTGTAGGGGCGCTTGGTAGTTATTTCATAGAATTTCAGAGCTGAAAAAGACTTTAAAGATCATCTGACTCAGTCCCTTTATTTGAGTCCAGAAAGAGAAAGTGACTTGTCCTAGGTCACATGGCAAGTAAATGACAAAACCAGGACCAGAACCCCAGTTTCCTAGTCTACTTACCTCACACTGCTCCATTGCTGACTAGATCAGATTTCCTAAGTTCATCTTGATCAGAATCCTGGTAATTGACTTAAAACCAAACTGATCTTCAGAATATCATCAGTGTTCTGAAAGCAGTGATTTTTTTTCTTCTTCTCCTGTATCTTTTGAGAGTCAAATATGCAACTCTTGCTCCTGGAAACTAAAGTTGAATTTGGTTGCTACCTTCTTCATGAAACCATCTTTGCTTCCCTATTCTTCCCTCCACCTGCAAAATAATGACCTTGATTCTTTGGGAGCCCAGCACATTGTACCTCTCTGATGTGCTTAATAATTTTATTGTATAGTTATTTGTGTATATGTTATATCCTGCAGTCAGACTTTAGATTGTAAACTATATGAGGATAGGAATCATAATCATAATCATAAGATTTCCCCCACCCAACCAACTATTCTATACTGCACATTGACAGCTTATTTCATTTATGCTAATTTGAAGCTAACTGAACCTCACATGGGTTTTCCTAACTCATCTCCATCCTTGTGTTTTCTGACAACCCTTCCTATTTGTCTTTTTTTTGGTCAGTTCTCAGTGGATTGCATGTAGTAAAATTTATCTGTGCTTCTCAGGTCTCTTTGCTGTGGTTACTGCCACATAGCTGGTCTTGGCAAGTTCAGGATTCTGCCCATTATTGTCTTTCTTGCTACTACTTCTGCATGGGTGTGGATAAAGGTGCACCTGGGTGTCAGTGTGGTGGGCAGTGACAATGGGAAAACCTGCTTTGGGTAAATCCTGCCTCGTATAAACATTACAGGTGAGGCAGCACAGTGAAATTAGCCAAGGAGGGAGAAGAGCATCTTGGTGCCTGGGATGTTAATGTGATTATTGCCAGTATAGATTATACCTTCATGGTGCCAAATGGGGAAGGAAAGAGGAATCTTAGGCACTTTTTGCGGTGGTCATCTGTTCTTTCTTCTAATGTTTGTTTCAGAGTTCCTGATTTCTCCTGGTTTCTAGCACTCTCATCTTTTTGAAATTATTGTGTGTTTGCTTATGTTCTTCTCGTAGAATATAACCTCTTATGGTCAGACATGTTGTTGGTTTTGTTTTCGTGTCATCTGTGCTTAATATAGTGCCTTTGCTCGTGGTAGGGGTTTAAAAATGTTTGTTGAATTGATCATTCTCTAGTTCAGGGGCGGGAAACCTGTGACTGAGGCCACATGTAACCTAAAGTGAGACCTTTTCCCTGAATCCAGATTTCACAGAACAAATCCTTTTATTAAGGGGCCACATGTGGCCTCAAGGCAGCAGGTTCCCCACCCCTGCTCTAGCTGTTGCAATCAGAGAAATGTTTGCTGTCCCAGAGTTGGCCCATTTATACCCTAGTGTGGATAATTCACGGGGACTTCATAGATCATAGATTTAGAATTGTAAAGGACCTCAGAGTCCAACCCCCTCATTTTACACTTGAGGAAACCAAGGCCCAGGTAGGTAGGTTCACACCTGGAGTAAATTGTGCAGATAAGAATCAAACCTGGGGGCAGCTAGGTGGCACAATGAATAAAACACCAGCCCTGAAGTTAGAAGGACTTCAAATCCAGCCCCAGACACTTGACATTTAACTAGCTGTGTGATCTTGGGCAAGTCACTTAATCTCAATTGCTTTGCCTTCACCCCTCCAAAAAAAAAAAAATCACGCCCTGGTCCTTTGATTCCAGATTTTATGTACTTTCCACATATCTTTTCACATTAAAAAAATTTTCTTCATATTTGTTGTTCCTTAGGACATGATCATATTCTGTTGCTTTCATATGCCATAGTATTATCAGCCTTTCCCTAGTCTTTGGGCATAGGTTTGTTTCCAACTTTTTGCTACTAAACATAGCTCAGGACCTATGATTTCATCAATGTAGATAATTCACGGGTGTGGAAACTCACTTTGCCATGCAGATTATCAACTGCTTTGTAAAATACTGAGAGTTGGGGTGGGATGGGAGACTGAGAAATTAATTGACTTGTCAGCAGCCAGTGTCTATAAGAAGCAGAATTTGAATCTGGTTCTAGCTGATTCCACTGCCATCCCCTGTAGCTACTAGGCCACGCTGCCTCTACGAATGTTACAAATGATGTTGCTATGAATTTTTGTGTATGTGCAAGTCTTTTTTGACTGTTAGTAACCAGTAGTGGAGTTGAAATTCAAGAGGATCACTGGGTCAAAGTATATCAAGAATTTTATAAATTTTGTTTCACAAACCCCAATTATTTCTCAGAATGATCTACTGGTAGTGAATTAGTATAACTTTTCCCATAGTCCTGCCAACCTTGAATTTTCCATGTTTATTCTCATTACCAGTTTGATGAGTGTAAGGCAGCAGCTTCAGAGATGTTTTAGTTTGCATCTCTCTGATTAATGATTTTTAGCACTTTTTTTCAGATGGTTCCTTTTTTTTATAGTACTTTGTCTAGACAAGGGGTTCTTAACCTTTTTTGAAGTCTGTGGGCTCAGAATAACAGAATTACAGAGGAAACTGATGACAAATACTTACCAAATATTAAAAACAAACAAAAACAAGTTTGCAATCTCTAGTTTAAGAACCTGGTCTAGAGCTTTCATTGCCCCTAATCATATTCTGCCATTTATTGACTTCACATACAGGGTGTAATACCTCATCTCCATTATATTGCAACTCCTTGAAAGCAGGGACTACAAAAAAAAATCTTTGTTTCATCAGTGACAGGCACAGAGCTCTGCTGAGGTAGTAAGTTCCTGTTTGTTGAAATAAATGTTTGTTGAAATGAATCAGACGAAGAGGCTACTGGGACTGCATGGGACCTTGTCATTTATTAATTATATAAGCATAATTATATATAAATATATATTATATAGAATATTTATCAATTACTAATCCCCCTGTATTAGTACGGATAATTAGAAGCTGGTTGTATCTATTCATCTGTCTTTGTCCCAAAACTGTATTCTTTTTTTTTTAATTTTAATTTAATTTAATTTTATTTTAGTTTACATCATTCATTTCCACAAAATTTTGAGTTACAAATTTTCTCCCCATCTTTCCCCTACCCACCACCCCAAAACAGTCATTTCATTGTATCCCCCCTCCCCCAATCT
>CM053581.1:270574213-270618309 GCA_028627135.1 Pseudochirops cupreus | reverse complement strand
AGCACCAACATCTGGGCTTTTCACAGCCGGGGGGCTCAATGGCTGCCCAGAGTCTCTTCTGGCCAAATCACACAACTCTTCTCAAAGTGAGCCCCAAACCAAAACCTCACATCAGGGCGTATATATAGCCTTCTCCTGGCTTGGAGAATGTCACAGCCCTCTAGACCCACTGCCCAATCACAAAGCTACAAGGCACGGGCATTCCTGGAAAACAAGCCTGGCGCCACAGGCTCCACCTGACCACATTCAGCCTATTAGGGAATAGAGTATACTTTCAAATATCCAAGGGTCCTCAGAGTCACGTAGCCACTTTAGCAAAGGGCCTAGGGGCAGGGAAGATCTTCAGATTCCCATAACAATAATGCCTAGGTATTCTGTTTTATAAGATTTTATGGCCTTTGTATCAAACTCAGCATTTGCTTATAGTATTGGGTTAGGTGCCATTTTATAAGTTCACAAGTTATTAGAACTGGAGGAGCCCATAGAGATAAAGTTCTCATTTTAAAGCTGAGGAAACTGACTCAGAGGTAAGTGATTTGCTCAGGGTGATAGTTAAGAAACAGGTTTTTGGTATTTTTATTTTTTAGTTTCATACCTAAAGTTTTTTTTTTCCTTCTCCTACCCTTAAAATTTTGGGACAAGAATTTCTTTCTTTATCTGCTTTATTCAGGTAGAGAGTTAGAGAACTTAAGAGACCATGAGAAACAGTAGAAAGATCCCTCAATTTGGAATCAAATGATTGTCCCTGGGTTCAAATCTCATCTTTGTAGTTAGTTCCTGTGACTTTGAACATGTAATACCTGTCCCTCCCTCCTATTCTGTAAAATGAGGGGGTTATGAGATGGCCTCTAAGGTCCCTTTCAGTTCTAAGTCTATAATCCTGTGACATGAAGGTTATTACACAAGGAAGTCTCATTGTTCATCGTTAATGTCACTTGTCATGCTGTTTTAAGAGAATTGCCAAATCTTTTCCTCGTGGCGTTGGGGTGTTACAAAGCCCTTTCTAAGGTCACAATTGGCATTCCAACAATATTTTTCCAGGATTGCAGCATGGCATTTTTACTTCACATCTAAGCATGACCACATTGTCTTCCTTCTAACAGTAAATGTCATGACACCTAATGACTCACATTTAGGTGATGAAACAGAATGTCATGTTAAGAGTTCCTTTCTTTAATAATGTGAAAATCCTTTAAAAGGTGTGACATTTGATACCTGCTATGTAAAATGAGTTGGAGAAGGTGAATTCTTCAAAGACCCTCAGAGAAGCAACTTTCCTCTGCCTCTGGGCAACAGTTTTTCAGAATTGTTCAAAAACGTGTGTTCTGATCTAGTAAAGAGTAGTTAAGAATTTTTTGGCTGTGAAAGTGAGAAACCATTAGTCTTTGGTCACTTTGAAATCACTTCATTGTGATTTCTTGGAAAGAATTGTAATTGTGTTGACTGAATGACTTTGTAGGTGGACAAGAAGACAAGAAGCACTTGCCTGGTAGTACCATTGAATTTGTGTTGTTGAAACTCTAAGTTGAATATGTTGTCAGGGTTGAGAGGAGAGAGGCAAGAGGGGAGAGAGTGAGTGTGTGTGTTTTTGTTTTGCTGACTTTGGTAGAATTTGAACAAATTCTACAAAACCTTTGAATCTGGAAAGTGAAATGTCAGGAGTTGACATGCAATCGTATCTCTTGATTGTCATTGATAAAATAATCTACAGATGTGCATTGCCTTCATATTGTCAGATGCTTAACCTAGTAAAATGTAGGCAAATTAGCACTTGTGTATTGTAGAGGAAATTAATGCAGTCATTATAGCTTCTCAAATTCTAAAGAATTGCTTGTAGTATTTGAAAATATTATTTTAAAAGGGATACTCAAGTTTTCATATAAGTTTTTCGTCCTTGGAAAAAAATCTTTGTCGTCCAGGGGCCACTGGCCTGACTAATCCAAAAGGCTTATCATAAAGTTGACTGCATGGAGATGAATGTTTTGATCCACAGCAATTCTCCAAGATCATCTGTCAAGTTGTGGATGGGTTGTGATCTGTGTCAGTGGATCACCTTGATGAAATATAGGGTACCTGGAGTTTTTTTTTTTATTTTGGATGTTGATTTCTTAACTTAGAGGCATATCTCTAACTTTTGAGGACAGTGTCATGGAGGGCAGCTACCAAGTTCTCCCACAAAGTATCATTTGGTACTATTCTTATATAGAGTAGCTGTGCTTGAATGGTTCATGGGTGTCCTCCACAGTAGTACTGTACTGCTTATATAATTGGGTTTATTTGCTATGGTGAGTGCTTATTTGCTCTTTATTTCTACCTATTTGCGTAGCACTACTTCTATACTTATTTGTTGCATTGCTTATGTACTTTGTACTTGCTTATACTAAGGGAGAAGAACAAAGCATGGATAATCTAAAATGGCAGACAATTCACAAGTTATTTCTGGTTGGCAGTGGAATGTGTTTTGAGTGTACATTTTAATATATATGAATGTCTAGTATTCTGGGAATCCACTTCAAACAGAATAATAAAGTCATTGTATAAACCCTGACTTAGAACGAAGTTAGAGACAGGTCCATTTTCCTCCTACAGCCTGTATGCTCAATATCAGTAACAAACATGATGGAATTGCTGCTGATGTTAGAACATCATATCAAAGAAAGATGGACTTGCGTAGCAGGTACTAGGTACTAGAATTCATTAGAGGTGGGTATCAG
The DNA here is from genome assembly GCA_028627135.1 of Pseudochirops cupreus. NCBI lineage: Eukaryota > Metazoa > Chordata > Mammalia > Diprotodontia > Pseudocheiridae > Pseudochirops > Pseudochirops cupreus. The sequence continues at coordinate 270,615,595 of CM053581.1, read as the reverse complement.
CTTAGAATACTAACTTTTCCAAAATAGTTTCCTTACCCTTTCATCTAATTTACTCTAAATTTAGGAATCATTTGGAAATCCACAAAGCAGGAAAGCTTTTATTTTTTCCTTTTCTCTGTGTATATAATAAAGAAACTTTTAAAAAGTAACAATTGTCTCATACCACTAGTCAACGAGTATTTATTCATTGTTTACTATGTACTAGGTGTTGGGGATACAAAAAAAGGTAAAAACACCAAAACTGTTATTGCCTCAACATGTGAATAAATAGATCTGTGCAGGGATGGCAAATGGTGTTTCCTGTGCAAAAACCAGCAGGTATCTTGGCATTATTGCTAGATTATAGAATGAGTGGAGAGAGTATAGTGTGGTAAACTGGAAAAATAGAAGGGGGCAGGTTGTGAAGAGATTTAAAGGCCAAGCAGAGGACTTTATATTTGATTCTACAAGTAATAGGGACCCAGTGGAGCTCATTTTTGTGGGGAGGACACATGATCACACCTACTATTCTTTAGAAAAATCACCTTAGCAACTGTGTGGAGGGTGAATTGGAATAGAAAGAGTCTTAAGGCAGGGAGGAAAATAAGAAGGCGAGTCTAGGTAAGGAGTGGTGAGGGCTTGAAACTGAGGTGGTGGCTTTGTGAAGGTAGAGAAGATGTATTTTGAAGTTAGATTTGACTTTGGGGTAAGAATGAAGTGTTGAGGGTCACACCAAGATTGTGAACCTGGGTGACCCTGGAGAATGGTGGTGCCTTTGACAGTTATAGGCAAGTTTGGACTGAGGGCATATTTTGGAAAATGTAATGAGTTTTGCTTTGGACATGTTGAATTTGAAACTCCTATATACTATCCACTTCAAGATGTCCAAGAGGCAGTTAGAAATGTGTGATTGTAGTTTAAAGTAGAGACTAGGGTCAGATATATAAATCAGCAAAACAGAGAGATAGTTGAACCTTTTGGAGCTGATTAGTTTGCTAAGTGAGGTAGTATATAGAAAAAAAGAGAAGGTCCAGGACAGTGGGGATTACAGGGGTGGGAGGCACCCTCCACCTACAGTTGGGGGAAGGGCAGGACAAGGATGAAAATCCAGCAAGATATAGAAGGATTAGTCATTTAGATAAGAGAAGAATCGAGAGAGAGCAGAATCATGAAAACTAAGAGAAGAAAGAACATCTAATAGATGATTAGTAGTGTCAGATACTGCAGAGATGAAGAAGGGTGAGGATTGAGAAAAGATCTGTATATTTGGCAGTTAAGCATCACTGGTAACTTTGGAAAGGATATTACAGTTGATTAATGAGGTCAGAAGCCAGATTGCAAGAGTTTAGACGAGAATGAGGACAGAGTAAGTGGAGGCACAGCGTACAGATCACTTTTCCAAAGAGTTTGACATAGAAGGGAAGGAGATATATATATATAGCATGATGGTGGGGAGAGTAGGATCAGATAAGGGTTTTTTGAGAGTGGAAGAAACATGGTTTTGTTTGTAGGCTATAGGGTGGAAGCCAGTAGTAGATACAAGTTGAAGGTTTGAAAGAGTGGAAATGATAAAGGAGGCTTTCTGCTAGAGAAGATGTGACCAAAGGTGCATGAAGAGAGGTTGACTTTGGAAAAAATGACTGCCTCTTCATTAGAGACTATAGTAAAGTATGAGTTAGTGGGAGGATGATGTCAGAGGAATGTGAGATTAGGAGAATGAGAGTTTGGGACTAATGGCTTCAATTTTTTCAGTTAAGTATGAGGCAGAGTCCTTAAATGGGGAGAGTAGGAGGGAAAGGGATGCTGTGACTAGCTTAAGGATAGATGAGAAGAACTGAGCAGTCACTGTGATGAATGAGGTTGAGAATCAATTAGAGAGCACTAAATAGGTTGCCTTGCTACCCCGTTGAGAGATTAGATAGATTTTTAGTAGGTCTAGTCAGCATGGTTTCTTAGTTTCTTTTAGAAGTATGTGTAGATGATTGAAGGAGTGATAATGGGAATAATTGAGGTTTGGGTTTGGGTAAGGTGTGATCAGTCATAGCTAGAGTAGGGGATAGGATAAACTTACCGCCTAATTTGTTTACCAAGGAGTTGAGATTGAAAAAGAAGGAGAGTTTATTCAGTACAGGGATGTTGTCTTGGCAAAGAATTGAGAGGTGGAGCTTTGGAACCTCATTGAAGGTTCCAGTGAGGACAAAGAACTGTATTGGGAATCATTGCTCATTAAACATAGGGGAAGATGAACTGATAAAAGGTTTTGAACAGTAAGGGATGAGAACTAGCATTTATTGAGCACATCCTATGTGTCAGGCATTGTGCTAAGTGCTTTACAGATATTAATGTATTTGATCTTTATAACAACCCTGTGAAGTAGGTGCCTTTTGATCCCCATTTTGTGGTTAGGGCAACTGAGGCAGACAGATTAAGGGATTTGCCCAGAAACACAAAGTTAGCAAGTGTCTTAGGCTGAATTTGAATTCATCTCTTTCTTACTCTAGGCCCAGTGCTCTGTATGTTGTGCCATTCAGTTGAAAGAAATTTCAGAGCTTGGGAACATGGAAGTAATACATTTGGGAGTTATGGCAAGATGCAGGCTATGACCATCTCTGTAGTTGAGATGGAGTTGAGGTCATAGGAATTGAATAGGCTGAGCATAACCCATTATTTGATGTTTGTCATGTTATCCTTACTAAAATTAAACCTTTAATAATTCATATTTGTAACTAAGTAGTTAAAATTCCAATATGCAATTATTTTAAAATGTTTTTATTTGATTATTAAAGGAATATATCTAGCATTGAGAAGTGTTGTTTTAAACAATTTATATTTTTATTATTTTAGTCATTTATTGATGAGACTATGATAATTTTTTTATATGTAATCATTCATTCATGGAGAAAAATATTTTTTAAGCACCCTCTGTGTAGACACAAGTATATATATATAAAACCTCTGTACTCAGGGCAATTACAGTTAGAACCTCAGGTAGCTTGAATACAAATTAGGACGTGATAAGTGGATAGGAAGTATATAAAGTGCTATGAATTTGAAGGGGAAGGAGAGAACACTTCTGCCTGGAGAGTAATCAGGAAAAGCTTTATAACATTTTGTTAGCAATACCTACTACCTGGCAGCACTACAAAAGCAGTTGCTCAATAAAAACTTTCTGAATGAAAGATTATTATATTCTGATACAGCTGGTAAAAACATTCTCAAAGTATCCTTGATTATTTTTAATAAAGACTTACCCTGATAATACAGTGTTCTTAAAGATTGTGCTAATAAAGCACAAATTTTGACAGATCTTAAAAAGATGAGAAAGAGGAGTGATAGACTGAATGTCTATTCCCAGAAGACTAGCCTGACTAAGTCTGGAGAGGCATTTCATCAGAGGGTTGGACCCAGTTCGCCTATTTGGCCACAACAACTCATGAAATGTGGGAAAGGAATATCCAGATGAATCATGGATGTTTAAGCTGTTGTCATGGTTTATCTTTGGTGATCTTTTCTGTTTCATTTACTTTACTTTGAAAGGAACCCTATTTCATTGGTGATTTCATCACCAATTTTTTCAGAACATTGTAGACAATCTTTATGAGTTGCTAGGGCCAAAAATATGCACATGCCTTTTCCCTTGTCCAGGGGTGCCCAGCTCTCTGGTGATGATCCTCTGAGGAGGTAGGTTAAACTTCAGGTTACACCCAAGCCTGGGTGCCACTGTAAGCCTTTCCAACTGGGATCGTTTCAACCCAGCTTTGGTTAGTCATCAAAAACAAAGAACCTTTTCCATGCTTTGTTGAGAAGTCAGAGGGGAGCCTTAGTGGAAGATGTGCTTCAGTTAACTTTGATAAATGAAACAACCAATTTGTCATTTGGTTTTCTGATGTGGCTACGATATTAATCTAAAAATAATCAAAGTCACTTCTTTAACAGGTATGGTGGGTAACTTCTAACAAAGAAAGCTGTAGTCTTATAGGAGTTGTGAGGAATATGGATTAAGGTATAACAGTACCAAAAAAGTTGATAATATAGTCTTTGTGATTAATGATTTGGATCATAAATCCTAATGATAAATGTTAGCTAATTCGTCTGTAGTCATATGAAAAATGCTCTAAATCACTGTTGATTAGAGAAATGCAAATTAAAACAACTCTGAGGTACATCAGGTACATCACACCTATCAGATTGGCTAACTTGACAAAACAGGAAAATGATAAATGTTGGAGAAGATATGGGAAAATTGGAGCACTAATGCATTGTTGGTGGAGTTGTGAAGTGATCTAACCATTCTGGAGAGCAGTTTGGAACTATGCACAAAGGGCTAAAACTGTGCTTACCCTTTGACCTAGCATTGCCACTTCTAGGTCTATATCCCAAAGAGATTATAAAAACAGGAAAAGGACCCACATGTACAAAAATATTTATAGCAGCTCTTTTTGTGGTGGCCAAGAATTGGAAATTGAGATGTCCATCAGTTGGGGAATGGCTGAACAAGTTACGGTATATGAATTTAATGGAATACTATTGTGCTATAAGAAGTGATGAGCAAATGGACTTCAGAAAAACCTGGAAAGACTTATATGAACTGATGCTGAGTGAAGTGAGCGGAACCAGAAGAACATTTTACACAGTAACAGCAATGTTGTGCGATGAATATCTTTGATAGACTTATCTCTGCTTAGCAATGCAAGGATCTAAGACAACTCTAAATGACTCATGGAAAATGCTACCCACATCCAGAAAAAGAATTATGGAGTCTAAATGCAGATCAAGCATACTATTTACTCTCTCCTTTTTTTTTTGTTTCTTCTTTCTTGTGGTTTCTTCCATTGTTTCTGATTCTTCTTTATAACATGACTAATGTGAAAATATATTTAATATGAATGTGTATGTTGACCCTGTATCATATTGCACACTGTCTTGGGGTAGGGGGAGGGAAGGGGTGGGGAGAAAATTTGGAACTTAAAGTCTTATGGAAGTGAATGGTGAAAACTAAAAATAAATAAAAATATTTTTTAAAAGTTAGCTAAATCTTTCTTTAATTTTGATTTTGTTTATATGAGGTTTTTGTGTATTAGTCTAGACACTGATGTAAGTATCTCACCATGAGGAGCAATCAGAGCTCTCAGGTATTTAATATATAGGATTGAGTATTTTAAAAACTGCATTTTTATTTTAAAGCTTATAGTGAGTTTGTTCTTTGGTTCTCTTTTGTGACTCTGGGCAATTGGTAATTGTTGATTGTTTCTTTGTCATTCTTATGCAATTTTTTTGTCTCTCTATTCTTAGTCACTAGTTTCATACCTGCTATGTAGATAATATGTGCTTAATAAATCCTTGGTGAATCAATAGTAGCAAAATTGGGATAGAAATTGCTATAACTCACTGGATTCTGTTGTTTGTTTTTCAAATGTTTTTCAGACATTTGAGAAGAAAGGCACACTTGCATATGAATGTATGGTCGGTAACACTGTTCACTGAGGTAGCATTAAATATAAGACTGGATTTTTTTCTGTCTTTCACAGTTTTCTATTTTAAATTTAGGTTTTGGGGCTCTGGTTGTGTTGCATTAGGGATTATTCACTATTTTACATTTGGTACCTTAAGCAAATTTGCAGTGGAGCCCTGATTGTTAACTTTGGGTGATTTTTTTTCATTTAACAGCAAATATTGATTAAGCCAGAAGTCGTAGTTGCAAAATGTCATCATTGAATACATACAGCAAGGGAAAAGGAAAACTCATTATTGCAGATCACTTAACAACTTCTGGGTCAGGCCATTCACTGCAGTCTGGTAAAATGAATGTTCATAACCTCTACTTTAGTTTGACAAATGGTGATAGGAGAAGTTAACGGTAAATGGTTCGTGAGCATTTTAAATTTTGTCAGACCAGTGCATCTTTTACATTATTTGTGTCACTGCATGTAGCTTCATTTATTTCAGGGGGAATCTGGAAAGTAAAAACAAAAAACTCCTGCAACATTTCCCCTCCCCCTCCCACCCAAATCAGGGTTGTTCTAAACTCACTTGTATGTGCGTATGTCATATACAGGTATCTCATGTGTGTTATGCCATATGACCTTTTGCAGATGTTATAGGGACATTGGGAAATCAGATGATAAGAGAGTGTTATAAATGCAAAAAAAAATTTCAGGGTTCTCCATGAAGACCTAAAAAATTCATTTTTATTGTCCCATCATAGGCCTTTTTTCAAGGGAGGAAGCCAAATTATTTGTAGCTGCCTCTCCCTTCCCTCTCCTTTCATTAACCTCAGAGTATTTGCATGTTTCCTCAACTCTTGTAGCCTTAAATAATTCTGTGATTTTTAGTTCATTTCTAAACCTTTCCTTTTTTACATATCTTTAATTCCTGATTCTTTAATTTGAATTGGTTTGGAGTAATAGAAAGAATATTCACAGAACTAAGAGTCAGGAGACCAAAACTGTAGTCCCAGTTGACACTGTTTATGATCTTAGTCATTCAGCATCGTTGGGCCTTTCTTTTCTAATTGCTAAAATGTAGAAGTTAAACTAGATGATCTCAAAGGTTCTTCTCAGTTATTTAAACAAAACAAATCTTATTTCATAGTATTTGCTTCTTTTTCTTTGATTCTTTTCTGAAGTTGTCTGATTTCCTATAACACTGTGTGTAACCTTTGCATCCTCAATTTTTTTTCTGGTTTCTTCATAGAATTGAATTTATTTTTACACATAATTATAGAATTTCAGAATTTGATGGGACCTTAGTGGTCATCTAACCCAATCCATTATGCACCCTCTAGTTCTCTTCTACATGGTATCTGACAAGCAATCATCCATTGTTTGCTTGAGTACCCCCAGTGACAGGAACCCACTGTTTCCTAAGGTCTTTATTCTACTTCTGAATGGCTGCAATTATTGGGGCATTTTCCCTCAAATCAAGCCTAAATTTGGCTCTCTGCAACCAGTTGCTCCTAGCTCTGCCTGCTAGGGCCAAGCAGAAGTCTGTCTCCTTTTCCACAAAACATCCCTTTGTATACTTGCACACAGCTATCATGTCACCCCTGAGTCTTTTTTTTCCTTCCAGGTCAAACATAAATCAGTTTCTTGAATTGACCGCTATTAATGGCATGAATTTAAGATTTTTTACCCACTTGGTTGTGCTCCTCTGGACACTTTCTAGCTTGTCGTTGTCCTTCCTAAAATATGACTTACAGAGTTGAACGTGTAACTCCAGATCTGGTCTGACCAGGGAAAGGTACAGAGGGATAGTCTTTTCCTTTTTTCTGCAAGCTATGCTTCTCACATTCACTTTTTTTTTTTTTGGCTTCCATATTGCATTGTTGGCTTAAGATGAGCTTGTGCTTCAGCAGAACCTCTGTATCTTTTTTCAAACTGCTGACTAGCTGTAACTCCTCCATCTTTTATTTGCAAAGTCAACTTTTTGAATTGTAAATCTAAGACTTTACATTGATGGCAGTTACATTATGATTACGATCTTTTGTTTTATATCAGTTTCATTTCCCAATACAGTATATCTTGCCCCCTCATTCACCCACAGAGCTAACCCTTATAAGAACAAAAAAAAAAGTAGTTCAGCAAAATTAATGAGCATAAATCAAAGTCCAGTAGTCATTATGTATGTTATTGACTTCATTCTGCTTTTTCACTTTGTATCAGTTCACAGAAATCTTCCTATGTTTTGCTGTGCTATTTTTTTGTATTTAGCATTTTTTATAGCTGTTATATTCCATTTCATTCTTATACCACAGTTTCTTTGACCTTTCCCCAGTCAGTGGGCATCTGTTTTCATTTGCAGTTCTTTGCTATTACAAATAGTGCTGCTATAAATATTTTGGAGTGTATAGGACCCTTGCTTTTTTATCTCCTAGGTGGTGGTAGTATAATGCTTACCACTGGAATCTCTAGATCAGAAGGCTTGGATGTTTTAGTCACTTTTTAAAAACATAATTCCAAACTGCTTTTCCAAATAGATTAACTTACCATCACCAATGTATTGGTGTGCCTGTGTCTCTGTGGCTCATTGGATGAGTTTCAGTTTTTTGTCATCTTTGTCCGTTTGTGGGTGTGAGATAAAGTGTCAAGGTTTTTTTAATTTGAATTTTTCTTTATTTTCAGTGATGTGGAGCAGTCTTTCATATGGTTGTTAATAGTTTGCATTTCTTTTGAGAATCCTTGTTCCTATCCTTTGATTCTTTATCCATTCGGAATGTAAGACTCCTGGTCTTAAATATTTGTGTTAGTTCCATTTATATTTTGGCTGTCAGGTTCTTTTTGGATCTGACTTTGTCATTCAGTGTGTTAGCTGTCTCTTTGTTTTTCTGCAGATTTGATAAACATTCCTTCTATATTTTTATCTAAACTATTAAACAGCACAGAACCACACACACTGTATCATGGGATATTCCACTGGAAATTTCCAAGTTGACATGGGACCACTAATGGCTACTCTTTGGAACAGTGTTAATAATTCAGAATGCGCTTAAAGGGTGGGCTTTTCTACAATTAATTTTAAGAGGTTGACTGTAGAAATACAAGATAGGGGAGACATGGCTAGTCAGCAGTTTAGTTAGAGAAGGTCTGGGTGTCTAATGGACTCCAGACTTAATGTGAATTAGCAGTGTGATATGATAGCCAAGAAAATAAGTGCAATATTAGGCTGCATTAAAAGAATTATACTTTCAGGAAAATGAGATGATAGACCTGCTGTACTTTGCCTTACTCAGATTATATCCCCAGTATTTCAGGCCCTGCATTTTATGAAGAGCCCTGCTAAGTTTGAGAATGTCCAAAGGTGGGATGACTAGCATAGTGAATGGCCTTAAATTAATGTCAGGTAGAATCACTTAGAGTTAGGAATTTTAAAGGTTTTTGAGTCCAATCCTTTCATTTGAACAGATGAGGAAGCAGGCACAGAGGGAATAAATGACTAGCCCAGGGCCATACAGCTAGTATTTGTGGAAGGCAGAATTTGAACCCAGCTCTTTCTGACTACTAAATTCAGTCATCTCTTCATGACATCATGCTTCCTTTCATTTAAAGATTGGTTGAGGGACAGCCAGGTGGCTCAGTGAATAGAGCACTGGCCCTGGAGTCAGGAGGGCCTGACTTCAAAAGTGACCTCAGACGCTTGATACACTAACTGTGTGACCTTGGGCAAGTCATTTAACCCCAATTGCCTTGCCTTCCCCCCTCCAAAAAAAAAACCCTCACACACAAAAAAAAGATTGGTTGAAAGAGTGAGCTGTTTAGTTTGGAGAAGATAAGGCAAGGAGACATGAGAACTGTCTTCAAGTATTTGAAAATCTGTTCTGCTTGCTCTGAGAGTGTAAAACTAAGATTAGAAGGCAGAAATTCCAAAGAGGTAAGTTGAGGTTTAATATTAGGAAAAATTTCCCAACCATTAGAGTTATGCCATAGTAGAATGGACTGCCTTGGGAGGAGATTCTAGGTTCCCCACTCCTCACTTGAAGTCTTTAACTAAAGACTGACTAACCTACCACCTGCCAGGTAAGTTATAGAGGGGATACTTTTTTAAGGTATAGGTTGAACCAGATATCCTGGAGTCCCTTCCAACTGTGAAAGTTTGTGATTTTGTGAATCAGGCTATTCAGCCAGTTCCAAATCCAGCTAATTATGTTGTCTCTAGCTCACAGCTCACCATCTTTTTTGTAAGAATGGCATGCTAGACTTATACAAATGTTTTGTTAAATCTAGGAAAACTATATCTTCCTCCTTCTTTTGATCTACCAGTTTAGTATCCATGTCAAAATGGGAAATAAAGTTATTCTGGCATGACTTGTTTTGATTAAGCCATGCTGGCTTTTTGTGATCTTTGATTACTTTTCCAGATGCTCTCTCACCTTCCCCTTGCTTCTGCCTTTTAGAATTTTGCCAGGAGTCAAAGTCAAGCTCACTGACTCATAATTGCAATTTTCATTCTTTTTGTGCCCCCCTTTAAAAACTTCAAGACATTTGCCCATCTCTAGTCTTGAAATACTTCTCTAGTTCTTCCTAATCTTTCAGCTATCACAGATAGGCTTAATGATCATTTGCTAGTTATTTTGGTACCTGAGGATGTCGTTCAACTGGGGCAGATGACTACAACTTTCAAAGGCATCGAGGTATTCTTTTATTGTCCCTGTACTCATCTTGAGTGTCATCTCCCCATTAGCCATTTTTTGTTCTCTCCAATGCTAAAAGTCAGGCTCCTTGCCAGGAAAAACAGAAGCAAAATAAGAAATGAACTGCTCTGCTTTCCTGCAGTTGTCAGTTATCATCCTTCCTTCCATCCGTCCAGAGTAGAAGTCTTGTCTCTCCTTTGACCCTCCTCATTTCTCCCCTCACTCTCAAAAACTCTTTTTTTGTGATACTTCACTCTCCTCCCCATCTCCACTTGTAAATATTCATGCTCTTAGCACTTCTCTGTATTGTGACACACTTTTTTGTCTATCCTCTAGTACCTGTTTTTGTTTGCCTCTTCTTTACACGTCTTCTTAAACTCCAAGTCAGTAGATAAGCTCTGTATATCAATCGACAACAGTCTCTGCAGATTATTTTTCCTCCTTTTCACATTATTTCTTTTAACTGTCTTCAGTATTTCATTCTTGAAAACTTCTTCCTTTCCTGGGTTGAGTTTTCTTTGTAGAATTTTAGTCCTTGAAATTCTCTCTGTTTTTTCTCTTAACACTTGGAAATTTGTCAGATGCAGAATAAAATTCCTCTTTGTTGGTTCCTCTCTACCTTTTGCAAGATGAAGTGATCATTTGGACAAGACAAAAAATTATCAGTGGCCCTTGCCTTTGGCAAAGAGGGGGAGAGAGATACTGATAGAGAACACACTTCAGTAGGTGTCTGGATCATAAGTCCTCCATCACTATAGCTCCTTGAGTGCAGGAATGATCCATCCTTCCTTCCTTTCTTCCTTCCTTCCTTCCTTCCTTCCTCCCTCCCTCCCTCCCTCTCCCTTCTTCCTTTTTTCTTCTCTCTCCCCCCAAGACCTAGGGCAAGACAGTAGTAGGGAAGAAGTATGGAGAGTCAGTGAGGTGAATCATGGTTGAAATCTTTCCTAAAATGGTGGTTCTCAGCATGAAGTCACCAGTCAGATACCTATAACCTCAAGATAGAAGGTCCTCTAGGATGGGAAGATAGCAAATGAGGAGGAAGGTAATCCAGGCAGGAGGCAGGCGACTTCTTCATTGCTGTTATTAGGTCAACAGATAACTGCTGTGGAACCCCTCAGTTAAGAGTCACTAACCACCACTAAGTTTTTTCTTCTTGATTTGGCCTTTCCTGGATTATCTCTTATCTGACAGAACCTATGCATCTCCTTCATCATTCCTTGAAGGACAAATGAGACTTTTTGTCCTCAGAGAATACATACAAGAGCCTAAAATTTGTCTTTAAGCTCCAAATGTTAGTTTGTTCCTTTTAAGTTTCTTCCTCTTCTCTTTGACATTTTTTCCTACTCCCCTTCCTGCTTCTTCTGATCCTTTTATGACTTTTTTTTCCACATTGAACTCCCAATTAAGGTTTTCCCCCCTGGGGAATGTGAAGAGCCTTCTCTAGGAGGGATAGGCTTCATTTTACCATTTATTTTTATTTGAAATTGTTACTGGTATCTTTTGTTTTTATGTTTCATTTCCAAATGCATCCTTCCTTTCTACCTATCCAGAAAGTTATCCCTCTTAACAAATAATAATAATAAAAAAAGTTAGAGGAGAAGCAGTTGAGCAAAACTGACGTGACAACTGAACCCCTCCCCCCCAAAAGCCCAATCAAACAAATATCTGTGCCTTTAAAAAAAAAACCCAACACAAACTTGTACATACACCTATGATTTCACCGATATAGGGAAATCTTCCTACATGACACTTCAGTCACCTAGCTTTGCATCTTTTTGATTCTGGTTCCCATTTCTGGAATTCTCTCCCTTCTCACTTCAGTGTCCTGGCTTCCTTGACTTTCTTGAACCAAAAAGATTTGGTTCAAATTCCCTGCCCTACCTTCTTCCTCTTCCTGCTCTTCCTCCCCTCTGTGCCTTTCCTTTGAGATCACCTTAGATTTTCTCTCTCTTTCTATCTCTATGTCTATATATGTATATCTATGTATCTATATTGTATGTACCTTTAAAAAAAACCTCTTCTTTATATCCTCAGCACTTCACACTGTGTCTGGTTCATTGTAAGTGCTTACTTACTAAAAGCTTGTTGCTTGTTTGCCATTTGCATGTTGTCTTCTCTTTTAGAATGTGAGCTTTTTGAAGGTAGGCACAGTGTTTTTGTATTTCCTTGAATCACAAGTCCTTAATGCAGTCCTTGTTCCTTTTAAGTGCTCAATAAATGTTGGTTGAATTTACTTCTTATATTTCTCTGAATTCTTCATATTTATAGTTTCTCATGATGTAGTAATATTCTAGACCATTCATGTACCACAACTTGTTTAGGTATTCACGCAATGGGTGGACGTTTGCTCTCACTCAACAAATTCCAGAGGCTCCCTGTAACCTTCAGGCTCAGAAATGAAATCCTCTGTTTGATGTTCAAAACCCTTCATTAAGCCTTTCCTCCCCCCTCTTCTTACACCTTACCCTTATATACTGTGAGCTGCCGTGATACAGATCTCTGTACAAGATACTCTGTCTTCTGGCTGGACATTTTGCTGGCTGTCCTCCATTTCTGGGATGCTTGCCCTCTTCATCTTTGCCTTCTGGCTTCCTTCAGGTCCAGCCCACATAATGCTAGTATCTTCGTTCTGTTGATTATGTGAAATTTATCCTTATATATAGCTTTATAGTATATAGTTGTTTGCATGTTGCTTCCCCCATTACAGTGTGAACTGTTTGAGAGTAGAGACTGTTTTGTATCTTTTTCTGTATCTCCAGCACTTTGTACAACCTGGCACATAGATACTTAATAAATGTTTATTGCCTGAGACTACACTTTGAATATAGTTGCAGTCAGTTGGCCATGGCAGAAATGCAAACATTACACATTTAATTTGAGTCATTTCAAAATTATTCCTATCTTTCAGTCTGTAGTCATACTGAAAAAGTCACAAAAAACTGGATGTGCTTTTTAGCCCAAACTGTTGCAGCTATGCTTCTACCCCAAAAGGCTTTTTTTAAAAGAGGAAAAGGACCTGTATATAGAAAAATATGTATAACTACTTTTTTTCATTATATCAAAGAACTGGAAACTATAGGCAATAGCTAAACAACTTAAGGTAGATTACTATAGTAGAACATTAATGTGTTAGCAGAACTGGTGAAAGGGATTGTTTTAGAAAAATCTGTGAAGATTTATATATGCTAATGCAGAGTAAAGTGGGCAAATCCAAGAGAACAGTTTATACAGCAACTTTGTAAAGATAATTTTGAAAGACTTAACTCTTCTCAATGTAGTGACAAACCATAATTCCAGACTACTGATGGTGAAGCCTGCTCCCTACTTCCTTATGGAGAGTGGCTGGACTCTCAAGATGTAGAATAAATCATATGTTTTCAGATATGGTTACTATAGGAATTTGTTTTTGCTTGACTATGCATATTTGTTTCAAGGCATTATGTTTTTCTTTATTCTTCCATTCCAGAGTGGAATGGCAGGCAAAGGGAGAGACAGATATATGGTAGCAAACAAAAAAAGGATCATCGAAAAAAAATACCTTGTGTGTGTGTGTGTGTGTGTGTGTGTGTGTGTGTGTGTGTGAGAAAGAATACTAGGAAGACCAAAAACAATTGCAAAGATGGGTTTGAAAATGATATGTGGAATTTGTTATATATTTAACAGACAAACTGTACATAACAGATAGGGACTTTACATATAATCTTGTTATATTAAATGTAAGGAAATGCCCATTTTATCTGGTATTGAAATTCAGAATAAAAAATAAAAATTAACTTATTCTTGCCTTTTTGCTAAAAATTAAAATGACCTTGTAAATATGCCTCTTCTTTTAAAAGTTTAGTTAATACTTTTTTTATAGAAGTCAGTGTATAAATCAGAATCAGCATTATATTGTCTATATAAGCAAAGATTTATTGATTTTTAAATACCATATTGTTTATTAATACATTATAAACACTTTTATCAGAGGAAGCCATAGAAATTTAGAAGAGTTGGTAAAATTTTCTGGGCTTGGGACATAGATTTACCTTTTTACTCTGTAATTTTGTATATATTAATTTTGGTTTTCTTTTCCTGTCTTCATTCCTCCATACCATTACTTACATAGTTATATTCTGATACAAATGTAGTCTTTGTATTAATAATCACATTCTGTGTATTTTCACAATTTATCATAATGATATTCTTATTGCATATTATAGAAATCTCTTTTTTCACACCCCCTTACCCCAAATTGTAATTGAGGTCGAAACAGATCGTAAATGCTGATAATATAGATTGCATACTCAGAGGAAATGGAGTTGGTTTCATAGTGGAGTTTTAATTTAGGATTCGTTCTGGTGATGTGGCCTCTTCCTATGGTACATTACTTTAAACCCAATATAACTGCATGTTCCCATAGCCCCTCATTATTGCTATAGCCTCTCACTGCTTTTTAATTAAAAAAAAAAAGAAAGAGAGAGAGACAGAAATGAAAACCTGGAGCTTAGGTTGGATATTGTCTGGGTTTGCAGGGAGTAGCTTAAGCAAATAAATGCTTATTTAATTTTTAACTCTTTCAGAGCTTTCATGTGAGAAATCTTATTTCTGTTTCCAGTGGGAATATTTTTTATAAAATGCTTTTAGTTTCCAGCAGTTATGAAATTTCTCATAAGCGTTGTTGGTTTGAGAATCCATATATCCTTGAAGGTCAACCAGCTCTGAGGTTGGAGCACAACAAACAGTCAGCAGATGTTACCACTCTGCAATTGTTCTAAAATAGGGAGTTGAGAATTTTGTATGTCTAGGCCTAGGCCAGTATATTGGCGTTACAGACATTAACAGTTAATTATTTTTTCTGGTCTTGTGGGCAGCAGAAATAAAAAGGTGACTTTATTAAAAGCAATTTCTCCTGACATTTCTTTATTTTGAAGGTTTCTGAACACTTTGCAAAATAGCAAAAATAAATCCTCAAAGGTGACCAGTTTGAATCAATCAGCAAGCATTTATTAAATGCTTACTATGTACTAGACACTGTGCTTGGAACTGGGGATACAAATATGAATAATGAAACAGTCTCTCCTTTCAGGAACTTAAATAAACTTTTTGGGATTGGCCTTGTACAGCAAAGTAAAGGGACAGGTGTTAGTGTCATCCACTTTTCTTTGGATCTCTCTTGTAGTGAGAAATTGTTTGACATTTGCTTCCCACTATACTTTTGTTGTTTTTCTTTGTCTTTTGGAACTGGTAATTTTCTTCTGATGGCTTCTGGGTTAGTAGGACTTTTATCATACCTTTCTCGTGCTGGTTGCTACGATTAATGACTGGGTTTTCTTTTGGGGTTGCGGTAGAGATTGAACATAAAATGTTAAGAATAAAATCCAACCTTCTCAGTTTACAGATGAACAAATAGGTAGAGAAGAAAAGTAATGGGTCTTAGAATATAAAATACCATTAGATTGTAAAATCATTAGGCAGGAACTATATCCTTTGTATCTAATCTTCTGCATTGCTTAGTATGGTGCCATGCATTTAGTAGTTGCTTTATAAATGTGTCTTGAATTGAATTGCCCCAAACTCTTCTGGGTCATAATATAAAAGAATTTGGGGCTAGAAAGAGATTTTAGAGATCACCTGAGCCAGTCCTTCCATTTTATAGGAAACTAGAATTCAAAAAATTAAAGTGACTTGCCCAGGGTCTTACAGGTCATAGGTGGCAGAATTAGATTCGAGCTCAGGTTCTCTGACTCCAAATCAGTGTTCTTTCCCTCATACCACTTCTTTTTCCTATGATTTAATGTTGAATGCTATCCATAACCTTGAAGTTTGGTTCCAAATTAACCAGAACCCCCCTGATGGTCTGGGGTGGGGTGGGTTGAGGGGAGAAAGAGGGGTTGTGGAGTGATGCTCTGCGCTTATCATTGGATGGACACTTATTTCAACAGCATGAAGATGATTCTCTCCTAGGTGATTTATGTGTTCCCTGATGAGCCTCAGGATCACATCTCCTAAGGCCTTGTTTAGCTCTGTGACTGACTTTTTGTTTAGTTTGACCAGGTGATCACGTGGTTTATATTTATGTCATCTATAGGAGGCTTTCCAGATTCCCAACAAGCTAGTGCCCTCCTTTCTCTTGATTATCGTTTTTATGTGTGTGTGTGTGTGTGTGTGTGTGTGTGTGTGTGTGTGTACTTATTTATACATGTTCATGTCGTTT
Organism: Pseudochirops cupreus; assembly: GCA_028627135.1. Taxonomy (NCBI): domain Eukaryota; kingdom Metazoa; phylum Chordata; class Mammalia; order Diprotodontia; family Pseudocheiridae; genus Pseudochirops; species Pseudochirops cupreus. The sequence goes on along the minus strand of CM053581.1, from coordinate 270,599,294 downwards.
CCCCTAATAAAATGTTAAGTTCCTTGAGGGCAGGGACTGTTTCATGTTTGTTTCTGTATCCCTAACTTTTGGGACTTAGTAGGGGATTAATAAATACTTACTGATTGATTAATGCATGTTTATGTTTTCCCCAAATCCCCTCATATTTACTGTTCTGCATAGACTCTGTTGGAGGTATGGATTGAAGGAATCATTGTTGATCGAGCCTTCTCTATAAAGCAGCTTCAAAAACTGCTGTCTTGGGAAGGCCCATCAGATCAGGACAAAGCAGACTTAGGAATTGGAGACTCTTGGGTCTTTGTAGTAGTTCTTACTGTACAGTTTTGAATGTGCCATTTCTCCATTTGTGAAATAGAAATGACGATACCAACTCCAGGATTGTGGTAGAGATGAAAGGACCTACTTTAGATCCCTCAGAGGAAGGTGCTATTTCACTAGCTGTTATTAGAGGTAGAAAGATTTTCTAGGTATGACTATAATGTATGTTTCAAAGAAATGAGTTTATATGTGCATTGGGAGATATGTATAAAAGAGAGGTTGCCATTTGGCATCCATTTTGCATTTCATGATTATGGCACTGTTTTCTTTTTTTCTTTTAGTAGTAGTCCACCGCCTTTTTCCTCTGCCCCCAATGAATAAACAATCCTGAAATCTGCTTTTCATGGCGAGTCTGCCTAACTTGGCTGCTGCAGCAAGCTTACGCTAATCAGAATCACAGCAGGCCTGGTTTTATGAACCTAAAAGAATTAGTGCTCCCGAGGGGCTGAAGTTCTTACCTGCTGGGTAGCTGCAGATTTCTAGTTTAAAGACATTATTGTGGGATCAAGCAAGTTTTCCCTCTTTTTTTCCATGTGGAAATGATTTCATGCTTTTTAATAGTCTTAAATTATTGACATGTTTTCAACAGTTTTTTTTTTCAGGATTGATCTATAATGACGATAGTGGATTTTTATACTTATGGAATTAGATTGTGATCATATCAAATTATTATCTATCCCGGGGAGACTGGGAGTAGAGTGAAGAAAAGCAGGTGGTGCCCTACAAACCAAATTGTATAATTTGAATTTGCTAAGCAATGTCATATGCTTAGTATTGCTAAAGCACCTGTTATGTGGAGGCACCAGAAGCTTAACTATAGAGGGGAACGGCCTTTCACCCTTGTCATATTGGGGTCTATCAGCTTAGTGGGCAGCCACAAGTTAGGTATGTTACTTATACAATGGAAATGTATCTGTATTACCAAATCACTTAGCTGATTGGTGATTTACATGACATCATCAGTTTGCTAGTAGAGTGCCTTTTGGTACCTAACACCCCCTTGACAGTCATCTACAATGGCAGATATCTAAGGATGAAGCAGGGAACTAAGAAGAATTTTGTATTTCAGGGAAGATGGATAGAGCCATATCACTTGCCACATGTAAGGAAATTTCTGGTTTTACAAGTCTCTTTTTAATGAATATTATTTATAAATTGCCACCTTCCATCTTTTAGAATTGAAAGAAAAAAGATCTATTCAGCCAAGGCAGGGTTATAGAATACAAAATCAAGTTTTGTTGCTATGGTGGAAAGAGCATAGAGAATCAAGAGTCCTGAGTTTTAGTTTCAACTCTGCTACTGAATAACTCCCTGTGCTTTGCTGATCTGGCATTTCCTTATCAACAAAATGAGGGGTTAGATTAGGTGGTTGCTAAGCTCCATTCCAAGCTGACATGCCATGGTTCTGTTTTCTCTTAGCCAAACAGGGGTACAAAACGTCCTCGTGATGATGAAGAGGAAGAACTGAAGACGCGCCGGAAACAAACTGGAGCCCGAGAGCGGAGTCGCTATAGGGAGGAGGAAGGGGCAGCAGTGGAAGAAGCTGATGATGACAAGAAGAAGCTTCTTCAGATGATTGACAAGGAGGGAGAGGAGGAAGAAGAAGAGGTGAGGGTAAGGGTAAGGATTGATGAAAACTTGGAGAGCCTTGTCTTTTGAAATTAATTGTGACAAAAGAACAGTATTTGTTATAATTATTTTCTTGAGACAGATAAATGTGTTTTCTATCTGTATCTCTTCTTTGAAAACTTCAAACTTTTTCCCACTATGAAGGAATAGTTTTAATGTTGATCTGTCAGTGAATTAAAAACAAAACAAAAATACACCGTTTACATTTTCTGTTTAAACATCTTTATTTTTAATTTATATTTATTCCTTTGTGATATTTTGCTCAATTTGAATTATGAAAATTCATTCTTAACTTTTTTGGAATTCTCTGGTACTTGGATTTCATTATTCTTGAGCATCTACTCTGTGTGAGGTACTGTACTAGGTATTTGGGTGGGATGCTAAGATACAATTCCTGTCCTCAAAGAACTTACCATAGAAGGGAATAAGACATAATGGCTTTCATTTTTATAGTGTGTGAAACAGACTTGAGGGGGAGATGTTTTTCTGAATCATAGGATTATCAGATCACAGATTTAGAGTTGGAAGAGCCTTAGTGGACTTCCAGTTCAACCATTTCATTTTGCAGATGAGGAAACTTGAGGCACAGAGAGGTGAAATTCCTTGTCTAATGTTGCATAGCTAGAAAGTATGAAGAGAGATCTGAACTTAGATCTTCTTGTCTCCATACACAGGGTCCCTCTTTACTACACTGGCTTTCTCCACCTCAGAAATGCAAAGTGACGTGCCCAGGGTCACTTAGCTAGTAAGGGGACAGAGGTGGAATTGGAGCTTAGCTCTTCTGTCTCTAAGCCCCATTGCTCTTTCTACTATATCGTGCTCTGTATCAAAACATGTACATAAATATAACATGGAGTGGAGTGTAAAAGTACGCAAGAGAGTTTAGGGGCAGGGGAATCACTTTTGACTGAGGGGATAAAGAAAGACTTCATAGAGGGAGGTCATCAGAGATGATCCTCAAAGGATGAATAGGATTTTAACTGTCTTGCTTTGTGATCTTATGAACATATGGCATGTGGATTTAGCCAAAACTAAGCTAAAGACTAAGCTATGGAAACAGTTTTATTTTTATTTACCATCTCATAAAAAAGCCTTTCATCAGTCTAAATTTGGGGCTGGACTCTCCAGGGATGACATTTTGAAAATTGTAGTGGGAAATGTTTTTTGGACTTCTCACAGGCCTTTCAAAATACTGCAGCTCTGTGAGGATTTAGGTGGCATGTAGTACTCTTCCCTCCTGCCTCCTTCCCAGTTCCCCTTCAATCTGTTAGCCCTGCAGCAACAGTTAATTGGCAGGCATAATTCCCATGTAGGGCAAGGCCCAGACTAAAGGATTAGGATAGTAGCTGTCATGGGTAAATGGTTTCAAGCCTAGGAGACAGAAATCTAATGTGGGGCTAGCCCTTCTGTTAAGGGACAGGGGAAAAGAGATCATTTTGTAAAAATGACACATGGATGGCTACAAGTCCAGGAGTTATTTTCTCCCTGCCACCAAAGTCCTATTTGATGAAAAACAAGTGATATTTGCCACTGTGGAGTCATGTGACCTTGTAAAATATTATTGTCCTTTTTGTACTGCATCACCAACATTCATCTTTCTGAAATCTCCCTCTGGTTTCTGATGTTGAGCTATTGGTGATGCTGTTGTGGCTGATGGTGGAGACTGATAATTCACTATTCCCCTGCTGTTTGAGAGAAATTAAAGGAAGAAAGCAAAAGCCTTGGAGAGGCTAGGAATTGGGAAGGCCTATAAACTGTCTGTATTCTGGTATGCTTTTCTCTTCTGAGTTAGCCAAGAGGAATAAAGCCTGTCTTTATCTGAGCCTCTTTGAGGATGATGTAATCCTCCTTCATCAATCCAGATAATTTTAGTAAAAGTTTAGTGATGGAATTGTAGCATTTTGCCCCAGTGGCCAAATAATAGTTTGCTTTGGATATATAGATAGCAGGACTCAGCAAATGATTCCAGAGACCTTTAAGTAAACAGTTGCAAAGTTTACAAAATATTTTTGCTAAAATGAATGTATAGGTAGAGGTGTTCCACATTTCAGAATAGCTAACCAAATCAAAATTGGAATTTGCAAAATTGGAGGGGCAATAACTTGTTTTTCAAAAGAACTACCCTTAGGGTCTTCTAAATTGTGAATTTAAGTGTGTACTACGGTCAGGAACTGCTTGGCAGTGAAACTTAAGATTAAAAAGAGACAAGGGGAGATATTGGAAGGATTGGAGCAAATGAAATCTATTATACCTCATTGAATCCCTATCTTCCTAAGAAGCTTAGCTTAGAACCTACCTCCTACATAGACCTTTCCTGATTCACCTCCTTACCCCCAAGTAGTTGGTACCCACTCTATCTTGAAATTAATTTGCATGATTACTTTGTTTAAATTTAGTATTTATTTATATCTGCTTATGTGGTTGCATTCCCCCAGTAAGAATATAAGCTCCTTGAAAGGAGTTGTCTTATTTTTGTCTTTATGTTTCCAGAACTTTGCACATAGTAGGCACTTAAGTATTTAAGGAATTGAATTGAATGTGAGCAGCAAGATGGAGGACTAGACATTTTCTATGATCCCCATGACCTCTCAGACCTCGTCAAAACAGCAATTATGTGCTGAAGATAAAGTAAGTTCATCTGTCTCCATTGTCTAGGACCCTCAGAATCCAAAAGAAGGTAAAAACTCGGTATCCCTCTGCCATTTCCCATGCTATTGGCACTGAGGCTACATTAGCAGTTGTCTTTATACAAAGGTCAGCTTACAACAAAATCTCACCTCACACCTAGGTCCCCCCCCTCCCTCTTTTCAGTGCCGTCTCCAGACTATGGAAATTTGCTTGGGCAGTGACAGATAGCCTGCACAGCGAGTGGCAACCCTTCAGTAGCAAGAGCCTACTGGAAGCCACAGCCCTGTAGCACCAGCTTGGCAAAGCTTCCAGCTGCTTGCTGGTGCTGGGGCAGACAACCCAGTAGCATTAGCAACAACCCAGAGCACCATCAGTTCTCTGAACTGCCTGGAAGGAGGACAGGACACTGTGTGTAGGGAGGTTGGAGGGTTGGAGGGCAGCTGTTCACTACTCTGCTGAGCCTGAGGTGAGGAGTATAGCATCCAGCTGGAGCTGGCTCTGATCATCCAGAAATTACTCAGGCTAGAGACCTAGGCTGGTGAACCGTGAATTGCCCAATGCAGGAGGAGGCTGAGATACTTTGTGATCCAGCCCTTAAGGAAATTGCTACCAGAGGGGACAGAGATAGAAAGTGAATAGGGGAAAATCAGGGACAAAAAACGACTATGAAATTACCTAAGATCTCAGGAAGAAGAAAACTCAAAGACCTTGAACATAAGCAGAAAAATCAGCTGGGAAAACATTAACAACAAAAGGAAATATGGCCTCTTGATCTAGTAAATGAGTTCAGGCATCTATGAATAAATAAATAACTGCAAAACAAAGAGAAATTATTCATAACTTGATGAGATAGAGGGTCTTATGGATGGTGAGGAGAACATGACAGGCACTACAACACACTGTCCCTAAGTGATTCAAAAGAGTAATGAGAATTATGAAAGCTGCATTTATGTCCTGCACAGCAAAAATAATGGGCACAGTAAAGAAACTAAAATCTGCAATGGCAAATCTCACCAAGGACACCAAAGAAAGAACAATAGATTAGAAATGCAAATATACAGAAGAGAAGGACAATCTAGAAGAAGAGAAGCAAAAACCAAAAACATTAAAAGGAGTTGAATTAAAATGAAATGAAAATAAAAATGAAATGATTGTAAGGAAACTCTGAAATGCTAATGTTCATCTTTGGGGAAATTGTTCAGTTTACACGAATTTTATTTGTCTACCTTCTTAGAAACCCCTTTTTCTAGTACAGCGGTTCTTAACCTGTGGGTTGCGACCTCTCTGGGGGTCGAACGGGGTCGCCTAAGACCATGGGAAAACACATATTTCCGATGGTCTTAGGAACCAAGACACCGCTCCTCTATCTGTCTCCAGGCGGGTCCGCCCACATGCTGATATGCCCACATACGAGTATTAAAGAGTCGCAGCATTAGGAAGGTTGAGAACCACTGTTCTAGTACCTAAAGAGGTACTACAAAGGTGGGCTTTCAGCTGTTACTGCTTTGAGGAGTCAGTTGCCTGCTTGGTTCTAGGCACTATGATTAGCAGACACCTGGGGAACAGTGGACACATTCCTAATAAACCACCAACAGAAATAGTGAAGAAACAACAAATAGTGATTTGAGCCAGTTTTATAGTTATGTTTATTTTTAGTATAAAATTTGAATTATACCTTAACTTAAACATTATAATAGGAGGCAGATAGTAGAGCATCAATAGGAGAGTCAGACTTTAGTGTTAGTGCTAGCTTTGAGTGATCATGGACAAATCAGAAAACCTTACTGAGCCTCAGTTTCCTGATTTATAAAATGAAGTTAGAGTTTTCTCTTCTTCCCTTCCATTCTCTGGTTCTGTGAATTTCATCTTTATAAGTAATTAGTTTAATGATTACTTTTATCCCTTCTTTCCTCTTTGTATACTTAGCTACTGTGTATAATATATAATGCTAGGTGTTGGGGAGATATAAAACTAAGTAACATATGGTTCTTGACCTCAAAGAGCTTAGAGTTATTCATTATTATCTGAAGATTAGGGATGGTTTGATTAAATCTTAAGCAGTTCTGTTTTTTTCTTCCAACTCTCCTCCTTTAGTTAATCTGACAAAGTCAGTTAACACATTTCCATGTACAGAGCTCTTTTTAGCTGCTTCAGGAAATTCGAAGGCGTTTACGACTTGAGCCTTGACCTCTAGAATTTGCGTTCTAGTTTCAGAGACAAGATATACACTTCGCACTAGGCAGTCAACAATATAAAGCATGATATAAGCGCCAAATGAAGGACAGATAATAAATGAAGGCCAGTCGAGTTCAGAGAAGAAGAAATCACTAAGGGCTGAAGTTGTTGATTTTTATTTATGTGTTTATTTTGAACCAGGATGAACCACTAGATGAAAGCTCAGTGAAGAAAATGATTCTCACATTTGAGAAGAGGTCCTATAAAAACCAAGAGCTACGTATCAAGTTTCCAGACAATCCTGAGAAGTAAGATATTCTTTGCTTTACTGTTACATCCCCTTTCCTCATCCCTCCCCACTCATTATTTCTTTCCATGTGTTTGCTTTTCTAATTAATATCAAAGCCTTTGTTTTCTAATGAGAGCTGTATCCCTGGTATTCTTTGACTTTGAGGTTGTATTTGAAAATTTTTTCATTTAAAAATTGATATTACCTAGGCGGCTGTTAATGGTGGGCCCACTAGGTGTCTTAGTGACTAGAGCACTGGGCTTGGAGTTTGGAAGACCTGAGTTCAAATGTGACCTCAGATACTTGCTTGCTGTGTGACACTAAGCAAGTCAATTAACCCTGAGATGAGTTTCCTCATCTGTAAAATGATCTGGAGAAGGAAATGGCAAACCACTCCAATATCTTTGCCAAGAAAACCCCACATTGGGTCACAAGGAGTCAGATATGACTGACACAACTGAACAACAACTGTTAATGGTGGTGATATCATTGACAAAATGATGTAATTCACAACTGGAGCTGTTAGAGAGATCCTTGAGGTTAGGTCAGTCTCTCTTCCTCTTATATTAGCTTAGCTATCACCAACGAGCTATTTGAAAAAGCTGTTTGTTTTCAAAATTGCCTTCCCTGCAGTAGCAGCTCACTATTGCATAGTTTGTTAATAGGGTGAATTTTAATGTAACCTCAGTATATTTTGACCCTCATCTAACTAGATTTGCTTGCTGGAAAACTGGAAGGGCTTTAAGTAGAAGCCCAGTAAACTATCTCTTATTAGAGAACCCACCTAGCTAAATGTGGAGAAATTTTATCATCCAGTGGTTGGCCACCAGGTATATACTTTCAGTGAGAACAACTAGTGAAATGTGGAGGAATTGTGATATGCATTAATTGAAGAGAGAACCAACATCAGTGAGATTTTGGCTCTTTCAAAGTTCAGAATGTAGACAAGGAAACTGAGCCATTAAGAAGTTAAATGACAAGTCAGAATCACAGCAGAAACAGAACCAAAATCCAGATTTTCTCATTCCCAATCTAGGGTCTCGCTGCCACATCAGATTGCCTTGAAATCTCTGGTCATAGTTCATTCTTTCATTTAACATAATTCAGTGGCCTACATGTGAAAGGTGGAAGTTAGAAGAGGCCTTTATAGAATCACCCGTGGCTGGCAAAACTGGAGCCCTTCAAACTCCAACTTACGTGTTCACGACTACTTACTTAATGCATATTAGCTGGCTTAGACTAGTGTTGCTTTGAAGGTGAGTTCCCCTGTTGGCATCTTCTGGGATGTGAGGGGAACTCTGCATTTGTTGTATGTAACACTTAAGGGAAATTATTTTTAATGAAAAGAACCTTTACAAAATCATACCTCTTTCTGTTCATATAGTGTATTTCCCTTTTAAACATTTGAACACTTGAAGACCATATTTAAATGTGAAAAATATTTTTTGATGGTTAAATGCAGTTCAGAAGCTACATTGTGTTTTAACCTTGAGCTTTTGAATTCTTACTGGTGCAATGTCTTTGGTAATTCTGTAGTCTCAGTGAGGTGCAATTAAGATGAAAATTGCTTGAACATATTTGAATGAACCTCTCCGATCAAGATTGGAAACATTCAAATTTATTTTTCCATAGATGCAATTGTCATTTTGATCGCATACCCAGAAATGCCTCTTTTCATTTGGCTGCATTTGAAATACAATTGACAATTCTCCTCATGCAACCATCACTTTTCACTCTGTGCCCTTTCCACCCAACACCATCTTCCCCAAGGATACACTGTTTGCTATTAAACTTTGGGCAACTTTGTTCTTTTTTCTGTGTATTGCCTGTCTTTTTCAGGAGTATAGTTGGATTATTTGGTTGGATGCAGTGAGCTCCAATCAGTCAGAAGTCTTTACAGTGATTTTGTTTCTGTGGTTGGAGCCAGTAATTGCCCATTGCAGTTGCTTTGCTGGTCAGTGCTGACACTCGGTCTATGGTTAAAAGAGTGCTTTCAGGCATTTGGAAGGAAATCCATTGAAGCAGACAATTGACACATTTTCTGTCATACTAGACAGAGTCATTGACTCCTTCATGGCCTGCCTGACTGTTGTAATATGTAGCTGTAATACTTTGCAATAGCCTTCTCACTTTGTCCTTCTATCTGGCAAATCACCCATTGTTGGATATATGCTTAATACCTCGAAATAGCCTTTTCAGAGGGAGAGCAGCCTGAAGACATGGATTTTGTGGAAGAAAACTATCTGTCTAGCAGAACTCATGTGAGAACACATAAGACTCACTGCTGGCTGTGGATTTGCAGTCTTTGTTTTATATCTACTTTTTATTTTTCCAAGAGTTTGTTAAATTTCTAAGTTTTTAGTAATAGATCATATATTTAGGGAAAAAATATTATTAATCTCTGTACTCAGATGTAACCTTTATTACTCTGTGGGGCGTCCTGTATTCTTTATAACCTCAGATGTAGCTCTTCCATAAGACTGTAAGATAAGGAACAGAAAGTTAGTGGGTAAGTCAGGTAATTTATGTCCAAGGTAATGGATTGTATTGTAACCCTGTGTGGAATAATGATAGCCAGCTCACACACAGTACTGTATGAAGTTCATTTGATGTTGCAGAATGCTTTGAAAGGCAGTTTGTGACTGTGGGAACGAGGAGCACAATGTAATGAGATCTGAATCCAGGATTGATTTTTGTAATGAGGAGATCGATTTTCCAACGAAATTCTGTGACAGTATTATGTTTGTTTGAGTGTACTTCTTGGTTGGTCTGTTGTGGACACTTTGACAGATTCTCTCTCTTTTTAGGTCCTGCAGATATTTCTTCTTTAGTACTAAAAGATCTTTTGCTACATTATAAAGGTAAGAGGATATGCTTTTTCCTGGAACTTTCCACTGATGTGTTATACGTTTTTATTTCCATCTACAGGTTTATGGAATCTGAACTGGATTTAAATGACATCATTCAAGAGATGCATGTGGTGGCAACCATGCCGGACCTCTATCACTTATTAGTGGAGCTTAATGCTGTGCAATCTCTTCTCGGGCTGCTTGGACACGACAATACAGATATCCTAACAGTTCTGTTGTTAGTAGAAAGCTGGTTACTTTTGAGGTGGCCACATTTAACTTCCTCTCCTGTATGTCTTATCTGATTTTTCACAACCTAATTTTCTGTTTCCATACTAATTATCTCCTGTCTTGAAATTTACATCGATTTTTGTTCATTTTTAGTCTATTAATAAATCTTAAACAATCATTCTCTTATTTATCCCCATTAGTTTTTAGATTTTCTGTCATATCTTTTTTCATGTGATAACTACCTTTATTTTTCATGGTTAGAATTTGGGGATTCATAATAGAGACAAGCAGACAGACTTGTAGTTCTTCATCTCCCCACCAGGATGCTGCCCTCCCCTGCCTATCTGCTGTGCTGGTTCCTCGTATGCATTTTCTCTCATGGTGCCTGCCCTGTGAAACTCTACTGTATGCTTTTCTTCTGCCTGTGCAAAAGGGACTTATAAATGTACAAAACCCTCAGGTAGTTTTTAAAAATATGGACATGTGTTTAAGGATTAGGTAAAGTTCTCCAAATTGTATTCTTTTCCATTTACACTTGAAGCCTGATTTCCAGAGGTGGGAAACAAGAGTAGTTAGCCTGCTTGAGTAATATTCTTGGGTGAATCTGCTGCTTCTGCAGGTTATGTTCATCTTTCTGGTAATCTCTCTCATGAGAGCATGTCTAAGTAGGTTCTTTTCTGACTGATAATTCTCATCAAAATAAATCAGTGGATACTCTTAACATAAGTTTCTTGGGAGAGTGATCTTAAGACATTTCTACTACTTCATAAAAACTTTTAATATGATAGCATTAAGGATCATTTTGCAGGTTATAGGATCAAAGTATAATAGATTTTGAGCTATTAGTGACTTTAGAGGGCTTGTAGTCAAAAAGTGTCAAACATGCTATATGTACCCCTCAACTGTCTGGAGTAGGTCCTAACTGAGATGAAAATGCAATTGATAAACATTTAACTAAATAAAAATGCAAAAGAACATAGATAATGCCAATATGTGGTTTTCTAAATCAGTATGCAGCTTGTAGGAATCTTTATGTATGATTTAGTGGTTTCCATTTCTGTTTGAGTTTCCCACCATTGCTCTAGTCATTTTATAGATCAGAAACCGAGGCCCAGAAAGAGAAGTCACATGACTTGCCTCAGGTCCCTTAGTAAGTGGCAAAATCCAGGAGTTGAACCCAGAATCTTCTGACTCTAAATTTCATATATATTCTTCGATGTTAAATAAGTGTGTGGTGAGATCAGCATTAATGTAGTATGGCCACAAATTAATCTGTAGCTATGGATGCATTGCTTGAGGCAATCTGGAGTAGGAAGCATAGTTTAGAATGTGTATTTAAGCCATTTAAGTAACCATTACAGACAGGTGATGAAAAGTTTCTGTAATGAGTACCTGTTCCAGTACCCCAAACTTATTTATTGTAGTTTCTTGTCTCTAAGGGATCAACGGCTAGAAAATTCAGTATGTATCCCAAAAGGCCTTATGTATGGCTGTGCAAGGCCTTGGCTGACTGTGCATTAACCACAAATACTACCAAAGTAGTTTGTAGGAATATGATTTGGAAGATTCTTATTCTCCACTTTTGTGAACTCCAAATAGTGGTAGTGGCTTTCTGAAGACAATGACATTTTGCTGATTCACCAGCTTGGCTCCTGCTGGGAAAAAGACTGATATAGGAAATGCCATTCTATTTTGGCATACATAGGAAAGGCAAGGGCACAGATGTTCAAAGTTGTTAAATTCTGGTCTTTAAAAAAGAAAAAAAAAGTTATCCTGTAATAACTTTGACAGACTGCTGTTTTCCTCCTGCTTTCTGATGGCAGAGCTGTTTCCCCCCTGTGTTCTAACCTTCTCCTAACTGCCATAATAGTATTTTGTTTAAAAAAAAAATCTGATTTTTAATTATTCTCTCCATCACACTTAAAGCTTGGTTGGATTTTTTAATTGGCTTAATCTTTATAATTAGATGCAGCAATTAGTATATATCTCATCCCAAAATGTAGTTTTTCTTTAAGGCAGTTTCTGGAGAGGATACTCCTTTTGACTTGCCTCTGACATAACCTTGATGGACTGGAACTCGAATCTCCCAACCACTGTGTACTCTGCTTTCTTGTCTTAGCCATGATCTATAATGGAAATCATTTTTCAGGCAACGGTTGTACTTTTGTATAGCTATAACTGCCTGAAACACCTACTATGAATAAACAATTTCATGGCAGTCATGACTTAATTTTTTTTTTAACTCTTCGTCTTTCAACCAGGACTGTACATGGCCAGTTATGTTCTCAGCAGGCACAGGTCATCTTGGTGCTGTCCTTTTCAGGGGAAACATAAACTGCAGGGATTTTAATTGGTATCAGAGGACTGGTTTGTTGTGACCTTAAGAGCTAGAGAATATAGGAATACAGCTTGTGCCTTGTCCTTTCAACCATGAAACGCTGCTTCAGTGTATTCTGCTGCTCTGCATCGCCGCTGCTGCTGCTGCTGAGGGCTTGTCAGCATTTCTGTTACTGGCCCCTCCTCTGGGAAGACAGGAGCTCCACTCTGGCTTTGCTTCAGGGTGCTATTTTAGATTATAAAAGAATAACCCTGGGGGTAGGAAATGGGGAGACAAATATACTTAAAGATTTTTAGTGAATCCTCTTTGTATACCCTGGGAGCCTAGCACAAGGGAGAGCTGGGCATCCGTTGGCATTTTTAAATATTGCTGGTTTAAAACAACCAAGTTCTCTTTAAGATGTATCATTTAGATTCGTTCCCTTTGTGTGAACCTTTGGGGGTGCTTTTACAGAATAATAAAATCAAAGATGCCTTTTAAGATGATCTTATAAGGTAATACTAAACAAATAGTTGTTCTGACTTAATGTAAGTAGAACTACCTCAAGCAGTCTAATTAGTGAGAGATGTAACGAGGAGCAAAGAGGTAGCAATGGCCCAGACAACCGAGCAGTAAAATGTGGAAGTGTTGTGCTCACTTGGCATATTTTATATTTTAGTGCGGAATTGCATCAAGTTGTCTGTTTGATTCCCTAAATGCAACATCTGTAGTTTGCATTTGAAGAGAACCTAGGTTCAAGTAATTATTAACTGTGTATCAGTTATTCACTGTGACTTTGGGCCTATCTCTTAATTTCTGTGAGCTTCTTTTTCTTTCCCAGTAAAACAAAGATAATAATACTCCCTAACTTTCAGAGTCACTGTGAGATAAGCAGTGTAAATCCCAGACTGTAATATGAGGCAGGACGTGGGTAAGGATTATATGAGAGGCACACACAAGAATTGCAGGAGTTCAATGGAGGGGATGATCATTGTGGCCTGGGGGTGATCAGTGAATGGTTCTGGTGAAATTTGAATTATGAAGAAAAATAGGGTTATAAGTATAGTCTTCTCTCAGCATTCATGGGGCTTAGGAGTATAGAACCTCCATGAATGTGAAAAACATCGAATAACTCTGGGCCCCATCCCAGACTTATATTTCATAATTCTGATCATATTTATTTAAAACACAAAACAAGTAAAAAAAAAACAAAACAACACACAGTGTACCCACACTGTGTCCTGAGAGAGAGATTAATATCTCTTACAGTCTGCAGTGTTTGCTGTTGCCTGTGTAGCTGCAGCTTCCACTTCACAAATTTCCTTCTACAAAAAGTGAAAGATACAAAGCTCACTGGGGCAGCTGGGTGGTGCACTGGATAGAGCACCTGCCCTGGAGGCAGGAGGATTTGTGTTCAAATCTTAAACTTGCTATCTGTGTTTCCCTGGGCAAGTCACTTAACCCTGTTTGCCTCAGTTTCCTCATCTGTAAAATGAGCTGGAGAAGGAAATGGCAAACCACTCCATTATCTTTGCCAAGAAAACCCCACAGAGAGTTGGACACTGCTGAATCAGCTCAACAACAACAAAATCAAAGATTGCTATAAGAGAAAAATGATGTGGCTAAGTCTGGATGGTAGGGAGACAAAAAGAGAGTGCATACCTTAGTTCTTTAGCTCACTGTAACATTTAACAAATTTTAACTTTATTATAAATTTATGTATGTATGCTTATGGTAATAAGTTACAAAATAGATTAATAACATACAGTCTTTATATATTTGTGACTTACTAAATTTTTTTCCGTATTGTCTGTGATTTCCTGCAGTATACCATAAATCACTAAAAATTCCCATTTAATTATTGATGGACAATCTGAGAATAACCAAAACTACAAATGTGAGTGAAACCCTCGATTATTGAATAAGAAAGGTGCTAGTATTTGCTTAATCATCTCTGAATTTGTCAGAGATTGCCTCTTTGAAAGAACTGGGCATTCCCTTCCCTACACGTTGATGAACAAGCCAAGGAAAATTATTCTTAGGTTCTTCTTGATTATACGTGGTAGAGGTGTTGCTTTATACAAAATAACAAGATTTGAATATTTTCCTCTTGACGAGGTGTCTATTTAATGAGAATATTGGGTCATTTAAGCTTGGTTTAGGCAGCCTGTTTTTTTTTTCTAGTCTGTTGTGATTCAAATTAATGAAGCCTTTTCTAATTTTAATCTCTGAAGGCAACCAGTATTTTTGAAAGTTGCATGGTAAATATTCTGGAGAGAAGAATTTTGTTGTGTTTGTGGTGCAGAGTGCAAAGTAGATACCTTTTACTCTTTAGGGAATCCATTGTCTCTGATAACTGGGGAGTAGACTTGCTTTTATTTATTTAGGCTTTATGTTACTAAGTGGGAAAACGTGATGTGGAAAAAGTACTGATTTTGAGTTCAGAAATCTTGGCTCCTAACTCTTAACTTAATAACTTTGTATTTGTTTGTTGTAGGGAAGAACTATCTTTTCTGTATTGGCTTCAGGTAAGGAAAAACTTCCTAAAGGAGTCAGCAAAGTCTTACAGTGAAAATTCAGTGAACTCTGACTGGTGATCTTTTAAAGGGGCGTCCTCTTAGGCTGGGGTTAGAATAGATGGAATCTTCAGTTCTCCCCAGTATCTCTGAGGAGATGCTGTCATTCTAGTTGTGTGACCTGGGGCCTGTCATTTGACCTCTCACAGTCTCAGTTTCCTCTTATGTAAAATGGGAATGATAATACCTTATGTTACTTTGTGTGAAAAAAAGCACTTGGCAGACCTTAGAGTTCTATTTAAATGTGAATTGCTGTCATTTTCTAAATATACCAGACTAGAGAAAGCAAAAAAAAAAGTACAAGAATTGACAAAGCTAAATAGTTATGATTTGTAATGAAGTACTTTTTATGTAACTGTTAGAATACTTTGTAAATTTGGACCTTCTCTCTTGGACTAGTGGGTATCAAGCAAGCTAAATGTATTTTTAAATCTGAGAATGATAAGCTGGCTTTTGCAAGAAGGCATATGTCTGGCCATTCAGGGTTGGGGTAGGCCTCTTGTGTTATGTAGTCCAATGCTAATGACTGAGAATTGGACTGGCAGTACTCCTCTGGGGCCCTCCCTTAATTGGGCTGGCAGGATGTGGGTTATTACTCCAGTCATTTCCTACAGCACGCACCCTTCTAACAAGGCTTATCATGAGCATTTGTAGACCTAGTTGCTATTTCCCAGTTTAGTGTTTCCTGTGTCAACACTGCATTGGAATAAAATGTACTTTCACTCTTTACTATTCAGTCTTTAAACAGCTGTTACACCATGCATTGATAAGTAGCTCATTTTACTTGAGCAACTCATTAGCCAATTAAACATGCTATGATGAAAGGCAAGTGTCAGTAGGAAACTGCAAAATGTTAGTGTAAGAAAACACATTTTGGTATATGCTCACTGTCTTGTATAAGGGCACTTGATTGTCTCTGGAATGTCTTTTTAAAAAAAATCTGTTTGTCAATTTTACATGACTTTCATTTCTTTGGAAGTTTGGGCTATTAATTTAGGCTCACTGGGGACTCATTTTCTGGGGACAAGTTAGTACTGCCCTGAATTTCTTCTTGTAGTTTAGTGAAACTATGGAGTGCTTCAAACAGAGACAAAAATAGATTCCAGGTCTAGGCTGGATGGTTATGTGACATAGGCAGTTCTCATTTGCTAGGGAGACCATCTTTACTTTCTAAAAGAAAGCATGCAATCTGTATTTATTGAGCACCTTCTAGGTACCCAAAACTGTACCATTTTCAAAAGAAATTGAAAACAAAAGAAAATTTGTGGCATTAGATCAGTTGTATTACCTTTGTATATATGGTGGTTCATTTTCTTTAAGGAAACTTTCATTATGACTGTATAAGTTACCTGTTTATTTCATCTTTTCTTCTGTCTTTTTTTTTTCTAAAGATACTTTGTTCCTTGTGGACATTTTGTGTTGGTGTTTAGTGAGATTAATATTCTGTTTTTATACGGAGGCTCTAAATGATATCAGAGAGACAAATACCTAAAAGAAAAATTGGGAAAAAAAATCTCTGTTGCTTCCAAGAGACATCATATAGGACACTCAGGTGCAGCTTGTCTTTGTTTCACTTATTATTATAGTAGCTTATTGCCCCAGTGGTAGATAGTTAGAGGGGGATTGAGTGGGGTAGCCTTTTTTTATCTGACATGACAAAACAGGCCATCCAAAGCTGTATTTTAGTAATTTGCTGGGAGACAGGTTCTTGGTTTTCCTATTATTTATGGCTGGGAGAGTCTTTTCTTTGTGAGTTGAAATTGTAAGTACAGTGGCAAAGCCTATTGCCATTGCCCCCATCTGCTTATGGAGAAGTGCTAGGTGTACTGAACATTCTCATGCTTGGGAGCTTTTCAGCCTTTTGTCTGATTTTTCACTCTGTTTCTTGGTCATCTTCAAATGACCTTTGTTCTGGGTCAGATTAGATTATCCATGAATTGGTGATTGCAATTACTGACTAATTGCTGCCTTTTTGAAATTCTATTTGGGGAGCTTGGGGAATTTCTGTAAGATTAGTTAGTGGAGGGATTGATTAGAAATCTGCCAGGCACAGTGGGTGGCCGATATCTTGCTTGACTTCTTATTTGAGGTCAGGAAATTGGGTAGGAGACAGCCACTGGGGCATTGGCAAAATGTTTCTTAGAAAAATTCACAAATTCACCCTTGACTCTGTATGATGATGACGATAATGATTGCAAAAGGGTGATTGTCATGTGTGGTGGTTTTTTCAAATGTTTGTGACATGTTTCTTATCATGCTACTGTGTAGCACTAATGAGAGAAAGACATACTTTCCCTAAAAAAGATAGTAAGGATGTGTTGAATTAATAGACATTAATTTGTATATTGGTTATGAGACTAAAACGTGAAATTACATCCTCCAACCTGTTGTGACCTAGAATGAAGGAATTTAGAGTAGTTTCCTAACTTACAATTTTGAATTCTGAGACTTTAGAGGAAAATGAACAAAGTAGCAGACATTTTTACCCTTTAATTCTTAACTATGAAGAAGAAGTTTCAGAATGGAAAGAGCTGCAATTAATCTAGACATCAACTAGCAATTATTAAGTATCTGATGATGGATGGTGCTATATAACATTGCATGCAAGGAGGATAACAGTATTGTAGTACCCACTGTGTGTTGAGCATTATAATAAAGCAGAACCTTCTATTTAGATATAGGCAGGCATTGACTTACTTTGATGTGAGGGATCTGTGACTTGTCCTTTGTCCTCTGGTTGTTCACAGGTAAATCCATGACAGTTAACTTGCTGAGCTCCAGATCTCTTGACATTAGATGGCTACCATTGGACATAGTAAGTTGTCCATTGGCTATTTGCTTTTTCTCTATGACCAGCCTACCTTTTTCCCCCAGTCATACATTTCTTTGATACCTTTTATACTACTTCTAATGCACAGTTTTTCTTTAGTAATACATTGCAGTCTGCTCATGATTCTCCTGTGCCTTTTGCTAATGTGCCAGTGCTTCTCATTGTCCTTTGGATGAACCTTAAATTAATTCTTCAGAAACTTTGGTTTTCCAAGACAACCAGTATTCCCAAGTTTTCTCCTCCTGCAAAAAACAAACAAAACTTCATTAGGCTAGGTGCTAGGTGGCCCAGTGTATAGAGTATTGGGCCTGCAGTCAGGAATAGTTGAGTTCAAATCTGGCTTTAGCCACTTAATGCTTGTGCAATCTTGGACAAGTCACTTAACCTCTGTCTGCCTTAGTTCCCATAAATATAAAATGGGAATGTGCTTAGCACAATGCCTGAAACATTGAAGGTGCTTACTAAATCCACTCCCTTTCTTTCCCTTCCTCATTTCCTCCCTCTCTTCCTCCTTTCTTTCCTGCCCCAGTCCTTCCATCTCTCCTGTTTTCCTCCTTCGCTCCTTTACTTCTTCCCTCTCTACCTCCCTTCCTTCCTTCCTGCCTGCCTTTAACTTTATCGATGTATTGAAACTGTTTCCCCCAAAGTTACCAATAATTCCTTTTAAAAAATAGATTTCTATTGATTTTCCCCCCTCAAAACCTTCTTCCCTTCGAGAAAGCTTTCACTTAGAAGAAAAGAAAAGAAATAGAGCAAAAGTGATCAACACGTGGAGAAAATCTGGTATCACATGAAGTGTTCCACACCCACAGTGCAGACCCTCAGTAAAGGAGCCGGGAGAGAGGTGTCTTTTCATACTTCTTCTTTGGGGCCACATTTGTTCTTTAAAATTTTGCAGCGTTCAGTTTTGTTTGTTTTATGCTGGTTCTTTAAATTTATATTTTTGTAGTCATTGAGTTTTTTGTTTTTCTGGCTTTGCTTACTTCACTTTTCATCAGTTCATTTAAGTCTTGCTTCTTTATATTCATCATGCTCATAGCTTCTTACAGCACAGTGACATTCTATTACATTCATGTGTTACAGTTTAACTGGTCTCCAATTGATGGATGTCTGTTTTGTTTTTAGTTCTTTGCCACCACAAAAATGCTGCTATAAATGTTTTGGCGTATGTGGAACCTTTCTTTTGGTCAGTGACCTCCTTGGGGTGTGTAATAATAACAGCCAGTATTTATATAGTGCTTGTTATGTGCCAAACAGTGTGCTAAGGACTTTACAAATGTCGTCTCCTTTGGTCCTCACAGCCACCCTGGAAGGGAGGTGCCATTATTACTTCTGTTTTACAGTTGAGAAGACTGAATTAAGCAGAGGCGGAGCGACTTGTCTTGGGTGATACAGCTAGTTTGAGGTCAAATTTGAACTCAGGTCTTCCTGATTCCAGACGCCCCACTCTATCCACTGTAGGATTTAGCTTGCCTACGTCTTTGTGTAGCAGTAGAATCTTTTGCTCAAAGGGTATAGACATTTTAGTAATTTTATTTGAGTAGTTCCACGGTGCCTTCCAGAATGCAGATTTACCGCTCGTTTGACAGTGTGTTTGTGTGCCTGCCTTTTCTGACACTGATGAACTTGTTGAGTGTGAAATGAAGCCTCAGTATTATTTTGATTTGTGTTCCTTGTTATTAGTGATTTTGAACATTTTTTCTTAAAGTTGTTAATATCTGGCAAGTCATCTTTTGAGACCTGTTTGTTCATATTCTTTGACTACTTCCCTATTGGAAAAATGGCCTTTGGCTTTATATATTCCTATTAGTTGTCTATGTATCTTGGATTCCAGGCCTTTATAGAGATGTTTGATGCAGAGTCTGACCACGTCCCTCCCAAACTCAGTAAATTCCAGTGGTTTCCTGTCTCCTCCAGGATCAAACACACAGTCCTGTTTGGCATTCAGAGCCGTGTGTACCCTAGCCCTGCCTCACCTTTCCGGTCTCCTTACACCCAGCACTCTTGACTGACGGCACCGGCCTCCTGCCCATTCCACAAACAGGACATTCCATCTCTTGTTTTTGTAGACCACCCCTCACGCCTAGCATGTTTTACATTTTCATTTTTGCCTACTTGCCTCCTTTCCTCACTCCTTTTAATTCTCATGCCGTCCCTCTCTCAATTATTTCTTATTTATCCCGTAGGTAGCTTTTTTGTATTGATTTGTTTGCTTGTTGTCTACTCTATTAGAGTGTAAGTTCCTTCATGGTTGAGACCGCCTTTTGCCTGTTTTTTGTATCCTTAGCACTTAGCACATTGCCTGACACATAGTGGGCACTAAATAAATGTTTGTTGACTGTTGAGTGACTTTCGTCATTGAATGGCTTCTTTTTTTATCCTACTTACATTAACTTTGTGTAAAAAATTTTGGTGAGTGCCTCTGTCTCATATTTGGTTAAGAATTCATTCCTATTTATAGCTATAAAAGCATATGATCTGCTTATCTTGTAATTTTTATGGCATATTCTTTAATATTCAAGTCACACACATTTTGAATTTATTGTAGAATATGCTCTATTGTTATAAGCATGATTTTTACCATGTTACTTAAGTTTTCATAGCAGATATCAGATAGGGAGTTATTTCCTAGGTGATTTATGTTTTTGGCTTTAGTTAATGCTGGTTTATTGAGTTTAGATATTTCTGATTCTTTGTCTGGTGTGTTTCATTGATACAGTTTTCTATTTTTTTCACCAATATCAAATGGTTTTGGAGATTTATATTTTTAATGTACTTTGAGGTCGAGAAGTCTCATTCTGTCCTACCTTTTTGTTATTTTCTTGATATTCTGGATCTTTTGTTCCTTCAAATGAATTTTGTGACTATTGCATTTAGCTCTATAAAATATTCTCTGGTTTTGCAATGTAGCAGCAGTATGTCTATAAATTAATTTTATTGCCGTTTTTATCATATTGATATTACCTAGCCACAAGCACTGAATATTTGTCCGGCTGTTTGAATTGTTAAGAGAGCTGTTTAAGGAACATTTTGTTTGAATCTATTTAAGTTTTGAGTGTACTTTGAAAGATTTACTCCCAAATATTTGTGTTACTGTCTTCTGGATTTTTTTGTTATCATATCTATCGATCTGTCTGTCCATCTATCTATCAATCTACATATCTACATATACATACACACACAATATGCTCTTGATTTAAAAAAAAATTTTTTTTTGCTTTTTGGAGGGGGGAGGGCTGGGTAGTTGGGGTTAAGTGACTTGCCCAGGGTCACACAGCTAGTAAGTATTATGTGTCTGAAGCCAGATTTGAACTCAGATCCTCCTGACTCCAGGGCCAGTGCTCTATTCACTGTGCCACTTAGCCACTCTACTCTTGATTTTTGTGGGTTTATTTTGTAGCCTACAACTTTGCTGACACTATTCATCGTTTCAGTTTCTTTGCTCATTTCTTAGAATTTTTCTAAGTAAATACATCATCAGGAGATTGGGATTGGTTGGCATCCCATAAACCTTTCATTTATTTATGTCATCTTTTTGCTTTTGCTAGCATTTCTAGAACTATATCAAATAGTAATGGGAAAAATGAGAATCCTTTTTTTTCACTCTTGTTATTGGGAGAATTTCTGTTTCCCTATTGCATATAGTTAGTACTTACTTTTCTTGTCAGTTACTTTTTATCATATTTTAAAAATCTCCCTATGCCTGTACTTTGTGGGTTTTTTATTAACACATTAGTGAGTGTTATGCTTTGTAAAAGGCTCCTTTTGCATCTATTGATAATCACCAGGTTTTGGATAGTTTTGTTCTAAATATGATTTATCATATTGATTGTTTTCCTTATGTTGATCCATCCCTGGTATAAATCTTATTTGATCATAACTAATTATTTTGTTTATAAATTGCTATGGTCTATTTGCCCTATTGAAAATTTTGAATTGATATTCATTAATGATATTAGTCTACAAGTCTCTTTCTTTGCTTTTCCATTACCTGGTTTAGGTAGTAGAACTATATTCATCTCATAAAAGGGGATTAATGGAATTCTTTCTCAGTTTTTGAGAATAATTTGTGTAAAAGTAAAATTGTAAAAGTTTGATAAAATTCTCCTATAAATTCATCAGGACCACAAGTTATTGGGGTTTTTTTTGGTAGTTCCTTTATTGCTGATTTCATTTCCTTTTCTGAGGTCAGATTATTTAAGACCTTTATTTGGTGTTGTATCAGTATGGGCATTGTATATTTTTGAAGGTAATCCTTTATTTTGTGTATACTTAATGGGTTCTGGTATTTACAAAAAAATTTCTTTTGGTTTTATTGTACCAGTGATGTCTTAATTGCCAAATCTGAGGGTTTTTTTTTCTCATGCCTCATTCTTCTTGACATCTTTGCTGCTTTTGACAATACTTACTACTCTTTCCTCCTAGATACTTTCTCCTCTCTTTGTTTTCCTGACGCTACCCTCTCTCTCTCCTTTTTCTCCTCATATCTGTCTTACAACTCCTTTTTTTTTCCAGTTTTAAAAAACATTTTTATTTAAAGTTTTTAGTTCCAAATTATCTCTCTCTCACTCTCCTCTCTTCTCCCTGAGACGATAAGCAATCAGATATAGGTTATGCACGTGCAATTATGTAAAACATTTCTGTATTAGACTCGACTAAAAGAAAAAAAAGAAAGTGAAAAATAGAATGCTTCAGTCTGTATTCAATCAGGGAGATAGTATGCTTCATCATTAGTCCTTTGGGATTGTCTTGGATCATTTATTATGTCCAGGGGTGGCTAGGTGGCGCAGTGAATAGAGCACGAGCCCTGGAGTCAGGAGGACTTGAGTTCAAATCTGGTATCAGACACTTAATACTTACCTGTGTAATGTTGGGCAAGTCGCTTAACCCCAATTGCTGTGCCTTTACCCCTCCAAAAAAGCCAAACAAACAAACAAAAATTTAATATGTCTAAAACCGAGTTCATTATTCCCTTCCCTTGCCTTATTTTACGTTATTGCCACTTCCAACTTCTAATATATGACTTATCACCTCTCATCTCATTGCCTTTTCCCTGGCTGTCTCCTTTACCTGGAATACACTCACTCATTCACTCTTCACCTCCATCTCATAGAATGTATCTTTTCTTCTTACATAGCTCAAGTGCTTCTTCTAACCTTTCCTGATCACCCTTCCTTATCGTGCTAGTGCCCTTTCTCTCAATCTATATTATTATATTTAACTACCTAGTATTTATTTGCATTTATTCTCTCTATATTTAGTTTGTGTGTATATATATATATACATACAGCTCTAACTACATTAGTATACACACACCCATTATCTCCCTTGTTAGAATGTAAGTTTTTTGAGAGGTGGGGATTTTTTCTTTCTTTGTATTATATCCCCAACAACTAACAGTGACTAGCACCGAATAAATACTTGTTGATTGGCTGAGGTATGATGATAGCATCATTGAAGTTGTTGTTCAGTTGGTGGATCTTTGTTTCATTGAGAAGCTTGGGTAATTAAAAGCTGCAGTGTGTCTCAAATGGAATTCTGCCTGTTTCCCTCCTTCATTCTGGGTAACTGTGTATAGATGATATTGTGCTCAATTTCATCAAGTCCTGAAGTATTGCAGAACCTTTTAAATGCTGTCTGTAATCTCTCTAAAGAGTTTAGTGTAATAACTGACACAGGAGAAGCTTGGTGGTTGCAGAACACTTGGGGTACAGCTCTGTTATACAATTGAATGCTGGTCTTTTGAGTACATGTATTTTGAGAATAGTCACCTAGACTCCAAAATAAGTAAAAGGACAATGGGCTCGATTGCACTTGTTAAATTGTGCTGTACTTGTAATCATTTTAGGGTGTTCTCAAATGCCAAAATCTATCCTTTTTAGCACAGTCAAACATGGACAAGCATATGAAAAGATACTAGACATGGAAAAATTAAACCAATATATTTATGTATAGTAAAGCATATGTACACACATACACATACGTGTGTGTACATCCATCCATCTCCGTGTGTGTGTGTGTGTGTGTGTGTGTGTGTGTGTGTGTGTGTGTGTGTGTGTGTGAGATAGTAGTTTGTGGGAGTTCCACAGACTTAAGGGGGGTAAAGGGAAACATTAAGTCTCAGTTTTCCCCTTGGAAGTCTAATGGTTTATGTTGGAAAAGTGTTGGTTTAGAGTCATATTAGGAGGTATATAGCTACTATATAGGCTGGTCTAATTTAAGCCTTCCCAATACTCCTTCTTTCCATCAATAATTTGAATCTTAGAGAGAAGGAATTGTACATACTCACTTTTTATTCAGGAGTTGCCCTTAATTTCAGAGTTATGTGACCCATTTGTAAGTGACTCAAGTAGCTTAGGTATTGTGGTTTACAGTGTGTCAGGTATGACTGATTATCTTCTGTGTTAGCCTTTTGATTGCTTTTCTGATAAGTACCACAAGCTTGAAAGAGTTTTCATACTAAGATCTTCAAACTCTTTGCTCACATTAAGTAGTCTGAATTTCCCTGTGTTTTAGGGAAATATCATTGATCCATCTTTTCCTGTGGAACAGAAACAAAGGCACACAATCTAAGAACTTACCTACTTTGGGCAACTGGTCATTCATAGATTCAGAAAGAAAACCTTAACCATATATACACAATTTATTTATTTAATTTAGTGTAAGTTATTTGTGAACATCTGGAACTTCATTAGTCTCCTCTTGATTTTGCCTTCATATTATCTGTGACTTCTGTCTCTTCTTTTCTATTTTGACCTTAGTTCACTTCATGCCTAGAGATGTTAGCCTTCTAACCAGTCTCTATGCCTTTGTTCTCTTTTCCATTCAATTCATCACCCATGCCCCTGTCAGATTAACCTTTATAAAATTGTAATTGTATTTTGTTTCTTCTTAGTCAGAAACATATAAAGGCAATTCTTGATCCAAATTTACCTTTCCAACTTGCTAGCAAATTTTTCTTTAACACCTAAATTTGCCTCTTTGTGGCTTCTACCTGTTGCTTCTCATTCTATCCTTTGGGGTCGGGCATAATAAGTTTAATATCTCCTCCATAAAAGAACCCTTCTGTTACTTGAGGACAGTAATTCTCTCCCCTTTAAGTCTTCTACAAAAGGTACCATAGCACAATGAATTCAGAGCAGGATTTTTTTTTCTTGATATGAAATTCTTTATTAAATTTTTTTTTTGAGTTACATCTTTTCTCCCCGTCTTTCCCCCGCCCACCACCCCAAAACAGCC
>CM053581.1:270558159-270573713 GCA_028627135.1 Pseudochirops cupreus | reverse complement strand
CTTTCACTTTTCCTCTCTGGAGGCCTTCTGGCCGGACTGCTTATCTCCCCCTTTCACAAATCCCATTCACAGCTGCCCCTAATCCACTCACCTGAAGCTTCTCAGCTCTTCCTGTCCAGCCGCCCCCGGGGCACAGCCGTGGCTTCAGGCCAGGCTGGTTTCGGTTCGCAGTGCTGATATGGTTCCTCGTAGCCAAGCTGACTTTAGTGGGAAGTATCTTTGTGTGCGTTTTGGCGTTCCAGGATTGGTTTAGAGTCCTATTTTATGGGTATTTTGGGGTGGCTATGTGAGAGCTGCGATATGTTGCTGCTTCTACGCTGCCATCTTGGCTCCGCCCCCAGAGCAGGATTAAGAATCAAAAAGCCCTGGATTTGAGATGCTGAGTGAGTTGCTTAACCTCTCAGTGCATCAGTCAACTCTCTTAGACTATTAAGTTTTAGAGTAGTGCAATTTGTCTTTATTAGAGGATGTTTCTCACTGGGAGCTCCCTATACTGATGAAGTTATGGGTCCAGTCAGAAAATAAAAAGAAAGAAAAACTTCTCCAGGCTGTATACACCTACTTCCCTTCAGCTGTTCTTTGTAATGGGGGCGGTTCCAGAGCCATTCACCATGCTGGATATGTTCCTTTGAATGTGCTTTAGTTTAGGGAACTGGACTTGCAATGAGGAAGACCTGGGTTCAGGTCCTTCCTTAGACATTAGCTGTGTGACCCAAGACAAGTTGCTTCAGATCCTTGAGCTTCTTCATCTGTAAAATGAGGGGGTTGGACTTAGTGACCTCTGTGGTCCTTTCCAGCTCAAGAGATGTGTGATCTCATGATCTCTTAGTTGCAGAATTGGTTGATCTTTTCTTGATCCTCTTCCTTTTTGTCCTCGGCATCATGATCAGTTTCTGAATACTTTCTTCTCTGGGTTTTGATGACACTGCTTTCCCTTAGTTCTCTTAATTGTTTAAGTTTTCTCTCTCTGACTCTTTTTTTTTTGGAGGGGGAGAGGTAGGGCAGTTGGGGTTAAGTGACTTGCCCAAGGTCACACGGCTAGTTTTGTGTTTGTGTTAAGTGTCTGTGGTCTGATTTGAACTCAGGTCCTCCTGACTCCAGGGCCAGTGCTCTATTCACTGCACCACCTAGCCGCCCCCTCTCTGACTCTTTTGCTGCATCTTCATCCATGTTACAACTCTTAACTGTGGTTGTTTTTCATTGTCCTGCACCGTTTTCCTTCCTTTCCATTATCCCTTTTTGATCTTATCTGCTCCCCTGGGTTCAGTTATCACCTCATATGACCCTCATATCTGTGTATTCATCCTTGCTCTCTCTGCTAAGTTTCAGTCCCATATTATCAGTTGTCTTTTGGACATTTCAAAATAGATGGTCCCATAGGCATCTTAAACTCAGCATATCTAAAAAAATAATTTATTACCTTTCCCCAAATCCACCCCTTTTCCAAACTTCCCCATTTCTGTCTTCCTGACTATATTCCGGCCCTGAGTGTTTTCCCTCCTAATCTCTCCCTCTTAGAACCCCTGGCTTCCATTAAGACTCAGCTAAAATGTCACCCTAGACAGGTGGCCTTTCCTAGTCCCTTAGCTGCTAGTGTCTTCCTTTCTCATATTACCTTGTATTTTACCTTTTTTATATACATGTTTCTCCATTTTGAAAATTAGGTCTTTGAGGTCAAGGAGTGTTGTTGCTTTTCTTTGTATTCCTGGTGCCAGTGCCTGGCACAGAGAGTAGGTACTATTAGCATTTATATGCTGCTTTTTAAGGTTTGCAGTGAACTTTACATTTTATCTCATTTAATCATAACAACAGTCCTGGGAGGAAAATGCTATTATACCTTTTTTATAGTCAAAGAAACTGAGGCTGAGAAAGGTCAAGTGATTTGTCTAGGGGTCATATAGCTAGGAATTGTCGAAGTCAGGATTTGAACTCAAGTCTTCCTGACTCTTACACTGCATAAATACATGCTTTCTTGTTTGAATAGGTGTCATGTTTCCAACTAAATTATAAACTTCTTGAGGCTGCCTCTGCTTTGTTTTTTACACATAGTATTACAATTCATTGTATATGATATGTGTTCAGTAAAAATTTGTTGATTGGAGTTTGGACAAAAGGAGGGTGGTGCTTTTCTACTTTTGATGGCTTTAGCCATATGTCTCAAGTTCCAAGAAAGTTTAGATTGTGTTTTTTCTTTCTTCCTCTTTCTTTTCTACTTTCCCTCACTCTTCCCTATTAGTCCAATTGTCTTTGATCCAAAGTGGTATGTTGGAGGGGGATAAGTAAGGAGGGAAGGTTGGTATGGCCAGGACTGTTAAGTGTATGGTGGGGAGGAAGGTTCCAGTGTTTTTTTCCCTATCCTAGCCAAACCTAAATCCATTCTATACTATGCTGACTTCAGTGAAATACTTTGTGAAGCACCAGGCATCACATCACAGAAATCATTACTGCCTTTGAAGGTGAACTGTACAGAGTAGTTAAGATTATACTGAGTTTCAAGAATTTAAATTATGGGCTAAGGTTAAGGGTGTTGGCCTATTTCTCAGATCACTCTGAAAAGAGACTTCTGACTGATTTATTTGAAGTTATGAAATTTATGAAGGTGTAGTGAACATATGGAATAAGTTACTAAGGAAGGTGGTATAAAGAAAGAAAATGAGTCTGTCATTTAACATTTATTGAACACCCACTGTGGGCAGAGCGCCGTTGAAGATGGTGATGAAGCCATTAACTAGGATACAGAAGAGAACCAAATTTTTGAAAATAAAATGTCTGTAGGATTTCCATATGTAGTTAATGTCCTTAACATTTTTCACATGTGTCCATAGCTGTGGTTGATTTGCTGCAGGAATTAACAGATATTGATACACTCCATGAGAGTGAAGAGGGAGCTGAGGTGCTCATTGATGCTCTGGTAAGTTGCAGATTCACTTTCTTGGAATTCTTTTCATTTATGAATTGGTAACTATTGCTACTTTTTTCAAAAAATTGATTTGTTTATTTCCTTTTAGTTGACAAAATTCAGTTTCACAATCCCTTGAGTTTCAGTTTTTCTCTTCCCCTCCCCCCCACCATGGTGGCATGCAATCAAGTATAGGATCTGCAAATACTTTCACTTTGGACATTAGTCTGGTTGTAAAGAAGGGTTGTATATTGCTACTTTCTCAGTCAGTTAATGATGAAGTTAAATCCTTGGGGGTTTAAATTGACTGCAAGCTCAGGGTGACTCAACATTGGGATAATGCCGAAATCTAGGGCTATTTTAATAGAAATCTTATTTCCAGAACAGAGGGGTTTTAGAGTGGATCAGTTCTCAAATTATGGGACACTGGACTGTGTGCTTTGAGTCCGTTGTATTCTCATGGGAGGGAGGGGGCTATACTTTGGAATTAAACTGGTTATCAAGACTGAACTTGAGAGTGTCCTCAGCTACAGTGGTATCAAAATCAGCTGGAGGCAGGGGCCATGAAACCATTCATAAGGATCCCGAAGGTGCGTACTGACTTAGAAAACCACATATTAACATTATCAGTGTTTCATTGTATTTTTAATTATTTTGTTAAAAATTTTCCAATTATCGTCTCCATTTTTTTTTGGTCTTTTTGTTTGGAGGGGGGAAGGCGGGGCAGTTGGGGTTAAGTGACTTGCCCAGGGTCATACAGCTAGTAAGTGTTAAGTGTCTGAGGTCGAATTTGAACTCAGGTCCTCCTGACTCCAGGGCTGGTGTCCTATTCACTGCGCCACCTAGCCCTTCCTCCAATCACATTTCATTTTGGTTTGAGTGTTCCTAAGAAGTGAGTTATGTGTTTCACACCTCTGCTTTACTAAATACCATGAGAATGGAAGTACAAATTATTGAGATTTCTAGCACTTTGCCACGTAGGGACTTAGGTACTTTCTTATTTGATCTTGGACAAGTCAAGGTCTCTAGAATTTATTTTGCCTCATTGTAA
The DNA here is from genome assembly GCA_028627135.1 of Pseudochirops cupreus. Classification (NCBI taxonomy): domain Eukaryota; kingdom Metazoa; phylum Chordata; class Mammalia; order Diprotodontia; family Pseudocheiridae; genus Pseudochirops; species Pseudochirops cupreus. The sequence continues at coordinate 270,569,763 of CM053581.1, read as the reverse complement.
AAGGAGGATGTTGGGCTAAGTAATCACTAAGTCCCTTCTAGTTCTAACATCGTTATTCTCATGACACTATGTGAGGTGAGGGATTTAAAGTCAAAGGACTTCTGGTTTCCATTCTGATGATTCAACTGGATAACCTAGGGCAAGGCCCTCAACCTCCCTAAATCTCATCAGAAAAATGAGGGAGTTGGACCTGCTGAACTCTAAGGCTCCTTCTAGGCCTCAATATATGATCATTTTGCGGATGAAGAAGCTGAAACTCAGAGGTTAGGTAATTTGAGTGCGGTCACACAGTTGGTAAGTGGTAAAGGTATCAGGATCCGGGTCCCTTGACTCTTGGTGTGATTTTTTTTTCTCTTCTGTAGGTTTTCCTGGTTAGCCTTCTTCAAAAAAACTTCCAATTAATGGTGATTTGGTTGAGGTCCTTCTCTTAGTGATCAGATATAGTGTCTGCTTCACTGACCCAATCCTTTTCTCTTCTGCGCTTTATATTAGACTTTTCCCATGCACTCTGGTTCCTGGTTTTTAGAATGAGTGGAAGGGTCATGAGCTGAGTCAATATGAAGAACTGTATCTTACATAGAAAGAGGTGTCCAGCAGAGGCAATAACAATTGAGTATGATGAAAATTCCTGTGGCCATTTTTCTTTCTAGCTGCTTCCTGGAGTGACCGGCCACGTTTGTAGAACACAGGGTTTTTTTATTGGGCTTTGGAATTATTGTGTTGAGAGAAAAGAAATCAGATGGGCTTTTGTTTGGAGGGGTGTTGGGGGAAGGCAGCTGCACTTGGTTTTCCATCAAGTCCCTGTGGTGTCATCCACACAGGCTTACCTTCCAAAGGTTAATTGCAGTGGCCCTGAATGCATCTTCCTGCGTAGTCCCTGTGCTGTTTTTAATTACTATCCTTTGCCTAGAAGGTTGTTGCATGAAAAGGATTGAGGAGAAAGGAGCAGGTAGCCCGCCTGCTGCTTGTAAAAATGGACCTGGAAACAGCCATTTGAACAAAAGCCCCTTTTCTGTTTTCCGTGTTGCCAAAACCACTAACAAAAGCTGGATCTTGCAGATTTTACTGTTCACTTAGAAAGAAACAGTTCATCTGTAGCCTGGGGAGTCATTAGGTAGCTCCTGCTTAGGAGCTTTTAATTTTTTATTATTATTAACATCTTTAAGATTTTGGCACTAATCTCTTTATTCCAGTGGGATTTACATGTATCACAAGGAACTGAAAATTTCAGGATTAGGATAGATTATTTGCTTGTCTGTATCAGTGGAAACCACTTGGTAAAATACTTGGGTGTTAAGGAAAGGTAGGCTTAAATTTATTTCTGTTTCTCCATTTTTATTCTTTATTATAGGGAAACATTTGTAAGAATTCTTAATATAGAAAAGACATTGATTTCTTTGTAGTTTTAATTTGGGGTCAATATCAAAGTCATGAAACGACATGAACAGCAGCTAGAGGGCATCTGGTAGAATTTATTGTGAGATGCAGTTTGTAGTTATTGGCTCTATCTTTTCCCCAGTTGGAAATTATAAGCTATAGAAAAGCCCTGTTGGGGGAAAGAGTGCAGTATTGGCATTCTCAGGGTTCCTTTAGTTTTTTATCTTGGTTACAAAAAGCAAAATTAAATAGCCATCTTTAGATATTTGCAGGGCTACCATGGGTAAAAGAGATTAGACTTGTTCTGCTTTGTCCCTGAAGACAACTAACGGGTGGAAGTTGTAAAGAGGCAGAGTTTGACTATAAGGAAAAACTTGCCAAAAAAAATTAGTTATCCAGAAGTGAAATTTGCTTTTGTGGGAGACAGTAGGTTCCCCATTATTGGAAGTCTTTCAGGAGATGCAGGATAAGTGCTTGTCAGAAATTTGTAGAGGCAATTCTTAGTTCTTTCTTTCTTTTTTTTTTTTTTTGCTTTTTTTGGAAGGGGGAAGGTAGGGCAATTGGGGTTAGGTGACTTGCCCAAGGTCACATCGCTAGTAAGTGTTAAGTGTGTGAGGCTGGATTTGAACTCAGGTCCTCCTGACTCCAGGACTGGTGCTCTATTCACTGCGCCACCTAGCTGCCCCTGTAGAGGCAATTCTTACTCAGGTACAGGTTGGAATAGATGATCTTGGAAGTTTCTTTCAATATTCGAGTTCTTTAAAGACTTCTCCAACGCTAGTAACAATATAAGGTACTGAAAAGTTCTTAAATAGGAAAAAAAATTAGGAATTCTTATCCATATCAGTGTTTTTTTCAGACCGTTCTGAGGAAACCTAGTGTTTTGGAAACTTGTCAGTACTTTATAGAGACATTTTACAAGTTGTTAGTCTTCATTCATCAGTCAGTCAAAAAATAATTTATAAACCTATAAATTGTTATGGCTGAAAAAGACCATGCATTCTAACCCCTGCAGTTTTTTTTTTAATCAACCACTACTGCTGCTGCTGTTTTTATTATTATTTTGCCCGAAGGAATGTAAAATGCTTCCTTGGCAACCTTTGAAGGAAAGTGATGTCAGTATTATCAGCCTCAATTTCCAGATGAGGAAAGGGAGCTTAAATGACTTGCTCACAGTAACACAGACGATTCAAGTCTGAGCTGCTCATTGAAGCCAGTTTACTTGATTATATGCACCGTGCTGTATTATACCCCACTGCCTCTCATGTTAGGAGATGTAGTATTTTGGTCATATTATTGAATTTCTCCACATATTTAGACTGTGTGAGGACATTATTCCTTAAGCATTTAAAAGTTCATGAGATCATATACTTAGAGCCTAAAGAGAATTTAGAAGTTTCCTGTACCAACACCCTTATGGGGAAACTGAGGTGAAGAGAAGTAAAGTGACTTGATCAGCTTCCTCTATGGCCTTACATTGATCGCAGATAAAATCCGAAACCATTTCTGAAAGCAAAGAAGTACCAAGTGTTTCTTCTCATAACCAGGAGATGTATATTACATTTGTTTTCCTGGGAAAGAATCATCTCTGATGCCTCTGGTGAGTGATTTATTTATCTATTTGTATGTTTGTTATTTCAGATAGCCTCTTTCCCCTAACATTTCGAAGTGGCTACAAGTTAGTATATTGAAAGTATATTTAAAATTTACAGTTGCTCAAGATTCTAATTTTTAAAAATTCTGTAGATTTGCTTTATAACCTTGGGCAAAAGATTTTTCCCTCTTTGGACTCAGTTTCTTTATTTTAAAAAATCCGAGCATTGGTCTACATATTCTTTGAAGATCTCTTTCTAGCTCTTTCATTGTATGATTCTAGCTTTCGTGACTCCAGAATTTGCTTTTCCTTGGTATAGACAGGAAAGGGAAAATGAGAAAGTTCATTGGTAGGTCATCCATGCTTCATACAAAGTTCTTCCGCTTTGTTTTTCTTTTTTCTCCTCACCCTTTTTTGGACAAATAGAAAAGGTCATCTGACTGTATTCTTGTCTCATTGAAGGCTGTTGGAGTGTCATTTGAAAGACCTGTTAACTAGTGGAGATAACCAGTAAGTTTATCAGAATACTCTGACTGAATTCAGCCTGATTTTGCAAACCAGAATTACTCCCTTCTTTTTGACATAATTCCCAGGCCTGTTTTGTTTTTTAGTATCAGATTTAGGCACAGTCCCTGAAAATAGGGGTGAAGGTAAATGGGAGAGGTTAAAGGAGTGGGATAGAATGCCAATGTGTGCTGCTTACCGGCAGATTCATAGGGCTTTACCTAGAATAATTATTTTTCCAAGGGTTCTTTTGAGCTAAATGCATTTTGACTTTCCTTTCTTCCCAGTGCAATCAGGTAAAATTGAATTTAACTCAACTAAACAGAAAGTTTTACATAATGCAAGTGCAGAAAAGCAGACTGTTAAAAGTTCTCTTTTTGTGACAAGAAATAAGATTTTCCTCCAGTGTGACTCCCATCATACATATAACAGTGCAGCTCTGGGATTTTCATGTATCTTTCACAGTCACTGTCACCATCACTTTTTAGACAGTAGAGATGGAAGACATAACTAAGAATTAAGAGGGAGAAAAAAATGCAGATAAAACAGCAATGAGGAATTGAAACTAGTGAGGCAGCTTACAGAGCTGGCAAGTGAGTGATACCTGGTGGAGGTGGAGTGTTTGCTTTCTCAGAATTCAGGGAGATAATAAGTCAGTCAGGGTGATGTAGGGGGAATGTATGTAGGGGGATATGGTTCATTCTCCTCTTTCCTGCCTCCCCCCCAAATTTTTGTTTTTTCTCATCTCACATACCCAAACTGTCCAATTAATTAAGAAAAAACTTTGTGTTGGGTTTGCTTAGGGAAGACTTTATTAGGAATGAGGTTTGAGAGCAGCTTGTTAACATCCTCTGTCAGAGGTCAAAACCACTCAGATAAGTAGTGGAATGAACACTGTGGGTAGGGTCAAAAGAAACCTGGGTTTGAATCTCCAGTACTGTAATTACTACCTCTGTGATCTTTGGCAAGTCACTTAACATTTCTGATCTTATTTGCTTATCTCTAAAATGAGGGGTTTGGATTAGATGACCTATAAGATGTCCCTTGCAACTGTAAATTTATATGATCCCATAATCTTTCTTTTTGTGTTTGAACACTCGTTATATACTTGTTTCAGTGTTATCTGCCACATGGGAAAAAATGGAACTAAAGATAAAAATTCAGTCTTTCACCTGTAATATTTATCAGTAGTTTCAGCTTCTTCCCTTATCTGTATTCTTCCTTAAGTTCTAAGAAATAGCAAAATTAACTAATTTAAGCCCCTCCTAGCAAATGCTGGAACATGGAAGTCATCAGAAGAAATTAGTTCAATTCAGCAAACATCAGTAAGCACCCCATCACACAAGATGTAAAGTATTGTAAATTATTTATATCTTTGGGAACATAAAATACAAGGATCCTGCTCACAAGGAGCTTACAATCTAAGCACCACAGCGCCTGGAAATTGATAGACTGGAAAACTGGCTAGTTAAATAGTTATCCATTTGCTTCTCTGTCAGATGTGGTAAATGACAGTTTTGCCGAGTCAAGGAGAGCTTGAATGGGGAAGACAGGCATCTTGGTGTGGGGGGAAAACATTGCACTAGGAAGTAGAACTTCATTCTAGTCTCAACTCTACGTTAGCTGTATGGCTTGATAATTTATGACTTTACCTGTCTGTTTCCTTTTCTATAATATAAGGATGATATCACACCTTCCCTCCTACCCACGTGGAAGGGCTGTTTGAGGGTGAAATGTGACAGCAGAGGTGAAGGTAGTTTGCCAGATACCAAAAGTTCAATTCACTAACTCATATGCTCCATGTTCAACAAACATGAAAGGGATTCTTAAAATATAGTTAAGCTCAAGAAGGATTTACTTATTAGGTTCTGACAAAGTTATAGACGTTAGGAATGTTTTCTGTAATGAACCTAGCCTTTTGAGGTCAGTGTTTGGAGAAGACCCAAGCGTTGCTACCAGAAAGAGAACGGCTGGACCGATTGGATGGTGGAGGTGACCCTATGTAAGATTCCTCATCTTCTTAAGTACCATTATAATTTATGATGTCAAGTAGAAAAGTATAATAATTTATAGAATGTCAGAGCAAGAAGGGATTTTGAATATCATCTTGTCCAATACCCTCATTTACAGATAGGTAAGCATATCCAGAAAAGAGAAGTGACTTGGTCAGGCTTTCCTTTCCAAGTTAGCAACAGGATGATGCTTCACACCCAGGTTGCATGGCTCTCCTTTCCCCACTCTTTCCAGAATATTCTCTTTCTGTTGAGGAGGCAGCCTGATACATTTGAAAGAATTAAGAGAGCCTGGGTTCACATTCCTCTCCTGGGCATGTCACTTAACCTTAGTTGGGTCTCAGTTTTCTCCTCTGGAAAATGAGAGGGTTTGACTACATAGACTCAAAAATTCTGTCCTGATCCTGCTGTAAAATCTATTTCGGTAATCTCTGAAGTCCTTTCCAACTCTAATTCTCTGATATTTGTTTTTTGTTTCCTGAGGTTTTTCCTTGGGGAAAAATACAGGGGTGTGGGAATGGGGAAGGGATTCTTTTAGGTTAGATATGGAATGGCAGTCCATTTGGGGGTCTTTTCAGAGTCTTTTCCATCTTGTTTGTTTTGTTTCCTTTCTGGTTCTTGCAGGTGGATGGTCAGGTGGCAGCTTTGCTTGTTCAGAATTTAGAGCGACTAGATGAATCTGTGAAAGAAGAGGCGGATGGAGTCCATAACACGCTGGGTAAGGGGATGCACACATATTATCTCTTCGCTTTGTTTGTTTTCTCTATAATAGAGTCAACAGCCGGATGTTTTTTCCTCCTGCTCCCAAACTGCCTCTTCAGAAATAAAGGCCCTTGTGTAAATTTCATATAACTGCAGCTTGGATTCAGCTTGCAGGTAATAAAGCAGGAATCTACTAAATAGGTAACCTTCCTAGACTGAAACCACAGATTCCTTTCAGTAGACCTTCTCCAAGAAAACTCCAGTTTTGACGGAAGGACTGTGTTGGGTGACATTTTGGGATTTGGAAAGTATTCATTTTGTGATTTTATTCCCTTAATACATTAATTTTCCTTCTGATTCGCCTTCACTAGAATGGCAAACTTTTGAGCAGTTATGCTCCTTTATAGGGCATTTTATTTAGAAAAGCTTCAGTGTTTCATTCTTTATGTATAGTTTATTGCACAAATTTGGAATTGAAATACTGCCTTTAACTTGTCTGCCTCTTTCTTTTGTGTTCATTTAAGGAGATTCCTTTGCAGTATATACCCTCATTTTCCATGAATTTCTCACATCCTTCTTCCTTGCAAAGATGTTGAAACTAAAGCTAACTTAAAATAGTATTTTCAAGCCTTCCTCTTGATCACTGCAGGTTGTCTTATAAAAACAAAGATGACCCATAACCAGAGCCTGAGAAAGAAGTGAGACCCCAGGGAAGCAGAAATTTTGATGAAATTAGGTTTTTATTTTCCTCCTCTGTGCTTGTAACTCATTTCTCTCGTAGTTTCAGAATCTCTCAGTAGGGATTATTTTAAGAAAGTTGCAGAGTTGTGAGAGTGAGTGAGAGGAGAGGATTACAATGTGGAAATGCAGGGGTTTGTTGTAGTTCTTTCTAGACAGAATTAACTTGTGGTTTTTCACATTTTCTACCTCACTGGAAAATTTTATCAGGATAACAATCCTAAAATGATCTTGGCAGTAATAATTGGTAGGCATTGTGAAAAGAGCCGTTTGAGGATTGTCAGAATGCATGGGTTCTAGTCCCAGTTCTGTTACTCACTAGCTTTGTGACCTTGGACAAGTCACTTCCCTTTTTGGGCCTTAGTTTCCTCATCTGTAAAATAAAATAACTGGATTAGATGATCTTTTTTTGGTTCTTTATTAGCTCTACTTTCCTGAGAATTTAATCCAAAAAGACATACTAAAATTTTGGCCAAAGTAGATTCACTGGAAATGAAGTGAATTTTTATAGAAATAGTGAAAGTAGTGAATAGGACAAAGTGTTTTCATGACAGAAGGTGAAACATTAAAAGACAGGGAAACTGCAACTTAATGGAATGCCTTTTCTTTTCCATCCAGCAAGAAAGGAGGAGAAAACAGAAATACTGGCACCAAATGCCATGTTTTGGGAGTGACATCCCCGCTTCCCTGACTGGAGAAGCCACTGCTGGAGTCCTCCTAAGTCTCACAAATGAATGAGAGCTATAGGAATAATCTGAAGTAATTTGGACCAAGGTTATGCAGCTAGTGATTGAATGAGTTTTCTTAGTCTTCTCTTGTCTTGTCTTATTTCTCCCTTATAACTCAAAACTTTTTCTTCTCCCCAGCCCACCATCCTCTCTCTCCAAACCCCAGGCTTTACTTTTACTTTTTTGGGGGGGCTTTTCCAGAGTTTAATTTCTGACAGGTATGTATGAAAGATTCAGAAAAGATGATAGAAAAAGTAGGTGTCTGCTTCAGTGGTCTTTCAGATGCCCATCAGATAAATATTTAAAAATGAGAATTTTTAAGTGGCACTTTAGAGATAGCAAGCCTATCAACATTTACAGTTGTGTGTCTGATATTCCCCTCAACTCACTATTCCCTCCTTCCATTTGTGCAAAAATTCTTTTGGTTAGTGAGGAATGTTATATTTTCCTTTAATTTAGTCTTGTTTCTTAATGATGCAAAGAGAGGGAATGAGAAGGGGACCAATTAGACCAGTGAGGGTAAGGCTTTATTGTAAGGCTTTATTACTCACTCGTAGACTCTTACTTTTGACTACTTCATAGTTCCTAGTGACCCAGTATTACACTGAAGATCTTGAATTGGGCACATGGAAGAAAGGAGAGTCTTTTTTGAGCTAAAGCCATGTTCTCTGTTAGCACAATTTCCCCCCACCCCCCAATTTTATTACATACTTAATTTCTTTTGACTTATATTTCTTCCAGTTCTATGAGGTTTGGCTACAAATGTAGCTTGTCTTTAAAAAAAAAATCCAAAAACTCTTAGGAATACCATGGATCAGGTAAAAATCCCTATAGCAGTGGTTCTCAAGCTTCCTAATGCCACAACCCTTTAATACAGTTCCTCATGTTGTGATGACCCCAACTATAAAATTATTTTTGTTGCTACTTCGTAACTGTAATTTTGCTACTGTTATGAATCTGTCTGGTATGCAGGATATATTTTCATTGTTACAAATTGAACATAACCCACAGGTTGAGAACCACTGCCCTATAGCATCTGTCAGGGAAGGGTGCAGGGAACCAGAGAAAGAAAGACATGGCTATTATAGTGAGTTAGTGTACTTATTAGTAAAAGCAAAATTACTTTTACATAGAAAGAGCAGTTTCTCTCTTCTTTCAGCCATTGTAGAAAACATGGCTGAGTTCCGACCAGAAATGTGTACAGAAGCTGCCCAACAAGGCCTCATGCAGTGGTTGCTGAAGAGACTGAAGGTGAGTTTTTTATTGGTATAACTTCTGAAGGGCTTTGATGAACATTATCTCTCTCCCTCCTTCAGGCATTGTAGCATCAAGAATTAGTCAAACGGAAATGTAACTACCTTTCAGTATTTCATTGGCTGCTTATTCAGTTTGTGGCTCTTAGGTTTTGCTTTTTACTTTGCTCCTTTGAACCATTTTATTGTTCATCATTGCCTCTTTCAGAGAGTGAACAGGAGATGAAATTGAAGTCTGTCTGTATTGCTACTTCAGAATGGCTTTCATTTGAGGAGTTTGAAATTGGTAGCATGAATCACTTAAGAGTTCTTAGGGGAGAGGCCCCAAACTTTTTGTGAAGGGGAGCCTACTTTTTAGTTTTCCAAGTCCTTGAGATCTTTGGATGTGGAAGTTGTTGATGGTAGGGAAGAGGGAGGAAGAAAGGACTAATGGCAGAGTCTCTGATGTGGATGTGGGGATCTTTTTGATTGCCTAGAAATTCCTGCCTGGGCATAAAAATGGATAACATAATAATAGGTAGGAGATGGGGGTCATGATTTCTCATCCTCATCTATAAAGGAAAGCGGAATGAAGGGGAAAGGGCATTTGTCTTGGAGTTCTGGTTCTATTCTTTATGAGCTACCTGATCTTGGGTTAGTCACTTATTCACTCAGCCTCAGTTTCCTCTTCTGTAAAATATGCATAGTAATATTTTCTCTACCTCATAGGGTTGTGAAAATAATTTCTCTCCACTGATGCAGATTGTACTGCCTCACGTTTCATATGTTGCCATGGCTCAAAATTGAGACAAGATAAATCCTGATGGTCAACTTTCTTTTAGTGATTTTTTCTTTGCAAGCCTACTTTTCAGGAAGCAGGCACACGGAGTCTAGACTGATTTCCAGCTTGGTTGAACCTGTAAGAATTTGCAAGTCTGCTGGAATAGCTTTTGAGAATCCAGAATCACCTCAATCTAATATTCATTGTGTGTCCACTAGGGATGGGGCATTATTATCTCACACTACCTGGGGTAGCTCTACAAGAAGGAAGTTCTATCTAAAAGGAGCTCTCTGAGGAATGGAGTGGTCTTTTTAAGTAGCAATATACATATAGGTAGGTGAAATTCTGTATTCACATAATGAACCTGGCTAATTTATCCTATTGTGACCAGATGATTGAATTAATTGACTTAGTAAGTGAACTGATAGCATCATTTAAGAACCAAAGAAATGGCATCACAGTGTGTGTGTGTGTGTGTGTGTGTGTGTGTGTGTGTGTGTGTGTGTGTGTGTGTGTTAGGGATCCAGTGTATTGACTACGTTGCTATGAAATACTGTCTTTAATACTAATTTTTGCTTACAAAAATGGATAATTTTTGTGCTTTTGAAAAGGAATTGAGAACATGGAGCATATGGGTTAGTGAATTGAGAATTACCTGCATTGTAATGTATGTGTGAAATAGTAAATCATATGTTCTTCCTGATAATGGGAACTGGGATTTTACAAAGTAAAATCTGTTTCAACAATGGAATAGTGTTGTGGATGCAGCTGAATATGCCCTTTGTGCGTTGGGTAACTAAGAGTTTCAGAGGATGGGTGGTAGCATCATTCTTGTGTCTCTTTCTCCCAAAATGATGATGTTTTCATCTCTTTTCCTTTCCCTAAAAGAAGGGTGAAATTGAATTTATTCAAGACAAGTACGTTCAGTACAAATCTACTTTCTGCTAGTTATTTTGTATGACGTCTCTAAGATTTAAGAGCTCCAGGAAGCAAGGAGGATAGGGGACCTGATAAACCCATTTAATTTAAAATTTCATTGGTAAATATGGAAAAGTTCAAGATGTTGTGATTAAGTTCTTCTATTTCCTATTTCTAACACCATGTCCATCTCATAGTTTGGGAACTGTTAAATAAGCTAAATTATGGTCATTTCTGACTGTTAAATAGGTAGTAATAAAATTTCTGTTAACCTGTGTTTTCAGTACATCAAGATGTACTGGCAAGATGATCTTATTCTACCTCCCACCTTGCCTCCAATTAAAAAAAATTGCTACCTTTTTCTGATCTTCATTCACTAGCTAGGATGTTATATTGGGAAACAATGGGTGGGAGGTGGGGATCATGATTTAATATCCTCATCTACAGTTCTATAGTTATTCTCCCTTCAAATGTAGGTTTCACTTTTTTAAAAATTTTTTTAAATTTTATTTTAGTTTACATCATTCATTTCCACAAAATTTTGAGTTACAAATTTTCTCCCCATCTATCCCCTACCCACCAGCCCAAAACAGCCATCCCAGTGTATCCCCCACCCCAATCTATTCTCTCCTATGTCTTCCCCCCTCACCCCTCTGACTTTTTGGTAGGGCAGGATGGATCTCCCAACCACAGTGCCTGTGTATCTCAGGTTCCAGTTGGATGTAGTTAATAATAATAATAATAATAATTGTGTATATATATATATTTTTTAATTTTTTTTTTTAACATTTGATTATAGAACTTTAGATTCTAGATTCTTTCTCTTCCTCCCTCGTCACCCACCCCCACTGGAAGGATAAGCAATCAAATACAGGCTGAACATGTGAGATTATGCAGAACCTCTCCACAGTGAGCTCACTGTGAGAGTCTGATTACATGCCCTTTCTTCCTATCCTGCCCCGCCCAAACACTCTCCACCCTGTCCCTGTCCCTCTACAGAAGTGTGAACTTTCATCAG
>CM053581.1:270533127-270557659 GCA_028627135.1 Pseudochirops cupreus | reverse complement strand
AAACACTGTATTCAGTTTTGCTGGGTAGGTGATTCTTTGTTTTAATCCTAGCTCCCTTGATCTCCGGAATATCATATTCCAGGCCCTTTGATCCCTTAATGTAGAAGCTGCGAGATCCTGGGTTGTCCTAATTGTGTTTCCACAGTATTCAAATTGTTTCTTCTTGGGAGCTTGTAATATTTTCTCCTTGATCTGGGAACTCTGGAACCTGGCTGTAATATTCCTAGGAGTTTTCTTTTGGGGATCTTTTTCAAGAGGTGATCGGTAAATTCTTTCAAGTTCTATTTTGCCCTCTGGTTCTAAAATATCAGGGCAGTTTTCCTTGAGAATTTCTTGAAGGATGCTTCCTAGGTTCTTTTTTTGATCATGGCTTTCAGGTAGTCCAATAGTTTTTTAATTGTCTCTCCTGGATCTATTTTCCAGGTCAGTGGTTTTATCAGTGAGATATTTCACATTGCCTTCTATTTTTTCCTTTGTTTGGATCTGTTTAATAGTGTCCTAATTTCTCATAAAGTAATTTGCTTCCATTTGCTGCACTCTAGTTCTGAAGGAGTTATTCTCTTCAGAAAGCTTTTGAGATTCTTTTTTCATCTGGCAGATTTGACATTTTAAGATATTTTTCTCCTCATTGGCTTTTTGGACCTCTTTTGCCATTTGAGTTAATCTATTTTTTAAGGTGTTATTTTGTTCAGTCAGGTTGTTGACTCTCTTTTCATTATTTTCTTGCATCATTCTCATTTCTCTCCCCAGTTTTTCCTCCACTTCTCTTATTTGGTTTTCACAATTCTTTTTAAGTTCCTCTATGGCTTGTAACCAGTCTACATTTTTCTTGGAAGCTTTTGGTGCGGGAGTTCTGACTGTGTTGTCTTCCTCCTGTTCCATGCTTTGATCCTTTTTGTCCCCAAAAAAGGAATCTAAAGTTGGATTGCTGAGCTTGGTTTGCTTCCTTTGCCTGCTCATGTTGCCAGTCAGGTACTTGACTTTTGGGCTCCATAGAACTCTGCTTTCAGAGGGGAGAGCTCTGTCCCAAAAGACTGGGGTTTTTGCAGCTTCCGGAGCTATTAGGAGGCCGCCGCAGTCTCTGCATCTCATTTATTTTCCCTCATTCATGGTTCACTGGCTATTTCCCTACTGTCTACCATTTTGTCTCCCCCATCCTCCAAAACCCCCCATCCACCTGTCCCTGTTAGCTATAATCTTATACCTCTTCTCCCTTTTGTGACTGAACTGCTTGAGAAAATTGTCTACAATAGGTATTTACGCTCCATTCACTCTCTTCTTTACTCTTTGCAGTCTGGCTTCCAAACTAATAATTTAAACAAAATCTCTCTCTTCGATGTTCTTAATCGCTAAATTGCTAAGGCCTTTTCTTAGTCCTTTTCCTTTTTGACCTCCGTAGCTTTTGATATTGTTAATCTCCCTCTACTCTTTGATACTCTCGTCTCCTTAGGTCACATTGGTGCTCTTGATTCTTCTCTTACTTGTCTGACCATTACTGTTTCTGCTTTGCTGGATCTGTATCCTAGTCGTGCTCACTGACTGTGCATGTCTCACAAAGCTCTGTTTTGGATCCTCTATGCTATTTCATTTCGTGATCTCATCAGCTCTTGTGGTTTCAGTTATCACCACTATGCAGATTATTCTTAGATCTACTTGCTCACCCTTAACTGCCTATTAGACATCTCAAACTGGAAGTCCTACAGATTTCTTAAAATCAGCATGTCCAAAACAGAGCTTACCTTTTCCTCTCAATACCTCCCTTCTTTTTAACTTCTGCTTACTATAGAAGGTACCACTGTCTTCCCAGTTACTAACCCAGGCTTTTTAAGCCCTTTCTGACTTGGTTCCAACCTATCATTAAACCCCTGTCTTTCTTTCAACATTCCAGCTAAACTGGTGTTCTCTCTGTTCTTCACGTTTGGCATCCCGCCTCTCCTCTCCCATATCTGAAATACATTCCCTCTCCACTTCCGCTTCACAGTTACCTGCAAGAGACCCCTCAAGCACCTCTTAGCCAGTGTTTTTCCTGATCCTCCCCAGCCCCGACTGCTGTTGCCCTCCCTCGCTGCCTTGAATTTATTTTGTATTTTTTCAGTTAATTTTTTTACTAACCGAAGTCTGTTTCTTTCTCCATCCTACCTCCCCACCCCATTAAAAATAGATAATTTTCTTTCTTGACCCCTGAGTCCGTCGCCTCTCTGTCAGGAGATGAATAGCACATTTCATCGTAAGTCCTCTCAAATAATGGGCAGTCATCGCGTTAATTAGAGTTCTTACAGCTTTCATAGTTGCTGTTTTTTTAGTGGTGTTGTTTCATAGGTTATTTTCCTTGTTCTGCCTACTTTATTCTTCATTGGTTTATAAAAAAATTTCATTTTTCTAATGAACATATTTTAATATTTATAATATAATAGATTATAAATTGTTTTTCTGATTCTGCTTAGTTCATTCCATATCAGTTCATGCAAATCTTTCCGTGTCTCTTTGTGAAATCATCTGTTTCCTCATTTCTTGCAGCAAAATAGTGTTCTGTCACATTCATATATCACAATTTGTTCAGCCATTTTTATTCTGTGTATATTCATTCTTTGTATTCTTATATATGTGCATGTTTTCTGTCCCAACAGAATGTAAACTCCTTGAGTGGAGGGGTGATTTCATTTTTTTGTCTTTGTATCCATGAGATCTAGCATAATGCCTGCCACATAGTAATTAATAAATTCCTCTTGATTGTTTGGCTAACCAAATTATTGTTTTGGTTTTCCCTTGTCTCTCCTGATCTGTGAGAATTAATACTTTTCTGATTGCCCTAGAAAAGTGGTATTAAGTTATATGATAAGGATCAGATAGATATAATTCTTATATATCCAGGAGAATGAATGAATGAATGAATAAAGAGTATTTTTAGTTGCTTACAAAATAGGATGTATGTTGTATGCTAATACAGGCATTCTTCTGCTACAGTGCTGTTTCAACTTATTATCTTTTTGGAGTGACCCTGTGTTGCTGAGGGTACCTGAAAGGGCTTCAGTGGGCCTGGTGGACTGTGTGTCTCTTGTCCAAGAAGTCTAGCTTAGCTAAATAACTCATCCCAAGAAGGTTGACCGTCAGGAGATTTTTTTTTTTTTTTGGCCTTTGCAGTTCATCGAGATCACTTGGGAAGGTATGGAGGAGGGAGCACCTATACTAATGAAAGTGTTGAGCTTTTTAAGCACTCAAATCATGTGGATATTAGTAATCTTAAAGAGGTCCAGACTGCCCAGGAAGGAATCATATATAAGCCATGGCCTCACTACCTTTTAGTGACTGATATCATCTTCAGTCTGGCCTATTAGATGCCTTTCTCTTTCCCCTTGTCCCTAACCCCTTACCCCATGACCACCAAAAACCTATTCTGGACCATTAGTTTCATCATCATTCTTGAATTTATCATCTAACATTGGATGTATAGAGAAAGGTAATGCAGTGGTGGCTATTTCTTCAGCTCTTTTAGTATATCTCTTCCTTGTCTTATTCCAAGCCTTGATTTTTGGCAGTTATGTAAAAGCTCATTCTGTTGCCTTGATATCCCAGTTATGATTATCTCATTTCCCATATTTCCCAACAGGCAAAAATGCCTTTTGATGCCAACAAGCTCTACTGCAGTGAGGTGCTAGCCATTCTGCTCCAGGATAATGATGGTAAGGTGTCATCCCACCCCCCACCATATTGATATTCTGTTAGGTTAGGAGCAAGGCTTGTTTCAGATCATGACTGTGTTCGCCTGTCTTTGGTGTCCCCTCTGCTTTTCCTCTTGCTCTGTCTGCAGCTTTGTACCCTGTCAGGCTGTATTGATTTTGTTTGCTGATGTATCAGTGTTAGACGGCTGTAAAATCTGACAGTTAGCTTCATTTTTTTTCTCCCATTATTTTTTTTTTCCTTTTTAGACAACAGGGAATTGCTTGGGGAACTGGATGGAATCGATGTGCTTCTTCAGCAGTTATCTGTGAGTAATTCTCATGCTTCCTGCCTGCCATTAAGATACACAGCCTAGTTTAAATGGGAGGTGGGGCCAGAAATAGTGGCAGGAGATTTATGACATGTGATATAAGCAGGTTTGGAGATATGTTGGCAGGCCAGAGGTTGTTTGCTGCAGTCCCATTGTAGGCACGTGGTTTGCCTCTACCTCTGAGCCATTTGCTTTCTAAGCTATACTTGCGTCCCTGTATTTCGTTTTGATTATTATGTGCCAGGCAGCTTAGGCACAAAAAAAGCAGTGTGTCTCAGCTCCCAGAGGATCTGGCTAAGATACCACATTGTCTTTATTTACTGTGGATCCTGATTTTCATATTTCCAACCCTTCTTTCTCACCAAGATGCGTTCCATTGATGCAAGGTACTTAAAAGTTCTTTTTTGGTGAGAAAGGAGCAGATTTTAAACTTCTGGAAATGGACTGTTTTGGCGTGTGAAAGAATGGTATTTGGAGAATAGTATGATAAGTTGGTGATTGCCAGCTGTAAATAGTTAGGCAAGAAAAAGAAAGACAGTTGACACATTGGTATTCTGACAGCCTCAGAACTAGTAGTTCCCAAGATTTCTGGCAAGATTTCTTCTGGCAAGTCTCATCTGAGCTACTCTGAAAACAGAACTGATAAAGATCTTTTGGATGAAATATTGTGGTTATTGGGGAGTTGCTGGATTTCCCTTGGGAGTTTGCATACAGTTCCATTTTTGGTGTTGGCAACATAAGTAACTTGGCTTCATTCTGAGTAGAGAACTGCTAAATATCCATGAATTTCACAGTTTTGGAAGATGCTTAGTCATATTCCTTTAAGATTAGATTTATCTGTAGTACATCATATGGATGTTCATACATATTGAATAGTTTTTCCCCTGGTTATTTCTAACCAGTGGGCAAAACAAAATAAGGATCAAGTTTCTCTAAAATGGAAATTAGTTAATAGCAGGTGGTAGATTCAGATGATCAAGCTGGGGAGCCATGCATGTGAGACTAACTTAAAGAAGCTTTCATGCTTATTTACTGAAAGAAATTTCTCTTTATGAGCATGAAGTCTCTGCTACTGTTTGGAATTGCAGGTATTTAAACGGCACAATCCTGGTACAGCAGAAGAACAGGAAATGATGGAGAACTTGTTTGATTCGCTCTGTTCGTGTTTAATGCTTAGTTCCAATCGTGAGCGTTTCTTGAAGGGAGAAGGTCTCCAGCTGATGAATCTCATGCTCAGGTGTGTTGGCCTGGCCTTCTGGCTTGCGTCTTTCCTGACTCCCCTGTCATTCTGTCAATGCAAACACCCAAGCACTGTGACTGAGGGCTTTTTTCCTGTGAGCTTCTTGACCTTGTGATGTGTCAGAAGTGTTTCTCCCTCCTTCCCCTCTCTCCCTAACCCCCCAGTGTGGTATTCGAACTTCTTTTAATAGAGTCTGAGGGGCAAAGTCATTTTGAGCTATTTGTCACCCATCATTACAGCTTATTCTTATCAAACTTCTGTTAGCTTTGGTGATACTTGGTATCTTTCTTTTCTTAAATACAGTAGCGTTTGGAAATTCCAGTGATTGATCTGCATCTTTCAAGTCTGACCGCATTTTTCTTATAGTGTTCCCGCCTGCGTCTGTAATTTTTGCCGCTAATAACACGCCGCGCCGGGCAGCTGTTGTTGTTTGCCTTTGTTCTCAGAGGGGACTGTGGTGTCAGGAAGGTGGTGCCATGACTCGCAGCTGAATTGGATTTGAGTGAGGGATGTCTGTGCAAACATACCAGCATCACTTTCCCCTGCAGAGGCGTCTGAATCCGGTGGTAAGATATAGATCAGGACAACTGGAGACCCTCCCTCCGTCCCACCAGGCATCACGGTAGATAGAGTATTGGACCTGGAATCAGGAAGATCTGAGTTCAAATCCAGCCTCAGACGTGCTACTTCTGTGACCCCAGGCAAATCATGTAACCACTTTGCCTCCATTTCCTCATCTACAAAATGGAGATAATAATAGCACCTACCTGCCAAGGGCTGTTGTGAGGATCAAATGAAATACTATTTGTAAAGTACTTTGCAAACTGTATAACTGGTAGCTGCTGCTACTACTACCAGCACTACTACTGTTGTTACATCTAACTATGTTTTACAAGATTGTATGTTGAAAGGGGCCATATTGATCATCTCCTCCAGGACTATATCTAATCAGGAATCCCCTATACAGGAGGCCTTGACAGTGGTTCTTCTGCTTCTAGTTTATCACTTTTACTGTCATGATTCTCATAACTCCAGTGATTCATAGAACGGTGGATTGGTATTAGAGTTCATTTTTTCCTAAACACTTTATTTTCCAGATGAAAAACCTGAGGACAAAAGAGGGGAAGCTACTTACCCAAAGTCAAACAGTGAGTGAGAGACGGTGCCAAGACTTAAATCCAGGACTCTGTCTAGTGCCCTTCCCAGTGTGCCACTGTGCCTTCCAATTGTTGGATAACAGTAATTGTTAGTTCTTCATAGAGTCATACAATATGCTCCCCTGTGACTTTAACCTGGAGGTCTTCTTTAAAGGAAAACATTGCTAAAATCTTTTCTGTAAGGCATAATTGTCCAGAGTGGTCCAGGTATGGCCCCCTGGCCAAGTAGGAAGCTTATTGTGGGAAACGTTTTTTTTTAAATTGGTATTTGGATAAAATGCCATTAGGGACGTTGGCAGCTTTTTAGTAGATCATGGGTAAGGGTCACATAGGATGGGAAGGAAGTTGTGATTTATGCTTGTTGGAAGGAGCACCCATAATGATGAAGTAATATCAAAAAGCAGGTGGATAAATGTGACTTCAAGGCCTCCAGTGTTTGGTTGATCCTTTTTCTAATAATATTCTCCTGAAGCTCATGGATTGTTTATCCCTGTTAACGCTCTAATTGCCCCCATTTTGTTGAAATGACCACACAAAAGAAATTTAAAAGATACTTTCTAACCTTAAAACTGCATTCTTTGGGGACCTTTCCATATTGTCTGTAATGTGCTAAGTTACCACTGTCTTCCAACTGTTGTGTGCAAATATGAAATAATGCATTCCTGTACCATATGGCTTTGTAATGTGCACCAGTGGGAAGCTGAATAAATAACCAGAAATAGAGATTATTCAAACAGGAATGTTGAGATTCCTTAAAGATAATTATAAAACAAAGTTCCAAATCAAAAGGACGAAAGACTCCACTTCTCAAAGATCTTTGAACTTTTTAACTTTAAATGCTAAAGTTGATGCTATGTTTGTCTTGAAACCTTAATTAGCTGAATCGCCTGACTCAGCATTTCCTTTTTCTTCTCTTTTCGTCTTGGTTGTTTTTCTTCTGCAGCATCTGAAATAGAAGATTTAATTGGGAAGTATTTAAAAAAAAACAAACTATACCATGCCTGACTGGAAATAGCCACTAAATTGTTTTCAGAGAACCTAGAACTGAATCCAACTGCAAAATTTTAAAGATTAGGAAACTGAGACCTTGCTGAGGTAAAGTGACTTGTCTGGAGTCACGTTGCTACTAAGTGGCAGATCAAGGAATTGAATGCAAGTTGTCCATAAATATAGGGCACTTTCCACTATACGCCACTGCTCACCACACATTTCAGAAAGGTCTCGTTAGGAAGAGGTGACTGAAATGGGCCCTGTCATCCAGAAATTGTTTTGCCTCCACACTTGCAGATTGCATCTTCTATGTTGGTAGCAAATGATTTGGATGTAAGGAACATTGTCTTTCCCTTAATTTGACTTATTACATTGATAACTTGTATAGGATTCAGTTTCTTGGCCATTAAATTTTGTCAGTGACATCAAATCTCAGTGCAGTTTGAGTTATTGAGGTAGCTAAGTGGGGCAGTTGATAAAGAGTGCTGGGCCTGGAATCAGGAAGACCTGAGTTCAAGGTAGGACTTAGATATTTACTAGCAATATGATCCTGGGCAAGTCATTTAACCTCTGTTTGCCTCAGTTTTCTCAACTTTAAAATGGGGATTATGGGAATACCTACTTTTCAGGGTAGTTATGAGGGTCAAATGAGCTAATATTTGTAAAATGTTTAACATAGTACTTGGTACATAATCTTCCTTCCCACCCCCTTTTTACCTCCCTCTCTCTCCACCCTTTTCCTTTCCACTCCTGCCAAACCTTTTGTTGTTTCCATCTGGACTACTATGTTGGAGATAACTTTTTTCTTTTCACACCATTAGGAAAACTCTACTATTGTTGACTATTACCAAATGTGAAGTCTAGGGCACTGGAGGCCTTCTCTTTGTCATTTTTTCCCTGCCTAGTAAAAACAAAACAAACAACCAATCCGTTTTTTTCCTGACCCTCAAGGCATGGTTGTCTCAGTGAAAGAAAGCTGAATATTTTTAACTATAATGATCAGTCTCAGTTTCCAAGAACAGATATGGAAATGCATCACCTTCCTTTTCACTGGAGAGGTGGGAAGACCTTGGGTTGCAGTATACATATGCTGTCAGATGTGATTGTTATAGGGTTGGTTTTTCTGACCTGTTTTTCTTTGTTACAAGGGAAGGCTTATCACAGGAGTGGACTGGGCAGTCAGTATACTTAGGAATTACTATGAGGTAAACCAAAAGCCATCAATAAAACTTTTTAATAAGAAAATGAGGTCTTGGAAGACTACATTTTAACATATTTTAAAACTGTGAAAGTATTCTGGTTTATCTATTCTAATTACTTTTTAAATTTTGGTTCTGGTTCCCTGAGGCATTTTCAGGAAAGGTACATTTAAAAATAAAACTTTTTTTAAAAAAAGAAAAAGAGAAACATAAAACATATGATCACATTTATATGTGGAAAGATCTATGAGATCATAAAGGCACAATCCATGCCTTTATGGAGCTTAAAATTTAATTGAAGAATAAGACAGTGGGTAACTAAGTGCATTAGAGAAGTGCAAATTTTAGTTTTAGCACCTAATGAATCAGTTCTCACACTGTTGTAGGATCAGATTACTTGCAAATAACACCTTTTATGCTAATTGTATTGTAAGTTGAAAGTGTTATTTTCAGGAAAACAATTTATAAACAAAAGTTGGAAAGGGACCTTGGTCATTATCCAAATCAATTTCCTATTTATATATATATAGGAAACTAAGGACAAGTGCATCTGGGGGCCCATCACAAAATAGGACATACTGAATATTTTCTTAAAGCAATAAGCATGTGGAAAAATTCTGAAGAGCAGTGCATAATGGAGCTGGTGGTGGACTGTATGATGTTGCTCTTGCAGACTAGTAGGTCTGTATGGTGTGATAGAAAGTGTGCTGGATTTGGAGTTGGGTCCAGAGTCACCTTTGGCACTTAAAAGCTGAGTACAGACCAGGGGCGAGTCATGGACACGCTGAACAGCTATTCCCCTGGAAAAACAATATCTATATTAACCTTAGAAGGTTGTTGTAATGATCAAGTGGGAAAATAATGTAAATAAATGCTTTACAACTTGCAAAATGTTACACAAACATCACTTGTTAAAATGCTGCCATACAAAGCGTTTTGTGAGAAGTCTTGTGTTCCTAATATACTAGTATCTTCCATAATAGGGTTTTGGTTTTTTTTTTGCTCTTTAGGGTCACCAGTTTTAAAAATGATTTTGGAGTTTAATTTTGTTCAACTGGTCTTTTTAAAAATAGCATGTGCTCAGCACTGTGCTAGGCACTTCGGGGGTAGGTAGGGCAAGGCAGGCAGAATATGAAAGTTAATATATAATCTTCCAGAATCCCAGTAGTCTTTTTGTTTAGGCAAAGTGTGTAAACTCATGCTACAAATTAAGATGATTTGGCAGTCATTCCTGAAAGAGGGATTCTAAAGCAAAAAATCCTGTTTCCTATGCTGGAATCTTGCTAATTGTATTTCAATAATACTTCATGGATCTGTGATTTAATCAGTATAGGTACCCTCTTCATCAGTACAGATTTATATCTGTTATATCTAAGTAGATGCCATAGTTGCTATGGCTGAAAAAAATAATCATTTGGTGGCCAGTGATTATTCTTCTGTAAATGAGCCGTTCTGCACTCAGACAGGCTGGTCTTATAGCCATCCTCCATGTTGGCATTGAAGTTACCTTGGGTTTGTGCAGACTATCCCATAGACCATCCCCATTCCCTCTAATCCCTACGCCTGAACTTTTCATTTGTTGAAGTTGAATCCTTAAAAGCCGCATTCAAATATTACTTTGTCCATGGAATCTTCCTTGATCCCCCCACCTCAGTTAATAAAGTCCTCCCAAGTCAGACCTTGCCAAGCATTTTGTTTTAAAGCTAATTCACTTAACATGGATTATGTGTATTTTAGTTATATATTTATGTGTGTTGTCTCATTCTTCTACTAGACTTTAAGCTCCCTAGTGGTAATAACTGTATCTTATCTAAAGTTTGTATCTTCTTAAAACATCACTTTTGTATCCAATAACATTTAATAAATGTTTGTCGAATTGAAGCTCTGGCAGGTCTTCCTAAGCTGGAAAGACTTCAAGTATGGGTACAGTGACAGACTGTATATCTGCCTCATGAGGATCTGCCTCCATTGGATTTCAGAATTCTCTCCAATCTCAAGTTCATTGTCTTGTTGCCTAAGCTTCTTCAATTTAGCAAGTATTTATTAACTGCCTACTATGGGCAAGGATATACATCCAGACCCTCTCTCTAAGAGCTTATAATATAATGTTTGCTTGAGGATGGGGATGATATGTGCAAGTCACTGTGATGATACACAACTTAGTACAAAGGAAAAGCTTAGGTAAAGTACTTTTGAGAATTTTGAGGGCAGGGACTGGGTCAGGGAATAGAGGCAGAAGGGGATATAAAAGGGAAAGAATGATAATAGTAATAGCCAGCATTTATGTAGTCCTGACCTTGTACTGGCACTGTGCCAAGCTAAGTGCTTTTTTACAGAGCTCTCACGTGATCCTGTCAGGCTTTTAAAAGTTTGGTTAAAGGGACAAACAAATATTAATATAAAAATTACAGAATTTATTCCTTATTATTCCCTTAAGGCTAGCATTACATGCTCAAGGAGTGCAGGACTAAAGTCCTGACTGATGAACAGAGGAATCATAAGACTTTTTATACATTTTTAGAACCATCCCAATTCAGGGTGACCAGGTCACAAAACTTTATGACTTCCATTTGTTACCATCTATGTGTGAAAGCAGAGTTCCTTGGTTGTAAGTGCAAATTGACAAAGGACCAGAGCAGGGTCTATTAACATTTTATGGTCTCAGGATGTCTGTTTTGCTCTCATGTGGAGTAAGTTCCAAGATAAGGGGAATCTCACCTTTGGTCTTTGAAGTTGCAGACACAGGGAAAGGCATTTTTAATCAGAGCACTTTGTTTGATTAAATCAGACTTCAGCTAAAATATGATGTTAAATGATTATCAGTCCTTACAACAATCTTGGGAGGTAGCTGATGTTACTACCCCCATTTTACAGATAAGGAAACTGTGACAAACAGAGGTTAAGTGACTTGCCCAAAGTCACACAGCTAGAATGTGTCTGAGGTGACATTTCAACTTGGGTTTTCCTGACTCCAGGCATGGAGCTCTAGCCACTGTGCCACCTAGCTGCCTCAGTGGTCCAATTTGTTTGTGAAGAGAAGAAGTATGAAAAAGGATTGAACAAGTAGGTGGGCTGGCAGATGGTGGAAGGCTTTGGATGCCAGCTAATTGGATGTATTCAGAGAGGGAAATGTCAAAGGTGACTAAGGTTTCAATCCTGAATGACTGGGAAGATGACAGTGCTCTCAGAAGAGATAGCAGTTAGAGAATAAGGCAGTTTGGGGGCAGAGAATTGAGAAAGATTAGTTCAGTTTTGAATACATTGAATTTGAGGTTTCATCACATCTGGGTGAAGATATTCTGCAGGCAGTTGAGCTAGATCTAGAGGAAGTTGAAGGTGGAGCTGTGCTAATTTGAAGCGCAGGGAGTGGATAAGATTGAATGTAGAAAGAAGAGAATAGGATCAAGGGCAGACCCTTAGGGGCCTTATTTAAGGGGTGGAAGGATATTTCTACTTTGTAGTTTAGGAATTTATTTCCTGTAACTTTTATATATATAAGTTTTGAGGTTTTAGGGTATTTTTTTTCCTTTCAGTGATCTTTTTTGTGTGTTGTTGGTGCCATTTTCCCCTGCCTTGCAGGATCTTTCTCTCTACCAGCATCTTTAAATCTGCCCTCTCCCCTAAGTGCTGTTTTAGTTGTCTGACTGCTTATTTTCATTCATCTGTTAGAGTATCTGGATTTCAGAATTCTTGACAGGATCAATACTAAGAAGGCTAGTTTTTTGTTTCGTTTTGTTTTGTTTTTAAAGACAGAAGGAGAGACGAAGAGATCTAGGAAAAGCACAAAGGTTTGCTGAGGTGATATTTTAAAATGATGTTAGTGCAGAAAAAAAAAAAATATGGATGGGGTCCTAGAGATTAGGAACCATTGAAGAAAGAGTTCTTGTATAAGAACGCCAGAGAGGCAAGAAGGAAGGGGAGGGTGCGGTGGGAGGGAAGCAGTGCCCAGGCCTTTCAAGGCTTAAAATATATTTTGGGGTCTCTGGAAATAATTCTAGGGTACATGGGAATGTAAACAACTGAGAGGAGGATAGGAAACATCTCTTTGGGACTTGTATGTCTTCTGATATTGCAGTATACACTAGAAATGAAATGACTATCTCATGTACTGTCTTGGTTCAGATATACATATAGTGTTTTCACAAGTCTCATTTGTACAAAACCTGTGACCTTTAATTGTTTTCTGATTGGTTTTCATTTGAACAGGTTCTAATGTTCCCAGAGCATAGTACTTTGTTTATAGGCAATGCTTAATAAATGCTTTTGCAGTCATTCATTCATTAATCCATCCATTCATTGATCCATTCATTCAAGAAACAGTAAGTGTATAATTTGCGGTTTGTCTTCACCCCTTGATAGTATTGTTAAAAACACACTGAAATCTCTTTTTCTACACAGTTGGGGCTATTCTAGACAAATACACATACCCCAACACTCTGGTAGTCTCGTCTTTCCTTCTCTGCTTCCATCCCTGTTTCCCTCTTCTCCAGTTATGTATTTCACAGCAAGTGCATGTTTTTTATATAGTGGTTTTCTATACCTCCATTAATATTATCTCCAGGTGCCTTATAGTGGCGTAGAGAAAATGCTAGGCCTTCAAAAGCTATAAGAGCAAAGTACAAGCTCTGACTGGTCCTGTAAAGCTAGAAAGGTTTTAAGTATAGGTGCCATTCCCCAGTTGATAACTGGTCACAAGATATGACCAAATAGTTCTGAAAAGAATTACAGACTATTAACTACCATGAGAGAATCTACCAGGTCACTAAAAATAAAAGAAATGCAAATCACAAAAGCCTTAGGCTTTGCCTCCCTAATGCAAATTGGCAAAGGTGACAAGAGAATGCTGATGTTGGACTAGTCATGGGTAGATAAGACACACTGGTATATTGATGGTGAACTGTGAATCAGTACAACCATTTTGGAAAGCAGTTTGGAAATAGTGCAAATAAAGTGACTAAAATGTCTGTGTCCTTTGATCCCAGAGATTCTGTTATTAGACGACTTGTATCCCAAGGAGACCATTGATAAGAAAAAAATCCCCACATACCAAATATTTCTAGTAGCACTTTTTATGATAGCAAAGTAACCATTGAAAACAAAGCAGGTGCCCATCCGTTGGGGAATGGCTAAACAAATTGTGGTACATGAATGTAGTCATTACTGTACTGTAAGAAGTGACAAATGTGACAAATACAGAGAAGCATGGAAAGATCTAACTGAACTGATGCAGAGTGAAGTAAGCAGAGTCAAGAAAACAGTAAACATGGTGACTGTAATAATGTAAATGGAAAGAGCAACCCCACAAAACTGTCAGAAGTGAATATTTCAAAACTATAAAGAATAAGCCTGACTTAAAAGAATAGAAATGGAAAGACTCCCACCCCACCCCTGTGGCAAAGGGGAGGTCCAGAAGTGTTGTACATTGTACATATTTTCATACTTTTTTGATGTTTTGACCAGGGCTTTTTTTTCTTTCTGCCTTTAAAAAAGCTGTTTGTTATATATGATGGACCTCTGGCATGGAGATGGGGAGGGATACTGGGGAAATCATGGTGATGTAAAAACACAAAAGACATCAGTTAAAAACTTATTTTTTCAAAAATTAACAATTCGGTAATAACATTGTGTTTGTGTTTTCTGAAGATGGACAACCTGGCTCAGTTCAGAGAGTCTCACTACCAAAGGCAGGCTACCAGGTGCCTCTTTTTGCATACAGTAACTCATGAAGCCAACTTTCTAAGGAATAGAGGGGTTGAAATGTGTGTTGGTGAAGGGGGGGGGTGGTGTAATAAGATAATTGCTCTTTTTTGAAGTACTGAAGTAATTTTTGTGCAGCTAATTTTTTTTTTACTATCTACCTGCATTATTACTTTCCCTTCTAAAGAGATCTAATTTTAGGGATATTCATTAAGGCCTCTATTTGGACCAGTACCCAATACTGTGACTGATATTATATATAAGCAATACTCTTGTGTGTATAAGGTAAGCTCAGTTATTGTTCTTTGTCTTTGGAGATTTAAGAGTCCTGGGGCAAGAAGAGTAAGTTCAAAGAGTTAGACTGGATAAAGGTCTAGGAATGCCTTCACATAGTGGGAAAGGACTGATGGATACTTTTGTAGATGGGAGATGGGGGGGAGAGTATTCACATATGGGGAAATGAAGATTGTGCAGTTTTTAAAAGCTCCCCAGAAGCTTGCTTGGTGGCCAATTAGAGTGACTAAAACAAAAATGCACATATAGGCAAAGCTGAGGTACAGTAGGAGATTGAATTGTAGAAGATGTGCTCGTTGCCACTGAATGAAACTGGGGTGCAGCTGGATGCCTTTTTTTTTTTTTTACTTAAGAAGTATTTATTAAGGGCCTTCTTTGTGCCAGGCACTGTACTAAGTGCTTTACAAATGTTTCATTTGGATCTCATAACAAACCTGCCAAGTTGATGCTATTGTTTCCCCATTTTATAATTGAAGGAAACTAAGGCAGAAAGTGGCGAAGTGACTTGCCCAAGGTCCCACAGCTGTTAAGTATCTGAAGGTGGATTTGAATTCAGCTCTTCCTGGCTCTAAGCCCAGCACTTTGGTTGCAAGGGTCTTTAAGATAGTTGCCGCAAAAAGAAGGTTCAGAAATGCTAGGCTTAATTAAAGTGTATTCTCCCAAATCACTCAATTCTTACAAACAAAAACACTTTTAAAAAATAATGTGTCCTTGGAGCAAAATAAGTAATGGGTTTTTTTTTTTGGTTTGTTTTAAAGCAACAAAGGGGGGAAAAACAGAAGAATTACATTGTCAGTTTCCTTGGAAATGTTGACATGAGGCTTATTACTTTTGCTGTAAAACCCTGTTCCAGTTAGAGAGAGAAGAGACTACTGTGTTCCCAAGGGATGTGTACAGAGGCATCTCTGGGTTGTGTAGCCGAAATGTAGCGAACCTGTCTCAGATATTAACTGAAAGCAGAAAAGGGGGAGAAGAAGGCTCAGCACTTCCATTCTGAGAACGATAGGGGTCTTGTTGTTGTTCTGGGGCAGTTGTGTTGTTTTTGTTAACATGCAAAAAACCCTGTTTGAGTAAAAATGAATAAAGTGGGTATGTTACATTAAAAATAAATCTTCCCATTGTTTTGAACTGTGTGATTCTGTCAGAGCACATAGATTGATTTTGAGAAGTTTAGCCTGGGTTATGTGGTTTTTGTTTGATTTTATTTATGTGGTCTTGTTTTGAATGAATTACAAGCCACATTGCTATATTAATTTTTGGGGGGGTCATGTTTTCATTAAAAAAAAGTCAGGGGCCCCTTCTTTTTTCCGCCTTCCATCCCCCAGAATTCAGGTGCACAAGGAAAATAGCAATCCAAACCTCTTTGAAGTGAGTCAGCCGTGCTGGTGGCATTGTCTACAGTGCTGAGCTCCAAGCTGTGCACACAGGTCTGTTTGTTGTTCCACCAACAACAAATGTTGCTTTTCTTCTCCTCCCACTCCCCAACTCCCATTCCCAAGCTGAGTAGCTCTCTTTTCTCCTGGATGGATAGTAATAGTTTGCACCTGTTAGTGAGGAATCAGGAAAAGACTCCACAAACACAAAGTAATCCTTCCGACAGCCCTCGAGGCTGGTGTAGCTATTTCACAAATGAGAAACTGTGATGGCCGTGAGGCAAAGTTACTGAATCAGGATTTCATGGTGAGGGGGTGATTTAGGGTCTAGTGGTTCGGAACTAACTATTTTTCCTTAATAATGAACCTTCCATATAATCTTATTTCCCAATCAAGTGAAAGGAGAACCCATTGGTAGAGTGACTCAGAAGCCAGGGTATTTTTCCAGTTCTATTTATAAATGTCTGTGATTTTGGTCCAACTGAACACTTGTTGTCCTGCCTGGGAAGTGATGTGTTTTGGAATCTTAAAATGAAAGGCACCTTTTATTTGTAAAGTTAAAAAAAGACATATTTTGTACCAAGTAAAGTTGTCTGAATTTCTTGAATATCAGTCAACTATGAGGCATTTTAACATCACAGTAATGGATGTAAGAGAAGTCATGGTTAGTTGCAGAAACAGTTGGAACAAACCAGTCAGAAAAAAATGAACTTTTTTCCCCCCTCCAAAAGTATAATAGGGGAAGGAAAACAGACATCAATGAAATGTTTCTATGAGATATTTCTCTAGTCACCACAAGTCATATAGGCTGGCTTCTGAATTGGTATCTGAATGAAAGACAGCTTGATGAACCCAGATGAGACTAAGATAAACTGCTTGTCCTCCAGTAGAATAAATATTTCAGATAAAGTCAACCCATGATAGTCCAGCCAAACAGCTATTGATCGCTAAAAGCCTGAACTTAAGGCTAATGAATATTCCAGAGTTCACTTCTCTGCAGGTCACCTAAATGGTGATCAATATACAATTACTGTCCCTTTAAATGTTCCTTATATTGCCCTCTTGGAAAAGGGCTTTGCTTTTAAAGTTTTCTTTTGGCAAATTTACCTAGGCCAGAAAATGAGATAAACTTTACCAGATGGGTGGTTTTCATTTTAATGCATACAGTAATTTTATGTTCATGGCGTGGTTTGAACATGTAACCCAGAATACCTTATTTTGTGCTTCAAGTGCTTTCTGGCCATACAGGAGAACAGTGAGGACAGTCGGGGTAGACTGTACCAATTTCTTAATTTCTGTTCACGGGATTGGCTTTCTACAGTAGTAACTGGAGTGAAATAATAGAATTTCAGCTCATATTAAGTTAAATGCTAAATTAGTTGCTTGGGGAGGGGAAGCAGGTAGGTGCTGTGGATAGAGCATAGGGTTTAGAATCAGGAAAACTCATCTTCATGAGTTAAGTCTGTCCTCAGACACTTACTATCTGTGTGATCCTGGGTAAGTCACTTCACTCTGTTTGCCTCAATTTCTTCATCTGTAAAATAAGGTGATGAAGGAAATGGCAAACCACTCTAGTTGCCAAGAAAACCCCAAAGGGAGTTGTGAAGAATTGGACATGATTGAAACAACTGAACAACAACAACAACACTTGTATATGGAATTGAACACATTAATTTTATCCAGCTTTCACGTTAGAATTTCAGTTGTGTTGTATCTTGGGGCATGCCATGTTTTCTTCTAGATTCAGAACCTTGTCTATCTTATACTAAACTTTTTAAACTCAAAAATTCATAGAATAGTAGCATTGGAAGGCCCTTGGAGATCTTCTAGTTCAACTCCTATATAAAATTACGGAGAGGGGGAAGTCGTTTATTCCCTCTATGTCACACATGTAGTTTGTGGCAAAGCTAAGATTAGACCCCAAGTCAGCCCCATAATCTAGTGCTCTTTCCACTTTGATAGAGATATGATGGTATTAGTTGATCCTTTTAATCAATTCATATTGAATTAATAAAGAGGAGTTGGAAAGGTTAGTTTTCTTTAGATGGGGTCCACTGTCATGCCCTCTCACAAACTGCCTTGTTGTTTTACCTCCTGAGACAATGCTTTGCCGGATGAGTCATTGGCCTGGCTGAGTTTGGCAGCCCCCTTATGTTGAGAAGAGCAGTTGAGTGAAGAGACTTGCATTATCTTCCAGTTTTGCTACCTGTTGGCTGTTTGATCTTGGAGTCAGGCCTCAGTTTTCTCATCTGTAAAACAGTGATTATAATAACTGTCCCGTGTAGGTCATTACAAAGAACAAATGAAATATTTATAAGCTTTGAAACTGTAACGTGCTGTATCAGTATTGTGACAAGAGACTACATTCTAAAGGTAAATTATTCTTAACTGAGTATTCTTGGTGACTATGAGAGCTCCTAGAATGAGGTAGTACTACACTTTTAACATTTAATTGTATACTTTAGTACTTGGATAGATTGGTGATCTCCTGGGTGTAGGTACTTGTTACAGTAGTGCACCTAACTACACCTTCTTAAGCTGTGTAGCTCTTGTCCATGGATCTATTCACTCTGCCGGGGATTTTCTTCTCTGTCTCTTGACGTTGTGTGGGTCCTGTGGAGGATGCATGTTGTCTCTCATTTATTCCTCCTTTAGTCCACGTGACTGACTTACCTTCTTTTGTTTTCTAACTCTTTGCATCTTTTTCTTTACTTTTCTTGCATAATTCCTTGTTGGTAGTGTTGCAGCCCACATACACCTTTGCCTGTTGAATGGTTCTCAATTTAGTCCCTCAGAGATGGTAACATTCTTTCATTCACTTCCTCTGGGGATCTGAAAAGGCAAATGATTTGCAGAAGCTTTCTATGAACCTTGTTTAAGCAGCTCTCACTTTGAGTAGAGGATGAGGTAAATGCTGTTGAGTGGCCTTTGTTTGGGCATTTTCACATGGTCTCTTCATATTATTTTTTTTCACCATACAAAAAACTCTTTCTTTCTCTAGGGAAAAGAAGATATCCCGAAGTAGTGCCTTAAAGGTATTGGATCATGCTATGATTGGACCTGAGGGTACTGACAACTGCCATAAGTTTGTTGACATCTTAGGTTTGCGAACCATCTTTCCTCTCTTTATGAAGTCTCCCAAGAAAATCAAGAAAGTAGGAACCACAGAAAAGGAACATGAAGGTAAGATCAGCCCACAAATTGGAGAAAATAGAATGGACAGCATAACATCCTTGATAGCAGAAACTTTTTCGTTTTGTCTTTATATTCAGTGTCTGTCTAACATAATGCCTTACACATAGTAGAACTTAGTAAATGCTTGTTGAATTGGTTTGGTCTATTCTGAGTTTTAAAAACAAATACACTTTCAATTGAGTGAAGGAAGATTAGAAGTGAAACAGCTAGATTTTTGACTACCCCTTCAATGGGCATGAAAAATCCACCCTATTGCACGATGCATTGAGGAACATTGTCTTCAGAGTCAAGAGATGTGAAGTTTAGACTCACCTCCGTCCCTAACTGGCTGTGTAAACCCCTGGCATGGTACATCACCTCTCTGTGCCTTAGTTTCCTCACCTGTAAAATTTGGGAGTTAAGACTAGATGTATTGACAGCTGATGTAACAACTGTTTCACACTTGCCTGAGTCCTGGTGGCTTTCCTTGTGGCCTGTTAATAAGTCTGTGTCTGGGAGTTTTGTTTTCTTAGCTATAATTTGTAGCTGGGTGTCTCTCTGATGGAAGACCCTTTTGAAAAGAGTTATGAAGTGGTAACAAATGTCATCTCCAAAGTGGTGCTTTCATGGATTTCTGCATTAAAGTATGATTCAACTAACATCAGGAATTGCAGGAATAAACTATTTATAGCCCAGGTTCTCCTTTTTATGTTTCTCCTCCCCAGTGGAACACACTTCTTACAAAATGCTTCCATGAATTGCAGTTGTGCTTTGAAACACCATAACCAGAGTAGTTACTGTAGGGCCAGTTTCTTTCTGCTACAATCTGGAGGGATGGGAATTTATGAGCATTGGCAGTGGTGTTCGAGGCTTGTGCCAAGTACCTCTCTAGGGGCTATAGGTTATTGGTACAGCATAAGGAATTGGAAGATGGAGACAAGGATGAACATGGAAGTAGGGACTGTGACATTAAAACATAAATTGTGGCCAGTGAACCTTTCCAAAGCAAGGGGACCTTTAGAATCTAAAACTCTAAGAAGTAACCATAGGATTTTTAAAGGTAGAATATGCCTGGAGATTATCTAGTCCAATTTTATCACTTAACAGAGAAGGAAACTGAGGACTTGAGAGTTTTACTGATTTACCCAAGATCACAGTTAAGAAGTGACAGAATCAGAATTTGGACCAGGTCTTCCCTATTCTTAAGTACTTTGTTCTTTCCACTGTATTTTGCTGCATTACTTGGAGTAAAGATGTTTGAATTCTATTTGGTGAGTTCTGTAGCACATTGAAAAGTCACAGGGTCCTTAATTACAGTATTTGTGAAAGTGGACCATTAACAAGTATGTTCGAAGTTAGCTGAATTAATACCTTACAGTATTCATATTTATTGATAATGATTAAAAATGGATGTTTTGATTAACTGGGAGTTTTATTTACCTATATCTGTCTATAAATCTCAGTCATATATGATATATATCTTATCTATATCATTTATATCTGTCTGTTTATCTGTCTGTCTGTCTATCTATCTATCTATCTATCTTATCTATCTATCTGTCTGTGCCCAGAGTGGGCAAACTGTATAATATTGACTGGTGGTTAGTGCTTGCTTTGAGTTGGAAGTCAGTCCAAAACTGGTACCTTTTCTGTCCTAGAACTTCTATAGCATCAACATTCATTGAGTGCCTACTATATGCAAGGCTCTTTGTAAACATTAGGAAGGGGTAGGCATACAGAGGAAAAACACAGGTAAGACTTGGCTCCTGTCCTCACTTAGCTAATGGTTTTATAGAGGGTGACTAAGAAATATACACAAATATAATACAGGAGTGCATAATAAGGATAAACAAAGAGATAAAAGAATCTAGAAGATGGAGTATATACTGATATGTAATGGGAAGGGTACTGTGTTTGAGAATCAGAGGACCTAGTTTGAACTCTGGCTCTGCTAATTAATTGTTTCAGATTGGGCAAGTTACCTCTCCTCTTCAAGCCCATTTCCTTATTTCTAAAATGAAAGGATTGGACAAGAAAATTGTCTACCAGGTGATGAAGTTCTTTTGGCCACTGCAACTCATGAAATTATTTACTAAAGCATGAAGGGGTTGTTATCTTTGTTGGTATTAGAAGGGTCCATTTGGATAAAATTACAGATTTTTAAAAGTATCAGAAACTGAAATAATGGGCTTGACACACTGCCATAGGGTAGGTGGCAGGAGTACAAAAGAAGTAGTAGACAATTCCCCAAGGAATGCATAAAAACATGTGGAAGGAAGAAAACAGTAAAATGATGCAATTCATGGTATAATCAAGGACTGGCTTATAGTTTAGAAAAGATATATGTAGGAATAGTTGGGAAAGGGTTCCTGAAGGAGGTGGAATTGAGTGTAGTCTAGAAGCATAACTAGGATTTGGATGGGGGAGGGGAAGTGTATTCTAGCAGGGCAGATAGAGTGAAGAGACAAAAAAGGCAGCCTGGTATGGAACATGAGTTGAGTTTCTGCCCCTGATGTCTGCTGCTCTTGGAACATTGTACAAACAGGTCATGTAATCTACATGGGCTTCATGTATAAATTGAGTGGGTGGACTAGAGCAGAGGTGTCAAGCCCAATCCAAACCACATTAAAATGTATGGGTAATGCTTAAAAAAAATAAGCAAAAGTACAAAAAAATAGATAAGATAACATTTTAAAACCAAGTCATTATACAGCCCATGGGGATCCTTTTGTGCAGATTGTTATTGTTGTTGAGTTGTTTCAATCTTGTCAGACTCTTCGTGTCCCCATTTGGTGTTTTCTTGGCAGAGATACTGGAATGATTTATCATTTCCTTCTGTAGTTCATCTTACAGATGAAGAAACTGAGGCAAAAAGGGTTAAGTGACTTGCCCAGTGTCACACAACTAATAAGTATTTGAGGCTGGATTTGAACTCAGGAAGATTAAGTCTTTCTTACTGCAGGCCCAACACTGGCTATCTACTGTGCCACCTACCTGCCCCAGATTAGTGGGCTCCTTTTCTTTTTGACTTTGACACCATTGAACTAGATATCATTTGAAGTCCTTTCCATTTCTCAGTCTGTGATCCTGTGACTAGAGAATCTCT
Source organism: Pseudochirops cupreus (assembly GCA_028627135.1). Lineage (NCBI taxonomy): Eukaryota > Metazoa > Chordata > Mammalia > Diprotodontia > Pseudocheiridae > Pseudochirops > Pseudochirops cupreus. The sequence goes on along the minus strand of CM053581.1, from coordinate 270,535,441 downwards.
AAAGCTCCCTCAAGTTCAGAATCCTCTGATCATTGCTAGCTAGAAGAGTCAGGAAGGGATGCGCCTAAGAGGTGGCATTTATTTAGATAAGCCTTAAAAGATGATAAGCATTTTAATTGGTGAGAATGTGGATGGATTGAGGGGAGGGTATTTTAGGCATAGAGAGTTGTTTGTGATCAAGGTCACAAAAGTAGGGAATGGAGAGATATCTTTGTTTAAGAAATGGTGAATTTGGTTGGAGCATAGACCACATGAAAGAAGGAATGGTGTTAGGGAAATAGAGATTAAAGCCAAATTGTGGAGAGGATTTTGAGATTTAATCACACCAGGTTGAAAGGAGTCAAAATCTCTGCACACTGCTTTTGAAAGGTTGCCCTGCCCTGATCTATGCAATACTTGAATGACCAGTTTTCAGACGTAGGGAAAGCTGGACTGAAGGTAATTCAATCACTGGTATTTCATAAAGCCCTTCAAGAACATATAGTGCCTTGTAATGGTAATGAAATTTGAAGATCCTTTTGTATTGCTAAGCTAAGAGGTACTTAGCACCTAGTTTCAAATTAAGGCTCTGTTAAAGAAACAGAAGGTATGAACCCCTCTTGCTGACATAATAGAAAGGGGCTGAACAGGAAACCCCTGTTGCTGACATGACAGGAAGGGACTGAATAGGGAGGAACAATACTGTATATAAGGAAGAACCCCAGCTGGGAAAGTCAGAATTTCCTGGGAACTTGTGGTGGCAGAGCTTCTTCTGAGGGCCAGGGTCAGCCAAGCTGCTGAGGACTTTTGAAGGCCAACTGAAGCTGCCAGAGGAAGCATGACTGTAGCGTTGGTTACTTTGTCTTTTTGTGGCTTTGTTAAGCCTTGACTTCCCAGGAATAGAGACTGTGAAGGATTTAAGGTGGACTGGACACTGCGAGCTTCATTGTGGAACAGGAACTGCACAGAAAGCTGGACAAGGACCTGTGAGCTGTCTGCCTTTGAACCCAGGTGACAGTTTGGTGAATCCATGTAGGAGCTGAGACCATCGAAAGGGATCCAGGGAATCTGAGAGCCTACCTCAGGTCAAGATGAAGAGATCTCTCCATTGATACTGAGTAATGACTGACTGAAGTTGTAACTTACTTATGACCTTGAAATTGTAACGTATTTGTGACTGACGGGTGGATGGCCTGTGTATTTCCCACTACCCCTTAAGAGAGTACTGAGTAGTGACTGATATTGTAACTTAATTGTACCCCATGGGTGGAGAATTTTTACTATTATACTTTGTGTCCCTTACCTCCTTAAGGATGAGTGAGTTAAAGATTAAGGAGGCTCTCCTCCCTAAGACTGATTGAATTAAGGACTTAACTAAATGATTGATTGTCTAAATGAATGCACCTTGTTTAAAAGAGAACTGCTGAATGATGGAGTTACTAAGTGATTGATTGACTAAATGGTTGTACTTTGTTCGAGACTATGTGACCACTTTGGTGAAAAACTGTGCAGCCATTTTAGTGATAAGTTGTTGTGAATGCTAGGTTTTTATTTTCTGTGATAAGTTGTAATATTGTGAATGCTGTACCTTTGATTTTCTGTGAATGTTTTGCTCTGATTTGTAATTGAATGGAGTGTTCACTATACTATGTAATCAGAACCTTGAAAACTGTTTACAGCAGCCATCCTCTGGAAAGCTGCTTGTGCTTGGCTTTACATACCTCCTAGTCACCATTTTGGTAGTCAGTTATCGTAAATGTTAAAATTTGTGATAATGAGTTGAATTGTCACTGAATCTATGATATTCCCCAAAAGTTACTTTTTAAAGAAGAATCTCATATCAGGAGTTTATTTTTCTGTATTTTCATCATAAAAATAGAATATGGAGAAAAAATGTTCTGGCAGTTTGTGTTTTCTCAATCATTTGGATTTTGGATAAACTGATATTTACTGTGTTAAGAATGTAGTACTGTCTCAACTTTTATTTTTGGTTTAAATTCTGAATATTTAATGTGCTTCACTTCAACAAGCATTTTTAAAAGCATCTACTACACGCCAAGCTTAGGTGTCCAGGAATACAAAGACAGAAAAGAAACAATCCCTGCTCCCAAATAGCTTATGGTCTATATTTTCATTAACATTTTGTCCAAAGCCTTCCCATTAATTCTCTTTTAATTAGGTTTGTTTTTGCTTTTGCCTTGTCTAAGATCATGATTGCTATCCCTGCCTTTTTTTTTTATTAAATTCTTTATTAAATTTTTTTGAGTTACATATTTTCTCCCCGTCTTTCCCCCGCCCACCACCCCAAAACAGCCATCCCAGTATTTCCCCCCGC
>CM053581.1:270489410-270532627 GCA_028627135.1 Pseudochirops cupreus | reverse complement strand
TTTGGGCTTATCAAACAGTATATTACTGTAATCATTGACTACTGAGTCTTTTGTATCCAATCTATTCCATTGATCCACTACTCTATTCCTTAGCCAGTACCAAGCGGTTTTGATGACTGCTGCTTTATAATACAGATTAAAATCTGTTAAGGCTAAGCCATCTTCCGTAGCATTTCTTTTCATTAATTGCCTTGATATTCTGGACTTTTTGTTCTTCCAAATGAATTTTGTCGTTATATTTTCTGGTTCTATAAAGTAATTTTTTGGTAGATTGATTGGTATGGCACTAAATATGTAATTTAATTTAGGTAAAATTGTTATTTTTGTTATATTAGCTCGACCCAGCCACAATCAATTGATGTTTTCCCAATTAGTTAGATCTGATTTTATGTGTGTGAAAAGTGTTTTGTAGTTATATTCATATAGGTACTGGGTTTGTTTTGGCAGGTAGATTCCCAAATATTTTATAATGTCTACAGTAACTTTAAATGGGGTTTCTCTTACTATCTCTTGCTGTTGAACTTCATTGGAAATATATAGGAATGCTGAGGGTTTGTGTGGGTTTGTTTTATATCCTGCAACTTTGCTAAATTTATTTATTGTCTCAAGAAGTTTTATACTTGATTCTCTAGGATTCTCCATGTATATCATCATCTCATTTGCAAAGAGTGATAGCTTAGTCTCTTCTTTGCCTAATTTGATTCCTTTGATTTGTTTCTTCTCTAATTGCTATTGCTAACATTTCTAGTACCAGATTGAATAATAGAGGTGATAGTGGACATCCTTGTTTCACTCCTGATCTTATTGGAAATGCTTCTAGTTTATCCCCATTGCATATAATACTTGCTGATGGCTTTAAGTAGATGCTACCTGTTATTCTAAGGAAAACTCCATTTATTCCTATACTTTCACGTGTTTTTAATAGGAATGGATGTTGTATTTTGTCAAAAGCTTTTTCTGCATCTATTGAGATAATCATATGGTTTCTGCTAGTTTTATTGTTGATATGATCAATGATACTGATGGTTTTCCTAATATTGAACCATCCTTGCATTCCTAGAATAAATCCAACCTGATCAAAATGTATTATTCTTGTGATAAGTTGCTATAGTCTTTTTGCTAATATTTTATTTAAAATTTTTGCATCTGTATTCATGAGTGAGATTGGTCTATAATTTTCTTTCTCCAATTTGTCTCTCCCTGATTTAGGTATCAGCACCATATTTGTATCATAAAAAGAATTTGGCAGGACTCCTTCCTCACCAATTTTCCCAAATAGTTTGTAGAGTATTGGGGTCAATTGATCTTTAAATGTTTGATAGTATTCACTAGTAAATCGATCTGGCCCTGGGGATTTTTTCTTAGGGAGTTCTCTGATAGCTTGTTCATTTTTTTTTTCTGAGATGTGGTTGTTTAAGTAATTTACTTCCTCTTCAGTCAGTCTGGGCAACTTATATTTTTGTAAATATTCATCCATTTCACCAAGATTGTCAAATTTATGTGCATAAAATTAGGCAAAATAATTCCTAATTATTGTTTTAACTTCCTCTTAATTGGAGGTACATTTACCCTTTTCATTTTTGAGACTTGAAATTTGGTTCTCTTCTCTTTTTTTTATCATATTGACTAAGGGTCTATCAATTTTATTGGTTTTTTCATAAAACCAACACTTAGTTTTGTTTTTAAGTTCAATGGTTTTCTTACTTTCAGTTTTATTAATCTCTCCTTTAGTTTTTATTATTTCTAATTTTGTATTTAATTGGGGATTTTCAGTTTGTTCTTTTTCTAACTTTTTCAATTACATGCCCAATTCATTGACCTCCATTTTCTCTAATTTTTTCATGTATGCATTCAGGGATATAAAACTTCCTCTAAGAACTGCCTTTGCTGCATCCCACAAGTTTTGGTATGTTCTTGAACTTCTATATCTTCACCTGGGGGCCTGTTGGTTTTTGGTACTTCCAAGGTGATGTGATATATAGAGAAGTCTGGTTAGAAACCCTCTTGGTTTATACTCTGGTCTTTACCCAGATTGGACCCCTTCTCTCTCATAACCACAACTGCTCTTCTCTGTTCTTGGAACTGTGACCTGAACTTGGGTAATAGTAGCTGCCAAATGGTGCCTGATCTTGCAAGCAGTGCTAACACAGGAGTCCCCTGGAATTTCTTTTGGATCAGAAATTCAGTCCTCTTATTATTTCTATGCATTGAGTGTGCCTGATGCTTATGCTTCTATTTTAGCTACTTCCTCTAAGGCCCACCACCAGTGATGTTTTGACCAATCTGTCATTTTGTAGGAGAGGCTTTTGGGGAAATTTGACAATTGTGACCTTATACTTTGCCATTTTGATTTTATTCCCCACTATTAATTCTCATTAGTGTTTATTAGAATAGTGGTTTAAAGAGACTTCTGTATCTTCTATAAGTAACTCCTCCAGAATGTGAGAACCATTGGTCTGTACTTGTGCAACCTGGCTTGCTTTTATTACTAACCAAACTTTTAATCTGCCTAGGCTAATAGTAGCCAAAAGCTGGTGGGAGGGGGGTAGAGGAGAATATGTGTTGTGCTTTTCCTCAGTTGTCACCTACCGTGACTACATTTATGGTGAAATAGAATTCCTGGAGAAGGCAGGAAATATGGCAGGTTTAGAAGAATTATGCTCAGTACTCTCTGAGAAACTGGCAATAAGTAAGTAAAGGCCCTATCGTGGTCAGCTCTGCTTTAGTCAAAGACTCGCGCTTTTATTCTGAGTGGTATTGAGGCAAGTGTGAAGAACAGAAGTCTTCAGCGGGATGTTATTTTGTATGTGTTCTTGAGAAGGGGAAAAGTGACAGATTCAGTGAGCAGCTGTTTTCCTTCTGAAAAATGTGTCAGTGGCGTGCTGGTAACAGTACATTTGCTTTAGAGCACCCACATTAGAAATTGGATAACATTATATTAGTGAGGGCAATGGCTTGGTAAGACAGCCCCTGCAAGGCATGTTTGGGCTCTGATAGCTCTCCAGGATGAGTTGTGAATCTTGAATACCACAGAAAAGAGAGGAGCTGCTGCCGGCTTGCTCTCTGGCTGCAGTGGTCAAGCTATGGACCAGGCATGAGTGGAAGTAAGTGTTGCACGAGTATTCCTTTAGCTGCTTTTCTATTTTCTGTAAAACCCTATAGTTTTGTGAACCTTAGAGGAAGTTTCTCCCTACTCAGGCTAAGCCTTCTTAACCTGAACCAGGTTCAGTTCTGTGGAATTTACCAAACACTTACTTTATACCTGCTGTGTGCCAGGTATTGTTTTGTAGGTAAGAGCATTTTGTAACAAGATTATTTTAAATACCTCCTCATCAAGAGTGAGAGGTAGAAAGCCAATTTTCTTATTTAGTAACTTTTAGATCCTGCTTTTTTAGAATACCCTCTCCTGGCCACCTTAGGCCCTTCCCTACACACTGCCATTTGCTGCTGCCATAGTCATTTCTTGAGGCTGACCCTACTGTCACCCTAGACCCCACCAGAGATAGGGCTTAGCACCTTCTAGGGTTGTTCTCCAGCTTTTTCCTCATGCTGAGAATCTATCAAGATCCAAAAATATGGACTGTCAGGAAAGGTCTGTATGGGTAGGAATCTGTGATGCTTAGACTTCTGCCTAGAGGTAAGATAGAAGAGATTTGGATTTCCCTGGTGGCCTTCTGCAGTTAATGATAGGATAGACCCCAGTTCTTTCCTCTGAAATCCCTTTTTCCCATTCTTTCATAATCTAATAATACTGAGAAGAGAGCAAACCCTTTCTTGTTGGATGTGAATACTCTGAAAGCAGTGTGCCATATTTTAGAATGAGAAGGAATAGTGATTCTGGAACTAGAAAGACAGTTTTTGGAGAGGAGAGAACCTGTGGTAGGTTGTGGTTTATCTGAAGGGGGAGAGAAAAAAAAGACAGCCCACATACGTCAGGCTTGTGTATGATTGAGTCTCTGTTTTGGGACCTGGTTGTAGGAGGAATGGTTGGAACTGAAATCCATTCGGGTTTGTACTGTAATAAAGGCATTAGAAACAGATCAGGGGAGGCACTTGGCTTGGGGTGGGTCAGAGAGAAATAATTTGTCCTTGGTTTTATAAAGAAGAGTACAGTGTATTGTCTCCTTGATGTTAACTGCTTCAGAATAAGAGGGAAGGGAAGAGATGGAATCCAGAAATGGCATTTGACCTTTATTTCTTGTCTCTTCTAAAAAAATTCTTATTAAAATAAGTCCAATTTTCCTTGTATTGCTTCATTAGGTAAGTGAGTTATTGAGCTTGTAGCAGTTCAAGTTAATTGAGCTGTTTTAACATGGTTTCCCTGGAGGCTGTTAAGAGCTTTAACTCTCTGAGTGACAAAGCTGAGAAGGGTATGCAAAATGTGCAAGTGCATGTGGTTACATGCACCCTTTGTCTTGTTAAAAATCTCAGGAGAAGATGCTGGATGACCTAGTGGGTTCTCTCACTCTACAGGTTTAATCTCTGCTGAGCTAAGAAGGCTCTATCACAGGTTGGGCACAAATAGTTTGAACATTTGGGATGGAGATATCTCTAGATTTGCATATCTCACGTTTCCTAGTGATGTCTTGACTTGCTTGCGAATTGGATTTAAGTGAGGCAGAGTTGTGCAAAGTTGTCAGGCTCACTCTTCCAGATAAATCAAAGTCCAATGACAAGGCAAAAGTCAAGATAATTGAAATATGGAGGATGACTTTTTCATCTGTGATACCTGACCAAGTTCTAAGTGGGGTGATGATCCATTCTGCTGGAGGGGTTGGATGGATGATCCATTCACATGCTTGGGGGGTAGTCATCCCCCTAACTCACTCACATATTTGAAACCCAGCAGTTACTCTCCAGTTAGGCCATTTGCCAAGATGATTTTACCAGGGTGTGGCCTCACACCGCAGCTTCTTGGAGACACAGGTGAGAGTTGGATGACAGGTGAACACACCAAAGGTGAATGAGTAATCCTGAAAAGGGCTCAGCAAGTGCTCACACCAGAGGTGCTAGTCCTTCTATGGTGACTCAGAACATAAACTCAGAAGTGAATGATTCTAGAACATCTACAAGTAAAGCCTAAAAATAAAACACATCATGGGCAAAAATTCAACCAGATTTCCTAGAAGATAATGAAGTAAGTGGTCATGTACCTAATACCTGGAGGACATCTGAAAGAAGACCAAGAGTCCTGCCCTGAAAAATGTTTATTCTTATTAAATGAAAGCAGCTTGAAAACACTTAAAAGAAATATCACAAATGCAAAATGTTAGCAGTCAAATTAAGGACTCAGGTACAATAGAGGAAGGCAGAACAAAGGAATTCTCAGAGTGGTTTTAAGTAAAAGACTTATTGAAGGAGGTGAAATGGTGGTCTGGATTGATAATTTCCACACTAGGTTTTTGGCTCTCCATTCCACTTTTTTTTTTTATCATCTCTGCTCCTCCACATTGCAGGGGCAATGAAAAGAGGCCCCACAGTAGGTATTGAAGGACTTGAATTCTAGGGCCATCTTTTCCATTTGCTGAGTGATTAGGACAATTGTTTCATTCTTCTGAACTTGTTTTCTCACATAGGGATAATTATATACTGTTTACTTAAGGTCTATTGTAAAGATGAAATGAGATTATATTTGTGTATGAAAGGACTTGGGAAAGTATAACGTGCTTCACTAGTTGTTATTGTTGGTAGGTGTCCTTCAGCGCTGGTTACCTGCATGGCATCCAGAGCATCTTTATGCTGTTATTATCAGTTACCTAGTCACTCTGTTAGCATTTATTAAATGCCTACTTTATGCCAGGCACTGTGCTAAGTGCTAGTATTTTGCTATATATTTTTACCATATGGCCTAATTCTCTACGGTGACTGGAACCAAGTTTATCTAGGGGAGTAAATAATGTGCATGACAAGAGTTGGCTAATGTGGCTGGAATTATAATAATAATAATATATACGTTGTGACAAACACAATGTAAGGTTATAAGGTATAGTCCTGATCTTTCTTTCCTGCCTTGTATGATTTTAAAGTTTAGCAAATCAAAGCCTTGCTGTCTCACGTAATTGTGAGTTGTTAAAGTGCTTCCCTACCTGCCCCCCCTGCTTTCCCAGGAAGGGACCTTGTTGTAATGCAAAGAGATGATCATCCTTGTGTTTTCCATTTGTAGAATAGATTTTCCTGTGTAAATTTCTCTAGCTATAAGGAATGGCCTTCCTTGGTTAGTGAGGAGCCCCTCCCTACTGTCTTCTTCTCTAGCACTCCCCTTTCATCCTCCCTCACCCTCTCTGCCTTACCCCACCCAAGAACACCAAGTGTGTTTTTTGTGTTCTTGTTTTCCTAAACCTTCAAAATTAAAGAGAAGATTTTGGCAGTGGAATCTGGAACAACAAACTGTGGGAAGAATGAACGGTATTTAATTTTAAGAATAGCATTAAGCCATTTACTAACAGGCACTTTATGTTAAGCAAGGATTAAAATGTCTTGCTGTTGTTTTTCTTGCTATTTGAAAACCTTATAAATGAACAGTTTCTGGATCAATTCCCTTCCCCCCCCTCCAGCTGGCTGTCTCATTTTTGACCTGGGATGATAGAAATACAAGAATACTGAAATGTACAATTTGGGGACTTCCTCAAAATTTAGGCTGGAGGGGATGATTTTGAACATTACACATCTGGTTTGCTAACTGGTTAAAGCCTTGGAAAGGATTAATCCACATATATTTCCCAGGGAGAAGGTTGTTTTTCACTGTTGTTTATTTCTCAATGAGGAAAACATTTTAGCAGAGGGACTGTTTATTGTCAAGCAGGCAGATGCTTTTTTCAGAAGGTTACTACAGTCACTCCTTTTACCTTTCGCAGTCATAGAGCTACTGAGCTGGAAGAGATTCTAGAGATCATCTGGTCCCAGCCCGTCGTTTTGCAAAAAAAAGTAAATGGAAACCCAGAAAGCGCTTTTGTCCTTTTTTTATTGTACTTTCTGCCATGTGATATAGTCATATGTGTGCGCGTCTTGTGTGTCTCTGTTAGTCTGTGAGTTCTCCAAAGGCAGGGACTCTGCCCTTTGCTTTGTATTTCCCATGGGTTCAGTTCTTTTCATACGGTAGCCACTTATTAAGTATTTGTTGAATGTATAAATCAAATTACTTTTCCAATTCACATGGGCACACAGGGGCAGGCACTTATTGTTAGAACCCAGAACTTCCATCTCCCATGCCAAACATTCAGTCCCCAGCTATTCCACATGCGACAGGAACCTTTTGATGTTACAACAATAGTCTTTAAGTATGAAATATTAATGTCTTTGCCCTTGTGTTTATGAAGTTAGGCTATGGACCATGACCTTATTGGGCCAACAGGCCAATAAATTAAAAACAGTAGCAACCAAATGAAGGGCTACTGTTTATCTTAATGGATTGTTAGCTTTGAAGCTTAATCACAAACACTTAAATGCCATCCTTTATAAAAATGCCTCATGGTTTGAATGGTGTCCCAAACCCCACCATTTAATTTTTTAAAATTCTTCCTACTGACAGTTTTCTCAAGTTCTATTTATTTGTATGCTTCAAAAGAGGAACCAACCAGGTTACCAGAGTTTTTCCTAACTTATCTCTGTAGTACCAGTTTGATTATGTAAGTATTTCAATTAGTGAAGCTTGATTCTTATTTTTATATTGGAAAGTTGTATAGATAAGGGAAAGAAGGGAACACTGGGTGTTTGTGGTTTCTTATTGTATATAGGGCATACTCTTTGTTGTGCAGAGGTAATTCTTACTTTGACTATAAAATTTTCCATTAATGACTTTATCGTTCTATCAGGATGACTGATTTTCATTTATAACTTAGATTAAATTTTATAGGAATAGTTTGTGCAGTGTAGGAAAGTGTGTGTGTGTGTGTGTGTGTGTGTGTGTGGTGTGAGTGTGTGTATGTGTGTGTAAAAAAGTTCTAAGCTCTGATGGAGCAATATCCTGATATCTTTAAATTCTATACCCCTTCATTTGTCAGTCCTTTAACTATTAGCTATTTGTTTTAGGTACTGAGAAAAGATCAGGGTTTTGTCGGGCATGGTTAAGAGGTGAGTCATACTTTTAAGGGTGCTGAATCTGAGAAGTCCTGAATTACCAAATTAGTTGATGGGTACTTGCATCACTAAAGGATTTTTCTCTTCACAAATGTCTTCACTTTGGAGTTCCTTTAAATAGTTACGCCCTAGTAAATCTAAAATCCAGTTGAATTTACTAAATTTGATTTATACATACAAGCATTCAGTTGTGAAACTAAGTACAGCTCCATTGGATTCCTTATTCACAGTGAAATGAAGGGTCCAAGAGCAGGAGATACACGATATCCTTTTTTATACCTTCTATACTCTGAGATCCTTGAGAAGGAGGAGGATTATCAGTATACATGGGGGGAAAAAAATCACTTCTGAAAGACTTCAGAATATAGCATAGTGTTTTCAGAAGAAAGCATAATGATTTCTAAACTGGATAGTGAGTTCATTGAGAGGAATGAAATTCTCTCAGATTTGATTACTGAGCAAAAGGGGTCCAGAAGACATGTTTTTTAAAATGTGAAAATATTTGATTATACATGCTAATAAAAGGCAACACATTGTAATGTAAAGAACACTGGCCAAGCAGTTGGGATATTCTTAGAGTTTACCAGTTAACCTTTCAGGGCCTCAATATCTTTATCTGTAAAGTGAGGGTGTTGAACTAGGTAGATGGTCTTCATAGGCCTTTTTAGCTTTAAAATTTTGATCCCAACAGTGTAATAACTAGTACGTGGTAGATGTTTAATGAATATTAGTTGGTTTAATTTGGTAGATAAGATGGTAGTTGTCCTAAATTCCTGAACAGGACCAAGATCACATCGCTGTGTCAGAGTCAAGTTACAGTGAGTCCAGCTGTGGCTGATCAGACCAGTATGTACTTGGGATGCTTTACCACAGGTCAGGCCCAAATAGTCCACATGAATATTTGGAGTGGATTCTCTAATTTTGCACATCTCAATTTCTTTTGAGCTACTTCGATTCTGCTTTGCTCATAGTGCACAGCACCTGATGAGAGGATGCCATGCAGGGTCGTCCTGGGTCTCTCGTGTCACACTGTCGATTCCAAAGTTCTTAAGAGAGACCTTAAGAGTGTCCTTGTATCGCTTCCTCTGATCACCTTGTGAACACTTGCCTTGTGTGAGTTCCCCATAAAGTAGTCTTTTAGGAAAGCGTACATTTGGCATTCAAACAACATGACCAGCCTATTGTAGTTGTGTTCTCTGCAGTAGAGTTTGAATGCTTGGCAGCTTAGTTCATGAAAGGACCTCAATGTTTGGTGTCTTACCCTGCCAGGTAATCTTCAGAATCCTCTTAAGACAATTCAGATGGCAATGATTCAGTCTCCTGGCATGGCTCTGGCATACTGTCCAGGTTTCACAGGCATACAACAATGAGGTCACCACAACAGCTCTGTAAACTGTCAGTTTGGTAATCAGTCCAATACCTCTTCTCTCTCACGCTTTCCTTCAGAGCCTCACAAACACGGAGCTAGCTCTGGTAATGTGTGTTTTAACCTCATTATCAGTGTGTATGTCCCTAGAAAGCATACTGCCAAGGTAAGTGAACTTATCCACAGCATTCACAACTTTTCCATTTGCTGTAACCAATAGTTCCATGTGTGGGTGATGTGGTGCTGGCTGATATAGTATCTCTGTTTTCTTGGTGTTATTAAGCCAGAATTAGTACAAGCAGCAGAGAGATGATCCATACTTTGTTGCATCTCAGCTTCAGAGGCTGCATAGAGTGCATAATCATCTACAAACAGAAAATCATGCATCAACACTCCCTCCACTTTGGCTCAGGCTTGTAGGCTTTTTGAGTTGAAGAATTTCAGTGCAGTGGCTGACCTTGATGTTGCATTCATCCTAATTGAAGGCATTTGACAACATGACTGCAAACGTCATGCTAAAAATAGCATGGGAACAAGATAAAAAGAAAAGAATAAAATGAACAAAACCAAAAAATTCTGTTGCTTTTAATAGTACAATTAAATATAGGGAACACTTCTGAATGAGATTTTTATACGTGGGAGACTATAGGATATTAGGGAAATGTTCTATGTAATCATTCGTAATGCAGAGTTAGTTGCATTTTTTAATGTACACACATATGTATGTACACAGTATACACATCCCCTATGGCTTGCATTTTTAGTAAGATTGATTTTGCTTCTGGGTATCCAGATGTTGATAGCTTCAAATAGCATAACAATGGAAAGAAGTCGAACAGTCTTTCTATATTGTCAAAAAATCCTCAACTAATTCTCAGGTGCCATCATTTAGAAGAAACAGTTTTTCTGCTTTACATAGCTACTCTCTTACATGTTGGATTATTAAAATATGTATGTTCTACACTGATTTTAAAGTTCTAGGTAAATCCTCATTTTAAGAAATAGATGCTTTGGAGGAGTCACAGGATGTGATTTGCATCCCAACAACTGTGTTTCTGATTGTAAGTTACCCAGATCTTTCCTGTTAAATCTCTCTTAATCCACTTCCACGTCCTGGCCCATACTTCCACCTGCTTCTCCCATTTAAAATTAAACATGAGTTCAAACTAAATTTTCCAATAAGCATAGAACTGTTTTCCCTACTTTGGCCAGAAAGTGGAAAGAAAAGGATTAATAATTTTGTAAGGCAAAAGCTTGAAATCAGATTAATTAAGTGTATCCTTTTGATAATTATTGAAAAAAGCCTATAACTTTCTTAAATGTATTGATTACTAATAAATCATGTCCCTCATAAGTATGCCTAGTGGCAAATAAATCTAGAAAAACAATATTCACAAACCTAGTTAGCAGCCTTCTGGATGATGAATCATCTGGAGTTAAATGGGAAAGACCATATAGCTAATTAGTTTTAACTTAAAAAAACAACCACAATTCAGTAACTTGATATTTCTGATGAAATATAATATTGATGTTGGAAGAAGACTAAAATCTGCCTTATGTGGAAGCTATATCATATCTGTTTTTGTGTGTGTATATACGCATGCGCGCATGGGATCACATATGATATTTTAGCCAATATGACCTTTATAAGAATTTGTAGAGTAAGGTCACATTATAGCAAGGTCTGTTGTGTTTATTTTATCCGTACCTCATTGCCAGTGGATAGAGTGCTGGGTCTGGTGTCAGAAATATTCATCTTCCTGAGTTTTAAATCTGACTCACATACTTATTAGTTGGGTGAACCTAGGCAAGTCACTTGTTTGCCTCAGTTTTCCTCATCTATAAAATGACCTGGAGAAGGAAAAGGCAAACCATTCTAGTCTTTTTGCCAAGAAAGCCCCAGTTGGGGTCACAAAGAGTCAGACACGACTGAAATGACTAAACAACAGTGAAATTGCCATGATGACTTTTTTCTTATTGACTGCGGCGCTCTAAGTTGGTATCTGATATAATACTTTTCTTATTCTTTTTCTCCAATAATTTCTTTGCCTAACTGATGTTTATCATGTATGTTATCTTCCCCAAATGGTACCAGAAGCATACCAGTTTCAGCAAGAATTAAATTTATTTTAAATATGATCTCTAGCAAATTGTTTCGTTATCAAATAAGAAGTTATTAACATAAATACCCAAATCCTCAGAATTACCCAGTTTTGTCAGTAGGGCTGTACCACAGAAGGCTTATGGGAATTATGCGCATAGCGGTAGGCTTTAAGATGAGAAACGATTCACCTTGTTGCCATTTAATAACTACTGGGCTTTTCTGAAAAAAGGACACCTCCAAGAGGCTACTCAGTTTGGGAATCCAAGCTGGTAAATCCTATATCCCCCAGTGTGAAGTGTTGACAGCTGGGAAGCCCCCAAAAGAGGGAGGTGGTGCAACAAATGAAGAATTAGAGAACACAAAAAAGGGTAACACTAAAGATTTCAATGAAGAAACCTTCAAAAGCCCAGAGAAGAAAGAAAGATACTAAAAATAGTAGAAAGAATGAATAATAAATCCTTAAACATAATTCAGAGTCCTCTTAAATACTATAAGACAAAGGAAAGTGGAACTGCCTGATGAAATACAGAATTCTGCGGTCTCCCAAGAGAAAGTGAAACAACATGAAATCCTGGTTTGGTTCAAAAGAGAAATGAAGACGTTAACCACAAATATAGGTCAGAACTTACAGCTCTCTGCAGAATTAAAAGCTCACTTAGCAAATGAGAAGAAATTGAATATATAATGGAGAATTTCTCTAAAGAGTCAAAAGAGAGATCAGCAAATTTGGAACACAAAAATGCTGAAGAAGAGGAAAATCTAGCAAAGCAGAAGCAAAAGGCAACAGTTTTAAAAGAACATGTGAACTCTATGCAAGCCAAAGTGATTGACCTCAAAGACAGGATATGGAGACAGTTTAAGAATCATAGGTCTCCCAGAAGATAATATCAAATTTAAAAAACAAAACAAAACAGAACAGGATACCATAATTCAGGAAATCATACAAGAAAATAACTCAGTAGTTATTTCAGAAAAATCTTGGGAAGACTCATATGAACTGAAGCAAAGTGAAATGAGCTTGACAAGGAGAACATTGTGTACAGTAACAGCAGTATTGTAATGATGATCAACTGTGAAAGACTTAGTTACGCTGACCAGTACAGTGATCTAAGACAGTTGCAAAGGAATCATGATGAAAATTGCTATCCACTTCCAGAGAGAGAGCTGATGAACTGATGCAGATTGAAGCATACTTTCTTTATTTTTCTTGATGTTTTTGTAATATGGCTAATATGAAAGTATGTTTTGTATGACTTTACATGTATGATTCATAACATATAGCTTGCCTTCTCAATAAGTGGGTAAAGGGTGGGAGGGAGGGTGGAGAATTCTGAACTCAGAATTTTAAAAAATGAATGTTAAAAACAAAAGATTAAAGGGAAAAAAACTGCTTAGAACTACAGAAAAAAATTCAATTTGAGAGAATCCACAGATCATACCTTTAGAAAACAAATTAACAAAAAATAAAACACATAAAATCCGTGCTCTTAAAGCTTCAAGACACATGGTTGTTAAATTTAACAGTTTCAGTGAGTGACAAATTCTGCAAGTGACCAGAAGAAAGACCTTCAGGTATAAAGAAATGAAAATTCAAATGACCCAAGATTACTTTGCATCCCTAAGAAACTGCAGAAGGGAATGGAATAATAAAAACAAGGGAGCTCAAGCTGCAATCCCAAATGACATACCTGGCCTACCTGAACTCAGTCATCAGTGAAAAAAGAGAGAGAGAGAGATGGATATTCAGTAAAAGAGAGGCATCTGTGGCATTCTTGTGAGAGAAACAATCAGACATGAACATTTAGCCTCTTCCACCCTCAGTTTCTTTAACTTCCCTGTCTACCTCATAGAATCTTTATGAGGATTAAATAAGATGACATATGCAAAATACCTTTTAAACTTTAAATGTCAGCTAATATTATTATTGTTATAGACCAGGGAAAGAGAGAAATCCTATTCTAAAGTATTGGGCCATGGCTGCAGAAAGGAAAAAAGGCAAGTGAGGCCCACTCTTATGTCCTTGCCTATAATCCTTATGGATTCTTCTTGTATTCCCCTCTTATTCTCCTCATCTTTCCCCATTCCCTCCTCTTTGGGGCCCTTGTTGCTGCTGTTGGCAGTTGGAAGGTAGGGAGTAGGGGGGGAATCCTCCATTAGCTTATTGTGGGTGGGGAGGAAGGAGAGGGAGGTGAGAGATTCATCCTGGCATTCCACACCAGCCCTTTGATAGTCATGCTCTCAAGCTGTGGTTCTCAGTCAAAGATTTCAAAGACCTTCCCCTCTCCCTCCTACCTATCCCCCCAACATAACCAGCAAGAAGAGTGATCAAAAAGCACTTCCTCCGATCTTCGCATTTACACAGAGTTCCTACATAGCTCTAGTCTTTTCCTCAGGAATGCTTAGAAGTACTTTATTTCATTATAGGACCATTTCTCCTTCCCATCCCTCCCAATTATATTTAGTTTTGCTTTGGTAAGCTGTTCTTGACTGTAAGCCTATATCCTTTGTCTTGTGGCATATTATATTCCAAGCTCTCTGCTTCTTTATAGTTGTAGCTACTAAATCGTGTGTGATCCTGACTGTGGCTCCTTAGTGCTTGATTTTTTTTCCCTCTGTTTGCTTTCAGTATTTTTTTCTTTGCCCTCTAAGCTCTACATTTTGGCTGTGATTTTCCTGAGAGTTTTCACTTTGAGGATTCAGGAAGTGACTGGTGAATTCTTTCTATTTATACTTTGCCCTCTGGTTCTAAGAGATTTGGACAGTTTTCTTATAAGATTTCTTGAAATAATATGTTTAGGCTTTTTTCCTGGAGGCGGAATAGGGAATGGGGTGAGGAAGAGAAGCTCATAGTGGGTGGGAGCATGGCATTTAGGTAGTCCAGTGATTCTGTCTCTTTTTTTTTTTGAGGCCATTGGGATTAAATGACTTGCCCAGGGTCACACAGCAAGTAAATGTCAGGTATCTTAGGCTGAATTTGAACTCAAGTCCTCTGACTCTGAGGCTGGTACTCTTTCTACTGTGCCACTTAGCTGCCCCCTGGTCCAGCGAGTTCTTTCATTTTTTTCAGGGGTTTGATGTTGTTTTAGTATTTCTTATTGTCTCAAGGAATCATTGGCTTCTGTTTAGTTGTAACACCAATCACAGCAACACACCTGAGGACTGCTGCTGTGAATGATTTTAAGGGTCTAATCACATAGCATAATGAACTCTATTTATTCAGAGCTAAACATGATTCATTAAAGTAAAGCATAACATTCATAGCAACATCTCATTTTCTTCTCTTCTCCACGCTGACTAACCCTCTCAACCATGACTTCTTTAATGTCTGTTTTCTCAACACTGACTCTCTTTATATATAGATTGGCTAGAGCCCACATGTATGTATCTGATTGGTCAGAGCCCACTTGCACGTGTCTGATTGGCTTAGTGCAGAGGTATGTAATAGGCTGGGAAACTGAATAACACACAGAAAACAGCAAAAATATCCCACTCTGCTTACCGTTACTTTGGTCCGTTCTAATTTTCATTGAGTTTGTAGCTTAGGCAAGGTTTTGTACTTCTCCCGAGTCTTTAAATCCTTTTCCAGTTCTTTCTTCCAAAGCCCTCATGTTTTCCCACAGTTTTTCCTCCAGCACTCTCCTTTTATTGATTAAAAACATTTTTTAACATTTACTTCTTTTCTTTTGGGAATTCTGGTTGAGTTTGTACCCTCACTGTTTTTCTTTAAGGTTTTGCTAGTAACTGTTTTGTAGTCATTTTTTTTTCTCTCGGGTTTTTGTTTTGAGTCTTCCTGTTACCACAATGGTCCTGGTTCTTTCACGGACAATATGACCTTATATACCATTTCTTCTTTGTTTCTTAACCTGAAAAAAAATGAAGATATGAGCCCAGTTAGCCTCACAGGATGTTTGTGAAAATAAAACAAAACAGTATATAGTAATAGATGTGAAAATTTCAATAGCATCTTATATTCTTGATTCTTTGATATTTTCTTTCCCAGATTTTTCATTACTTCATACCCAGTTGATTCTCTTGTTTTGTCTCTTTTGCATTTCTCCCCAAGTTAGCCTCAGGTTTCCTCTCTGCTCTAGCCTTTCACTTATCAGTCTGATCCACTCATTTGACTTCACAGTGTCTTTCCCTGTGGTTCAGTTCAACACATTATTTATTAAGCACATCTCTATGTAAGACACTGTACTTAGATCCTGGGGTTGTGTACAGGTAGAAAATAAACAGTCTCTGCCTTCAAAGAGTTTACATTTTACTAGAATGACTCCTAAATTTCTATTTCTAATTCTGTTCACTCTCTTGAGTTATATATCAACTTTTCCAAATGTTCACTGGGCTTTTCCACTATCCGTATCTTAAACTCAACATATTTAAAACAAAACTCATTATCTTCCTCCCCTAAACCTATTCTTTCTCACATCTTTCCTCTTTCTGTTAAGGGTACCCACCAATCATTCAGGTGTGATTAATTTTTTATTCATATCTCTGCCACTTAATCAGTTACCAAATCCTATTGATTCTGATTTTGTAATACCTCTCACAAGCATCTCATCCTTACTATCCTCACTGCTATTCAGGTCCTTATTCCCTCTCATTTGGATTATTATAATAGCTTTCTACCAGTCTCTTCACATCCCCACAATCCATCCTGTATAGCACTGTCATATTAATCTTCCTAATATGCATTTCTTATCATATTTCTCTATTGCTCAAAATCTTTTAGTAGCTCCTCATTGTCTAATGAATAAAGTCCAAATTCCTGAGCCTGGTATGCAAAGTCTCACTCATACTCTGGCACCAGTTAGCCTTTCTAACCTTATTTTCTCCTGCTTTTCTTCATGTATATCATATGCTGGTCAGATTTGACATTATTACCTGGGATTGCTTACTCCTCAAAGCTCCATATGTAGAAAATCCTTCAAGGTCTGCTTCAGGCACTGTCTCCTCTATGAAGCCTTTCTTGCACTGCATCCCTGGCCAAAGACGTTCTCTCCCTCCTTTTAATTCTCAAAGCAGTAGTTTTTAAAAGAGTTCTTTATGTGTCTTATCTCCCCTACTAGGCAGTGAGCTCCTTGAAGGTAAGGACATGGTGCTAGTTACTTTTCTAGTTCCCCTAATTCCTTGTATTTAGTAAATATTTTATAAATGTTTGTTAAATTGACTTGAATTTGAAAAATGGTAAAAGAGCCCTGTGCACCTAGTGTTATTATGCTATGGACATATGTTTTGATACATGGCTTTGATGCAGAATCCTAGTATGCTGTTATAAGTAGAGCACTGCTATATGCTACCTGTCTCATAAGATGGTTGTAAAGATACAAAGAAGTAATAGAAATTGCTTTGAAAAGTCAAATTATTGTTGATTTGACATCTAAATATTTTCTTGAAAGAACTCTGCAGTTTTCCAAGTTCCAGTTGCACTCTGCAAGACTTACCAACACAGTGGAGTCTGTTGAAATGAATTTCTATTAAAGGAATTCCCAGGGTACCTGGAAATGATGTTCTATAGGAAAACTAACCTGTGAACCAACCACATTGTGTTGTAAAACTGTCCTCTTCAATGAGTACTTACTAAAGAAATCAATCTGGCAAAAGTCAAAAAACCCTTTTCCATGTTTCCTGACACTTGTTCTTCACAGCCCCCTAGAGTATTGCTTAGGTGCATGCTTCTAGTAGTTTAATGTTGAAGTCAGAGATGTTAAAACCTCTTGCTTTCCTCCCTTCATCCTTTAATCTCAGATCTCTTCACAGGTTAATTTTTGCCATTGTCCAGAGGCAGGTTCAGAAGTGCCAGTAATACCTTGACTTACATAATATATTCATATGCAGCATTGACTGGACTCTGTCATATCTTCCTTCCTCTCCCCTCCCCGCCCCTGAGCTCCTGCTTTGAAAGAACACAATTTTCTAATATGGCTTTTCAGTGTCATATGTGGGACCTTAGTTCCCAGGCTATCCTGTAAATCCATGGAACCCAGAATATTATCGCAAAAGAAAGAAAGAGACAGTGGATAGATCAAATCAGAGGTGCAAAGCACAGAGCCTTGAGCATAGCATGTGTTTGATAAAAGTTTGTTGAAAAAGAGAGGGTGCTTTTTTATCTATATCATGGGTTAAATCCTCCGCTGAAGTCTGATGCCTCACAGTAGTGATCTTCAGTACTATTCTGACTTCTGTTTAATAAGTCCTAAGAAGCATGTGTTTTGTGTGATTGTCATCTGAAGACCAGCCTACCTCACTGTGCTAGGGGCTCATCTCTGGTTGACCACCACGAAAGGAATTTTTTGAAAATTACAACTATTAAGAAATTAGAACGGGTTGTAATGTATGTCATTGGAAGTCACAGATCATACATCGACAAAATATGGGTTAAATGAGTTTTTATTAGTTAATATGGAACCTAAATAAAATCTGTAACATGGGAACATACATCTGAATTCCTAAGGAACTTTTGGAACATAACCCATTGACTGCTTGAAGATTCTCTGTTTACCTAAGATCCCAACTCGATATAAAGGCTAAGTAGAGAACTGAGTCTTAGATTCAGATGCTTTCTTGATTCGTACCATTGAGAAGGGAGCAAATGTACTACTGGTTGAAGGATCATTAACTTTTTCAGGTTACTTAGGAATCATTTAGAATCCTGAGAGAGTATCCAAAGATACTAAATGTGTTTACTTCAAGGATTTGTGGTTTTTTCAGTGTGGATGCTCTTTCACCAGATGTGGATCATAAGTTCACTCTACTCCTTAATTAAGAAGATGTTCAAAAATTGCTATGATTTAAAAAAACAAACAAAACCATTGCCTGGTAGTCAACCCTTTGATGATAAACCATGTCTGAGCTTAGAGGCCAGTCCTCAGAGGACATTTGCACAGCCTGTCCATCGCTGGGCTGGACTTTGAAGCTTCCCTGTTAGAACTTTGTTCTGGTCCAGAGTTATCTCAGTGACATGATGAGCCAACCTAAGACTTTAGTGAAGTGGCCCTCATAAGATACAAACATGCACGTGTGTGTTTGCATGTATGTAGGATTGTATGTGGTATGACGTGTGTGCATACATGTTACATGCATGCTGTTACATAAATGAGAGTATTTGTATATGAGAGGCAATAGAGACATGGATAGCAAGTGTTAGTATCAAGAAGACCAGGGTTCAAGTTCTGATTCTGACACAGACCAGTTGTGTGACTCTGGGCAAATCACTTAACTTCTCAGGGCTTCAAGCAACTCCCTAAGCCAGAGGTGGGGACCCTGCAGCCTCGAGGCCACGTGTGACCTTCTAGGGCCTCAAGTGCAGCCCTTTGACTGAATCCAAACTTTACAGAACAAATCCCCGTAATAAAAGGATTTATTTTGTAAAACTTGGGTTCAAGTCAAATGGATGAAGCCAGAAACCTAGAGGGCCACATGTGACCTCAAGGCTGCAGGTTCCCTACCTCTGCCAAGCCTTTAAGTTGCAGAGCAAGTATTGATCTGCACTAGTAAAGAGAGTTCCTTATGGGCCCTTCCTTATGTTGATAAAAATCATGGGTCAGATCAGAAACAGCGCGCGCGCGCGCACACACACACACACACACACACACATCTTCCTTAAGGACAGTGTTTGGTTTGACTCACATCAGTATTCACCTAGAGTGCCAGCACTCACATGTGTGACTCTGCTTGGGTTGCTGCATCCCCTGCTAGGCAGATGTCCATTATAATGAAATGTAAAAAAGGGAAAAAAATAATAAAAAAGGCAGAGGAGTGTAATGTTATGGCTTGATTTGACAGGACCTCCTGCTGCTACAGCTGCCAGTGCCAGGCATGGAACAGATTAATCTGTATTCCAACACGCCGCTGCTGAAGTCAAGATCGATCTAATTAGGGTATTTTAAACACCCTGTTTGCATCCAAAAGTCTTCCCAGAAACCAGGATGTCTGTCCATCTGGGGAAGCAGTGGGAGAGGCAGCAAGGTTCAAAAATAATACAGAAATAGCTTAAATTTTGGAAATGGAAGATATTGGTACACGAGCTGTATGAGCATATGATTTCCTTAGAACAAAAGAGCTAATGGATTGAATGTTCATTGGAAACAAAGGCAATTTTGCAGCATTACTTTGAATTTTAAAGTGAATACAGTCTAGCTTGCCAAAATGATGGAATTTATTGCTCTGTGAAGATTGGAGCTTTTGTTGACCCTATCTCTGCCACACACACGCCCATCACCATGTCCTCCAAGCTCCTGGAAGGCGGCAGGTCCATGATAGAAAACTGGAGGAGGACAAGTAAACTCGAGTTTGCTTTGCTAACATATGGTGATGCCACCGGCACAAAGTGATGAGGCAGATTCTCAGGAAACGCCAGCTCAATGTTTCAGGGCACAGGACTTACTGATTCCTTCCTAGTTCCCTTCCACCCTCTTGGAAAAGTACAGATCATCTCATAATCACTAGAAAATGCCAGCTTGTTCAACTCTGCTAACTGAATGACTGACCTCTCCTTTTGTCAGGATGCCTGCGTAGTTTCTACCACAATTCCTTCCCTAGGTATTCAATTTTCACATAAGGTAATGATGCTTTGGAAATTCCCTCAGTGGTGGAAAATAGTGGAGCAGCACTCTTCAGGGTTTTGGAGGCATGATGTTGGTATGGTGTGGTGAGGAAAATGTGGTAAGGATTTAAATAGGAACTCTGAAAGGGGAAGAAGATGGTCTTTTCTGGAGTTTGTGTTTTCTCAGATACAAATTCCTAGGAGGCATGCATGCATCCTTTCAACAAGTACTTAAGTATTTAAATGCTTCCCATGTAGCAGACATGTTGTCTGGCACTCCAGATGCAAAGACAGTCTATGCCATCCAGGAGCTGGCATTCTCCTGGTGGAGGTGGATGGGAAAGCAATAGATACACAGGGTAGTATAATATAAGATAGGGCATATTGGGGCAAAGGAGAGATTCAAATAAAACTCAAGGAAAATTTCAGTTGGTGAGAGGAAAGAAGCCTTCATAGAGGAGGTGGCACCTAAGCACAGAGGGTGGTTAATGTTTGCTGAATTAAGGAGCTGTTGTTTTACTGCAGTGTGGTTTATTAGAAAGAACATTAGAGTGTTTATTGAAAGGTAATTTTGTGTCAAAACAGTGTATTTTTAGAAAAGCATTAGACTCCCAGGAAGAAGAACAGGGTTTGAGTGTCAGCCCCAGTATTTACTAGTTGAGAGACTATGGGCAAGTTAGTTAATCTCTTAGAAGCTGTTAACCTTTTTTGTGTCCTTGGACTCCTTTGGTAGTCTGGTGAAACCAGCCTTTCTCATTCATGTTTTTAAGTGCATTAATAAATACATAGAACAAAGGAAATGAATTATATTGAAATAGTTATCAGATTTTTTTTTGAGTTCACAAGACCTAGTGACTTAGAACTTCTTTCTTTTCATCTGTAAAATGACACTAATAATATTTGTACTGTCTATCTCACAAGGCTATTATGAAGAAAGTGCTTTGAAAACCTTAAAGTACTATGGAAATGTGAACTATTTTGGGTCCTGTTGATAATTCTGGCCTTTATTCCATGGATTTTACAGTTTAGGATGGTATATGAGAGCCGTACCTCAAGAATCAGCTATCCTCTCCAGACCCTTGGATTATGGCCTGGGGTTATTCTGATTCTCTTATTGAGAAGGTAGTATAAACTGCCTGATGTTCAAGAACCTTTTCTTTTTCTGTAGTGATCATAAAGTGTAGCTTCTGTTTTGTTGCAGGATCAAAGGGCAGGTGATTACCATGGCCAGGTACATTTATTTTTGTTAAACAGAAGGGCTGTTTCCATGTAGATTTGCAGTGACCCTCTGGCTGCTAGTAAATTGCCACCACCACCCCCAGGGCTAGCTGATGTGAGTCTGGTTTTATTGGCAGTCACACAGGCCCCTTATTTTAATTTATTAAGGGATTAAAGAATAAGAATGGAATTGGCCTTGCTCTATCTTAGGGTAAAAACAAATCCCCAGTGATAAAAAGTTAGGCCACCAGCTGATAACATCCAGTGGTCTGAGCACCATTTTTTGTCTGTAGGGGCCAGTTAAAATACCACAAGCAGGCTTAAATGAATTCATAGGGACATATGCATAGTAGGGTTATTTAATAGAAAACAAATCAAATATTTGAGAAATGACAGTGAATGCTATAGGTATTTCACATATGTGTGTGAGAATAGCTGTGAAGACACTATTTGTTTATACAGAAAATGTTTTTGTGTGTGTTGTTGGTTTTTTTATCCACTGGTGTTTATGGAACAGAGATGCTGGGAGACAGCTGAGCCTGGCCTGTCTACTTGGGAGAATAACACTCTTTGATATTTTAAAACAACAAGCCCAAGCCTAATATTATTTTGGTGTTTACTGAGGAGTGGGAATAGGTCATGTTGATACAGCCACATTCTCTCTCCTTCTCTATGCCCCAAACAGCATGCCTTTGTTAAGAGGTCAGCCAAAATTTGGAAGTACTCTCTGTGACCACAAAAAAAGAGAGCAGAGCTATCTGAGGATAAGGACCATATTCCATTTGAGCTTTTTCTCTGCCAACAGCTGATATGTAGTAGATGCTTAGTGTTTGTTGAATCTATCAGTCCAGTGGGTTTCTCCTTAGTACTGAGCTTTTACCCATTGAGCTAACGCCTCATATCTGAAATAAACCTCAAAGAGAAGTCCTCTTCAAAGGCTTAAGCATCCATTAATCCCCTTTTGAGGGGAATATGATCAGGCTCCCTTCATACAACTTTGAGTAATTAAGAGTCTGAAATAGCCAATGATCTGACAGCGAAGCTGGGCATGGCAGGGGTTTACAGTGGCACAGTGAAAATAACTTGGAATGCCACAATTCTCGTGAGTTACTGGTGACTGGCAAGTGTAGATTTGATTTGATTTCACTTCCCTGAAACCATGCTAATTACCTAACGTTGACTCTTATTTAATGGAAAGGAAAGGGACTGTTTGTATGTGTATACTGTCACTCTCTTAGAGGTTGCAGTGCAAGCCATATCCACCCAGTCTGCATTGACGCATCCATAGTCATCCTTCACCTCCATTTTATCCTGTCGAAATGACAGAGCAGCTGAATGGTGTTGGCCACCAGATAAACCTGTTATCTCCCCTGCTCTTCCTGCCAGCCGCTCTCCCCGTCTCCTTGGTGCATGAAAAATTGACACCACCTTGGGCTGAAATCTGTTCCTGAGGAAGCTACATTTATTAGTAGCTAATGAAACTGTGTGTGTGTATGTGTGTGTGTGTGTTATTTGGGTGGTTAAAATAGCCTCCTTTCTGTTTGGCCAATAGGTTACCTATAAGTCAAAAGGGAATAACATCCCCAGTAGAATATGTGGCAGAAATATAGGTAGCTTCAGCATACTGTAAATTGACAACCTGTCCTCTACTTAAAGTCCGAAATAAATAGGTAAATGTCATTTGTTCTTAGTATACCACTGCAATTGATCAAGGTGTCTCATGCCTGAGGCTAGGAGGAGCCGAGGAAGTGCATGCTAATCTAGTTTGATGCCAGAAAAGATGATTCTTCTATATATTACATTTTCCTTGGTGACATTAACAGATTCTGACATCCTTTCTCCTTTGCCCTGCTTCCTCCATTCCTTGGTGAGGTATAGGAAGAGAGTTTTATTGCAGCTCTTTGTTATCAATCTTAATCAACAAGATTAGTGGAAAGAAATCGTTGAGAAGTTCCTATTCAGTGTCTTTTGAACTGCCTGGAATCTGGAGTCTTTTCTTAATTTGGAAAGGATGATTCTATAAAAGGGGAAGGCAAATATACAGTTTCCATGTAGTTTTTTTTAAACTGCTTTGTTTAAAATCTTATTAAAACTTATTTTTTGATCAAAATGCACATTTATCCCCTACTTATTTTGGGTATGTTGTTCTTCCATTTTCAGACCTTTGATAATTCTCATTTGTTCTTCCCCCTCTCTTTAACAGTTTCATGGGATCCTATATTTAGTGCTAGAAGAAAGCTCTGATCATCTAATCCAACCTTCTTACTTTACCCCTAAGAAAACTGACATGCATGGAGAAGCCCAGGATCACCTATGTTTTAAATAGAAAAGTCATGATTGTGAACCCTCGTCCTCCGACTCCAGATACAAAGTTCTTTCTATAATGTCACCTGTCTCATATTTACTAATACTTGATCATTATCTGTTTTTAAATGGGAATAGCAAGGCAGACCTAAGATTGGAAAAGTCTTGGTGCATAGCTAATCTATATAGTAAGAAATAACTCCCATTATGTTCTTGTGTATTTTTCTAGTATTTAAGTAAAAAAACACTGGTTTCCATTTGACACCTGGGGTTTACATTTAAATTATTTGCTTAGAAGTCTTTTTTGGAATATAATACATATCCAGCAAAAAATGTCACACTTACACTGTTCTGTCCATCAAAGCCTGCTAGAGAAGAATGGTTGTTTAGCACCTAAGCCTTTTTTGTTAAGGAATAAGCCCTATACATACGTCCAGCACAAATACAGAAAACCATTAAGAACCATTCACAGCCTGCTGGCACGTCCACATCCTTGGTAAGAAAGGCAACTGTGTATCCAGTATTCAGAGTTGGGATGGCTCCTAAAATCTAGCTGGGAATGTTTTGAGTTCGTATTACACAGGAGCATTACCCCTACTCAATCCTAAAGTTTGTGTAATGATGATAGATGAAATCCAAAGGCCCTAAGTTTGCTAATTTCTTATCCAGATGGTATGTTTTACTTATAGTGTTCATTCAGTGATATATGAAGTAGAATAATGTAGTAAAATTACTGTGAAGTACAATTCTGTTACATATCCACAAGCAAAATGCTACACTTTTTTCATATAGAATAATTTAATAATATTATTGTACTAATATTTATTTTAGACCTTGATCCTGTGTTTTCATAGTGCTCATACTTTCAATATGATAAGTGAGGATAAAAGTTCTTTTTGAAATGTAGACAAAATGACTAACTTGTAATGTGAACTATTATTGTTTTGGAAGGGATGAAGGTTCCTCTTTTTGGAGTTGGTTAAAATCAGTTATTCCTACTTATTTTGATAGATTCCCATATGTGGGATCATACTCAAGTGTTTAAATAGTAATTAGAGTGCTTTCAAGTCTTTTCTTTGAACTTTTATAGTTATTGGGGTTGAGTTTTAATGTGGTATCCACTTACAGTATGTATTAACAATTTTAATATGAAATGAAATATTCTGTAAACAATGTATATTGCATCTGCTTATAAAAAGAAAATGGAGTGCATAAATTATTCTGCTGGAAAGTGTATGAGAACACGTGAAATTGCACCTAAAGTTTTGTTATTAACTGATGATTATAAAACTGAAAAGCTCAATTGGTTGTATTTGAATGAATATACTTAGTCTGGTCTTAGTTACTTTCATTTAAATGTCTGAATTATATCTCCTTAAAAGTGTTTGACTGTAATTCATGTTGCACTACAGGGGTTGTTGATATGTAAGTTGAGTTCGTTATTTTATAGAATAATCTATACCAATTTTATAATTTAAGTGATATTTAGATAATCATAATAACTGTATATTTGGCAAACTAGTAAAAATTTTCAGTATTGTTTTCTCCCCTTGGAAAAAAGAAAGAAAGGCAACTGTGACCTTTTCTGCTTTTATAATTTAAAAAAAAATGACAATATCCAATAGAAGATCCTTGTGAGACATTCAGATGTGGCATCTTGGCTTTAAAATTAGGCAGAGAAGAAAAAAAAAACAGAGAAAACTAGTTTCCATTGAGTCCAGGAGATTGTTTTTTTTTTAATCTCATTTAAAGTCAGAACTAGCCATCTTAATGGTTCTTTGTCACATGTGCACAGGATTAATCAATCCATTTATGCACAGACACATCTTTGTTAGGAAGGGTTTATGAAGAGTGTGGTGGAAAGAGCCATAAATTTTCATCAGAAAATCTGGGTTTGAATTCTAGCTTAGTACCTTATTACCTGCATGAGTAAACTTGACCAAGTGCCTTCCTCTTTCTAGTCTTCAGTTACCTCATCTGTAAAATGTAGAGATTGGACGAATGATTTATTTCTAAGGTCCCTCCCAGCTCTATGTTTCTATAGCCTATCTACAGGTAATAGGTTTATTTCTACAGTGCACCCTTCAGAACTTTGCAGGTTCTCTATGCCTGCTAAATAAAACCATGTAGTTTTCAAAATGGATTTGTGTACCTTGCCTAGGAGAGCAAAGTTGTTGTGTATGTACATTTTCAATTTACAAAACAAGATTATGCTAAAATGACAAAAAAGGAGCCCTTTAGAGGAGAGAAGCTGCCTGATTGTGATTTCCTTAGCGCTGTTGAATCAACGACTGTAAAGGAAACCAAAGGTGACACTGGGATATAGAGATGTTCTCAGGTAATGTATTTAATGCCTTTAAACTGTTGTGTATTTTAAAATAAACTTTGCTCGAATTTTTAACCATTGGCAAGATTCTGTCACCTCTGTTATGAGGCCTTTTTTGATTCTTTTAAAAGAAAAAAAAAGAGAAATAACAACTAGCATTTTATATAGTGCTTCAGGTCTGTGGGAGATAGGTGCTGTTATTATCCCCATTTTATAGATGAGAAAACCGAGACACAGAAGTTAAGTGATATGCTCAGGGCCACACAGCTAGTAAGTGTCTGAGGTAGGATTCAAACTCAGGTCTTTGTGACTCCAAATCCAGCACTTTATGCACTGTGCCACCTAGCTGCCTAAAAGAAAGATAATGATTCATTTTTAAAGCCCGGTTGGTATGATGCATTAGTGAGGCAGCTTGGCAGAGATAAAGAGCTAGCCTCAGTACCAAGAAGAACTAAGTTCATCTTTTGCTTCTGACACATACTTGTTTGTGCTCTGGACAAGTCATTTAACTTCCCAATGACATAGGCAGTTCTCTAAGATTATAAATTGCAGAAAAGGTGCTAACCTGGTTTGGTAGAGGAAGTTTTCACATTGAGAGACCTGTATTAGAAATCACAGGTCTAATCCCTATGTGATTTTGAAGCTTATAAATGGTTCAAATGCTTTGAGACTTGAAATTGGGATTTTAGCTATGTATGGATGATGATCATTCTAACTTGTGTAGATGGTTCCCTGTCATGTTTCTTTTTCAATTCTTGGATATTTACCTAGAAAAGTTATAAGATGAATTGAGAATTTGGTAGAATTCAATCTTATTTATTCATTATTTTCATATTAAATGGATGGGATTAATAGTCTATTCACAGATCATTTCTGTCAATAAGGGATTTATTTGAAGTTATGCTGTAGAAAAATTGACTATCAGTGAATGTGAGGCAGAATTGGGATTCTGACTCATTTTGATTCTGAAGGTGCCCTTGAAGAGAACATTCTTTCGGAATTAATATTTCTTGCTCACTAAATAAAGATCCTTGGTTTCCAGGTGATATCATTTGGGTGGTTACTTAGTCAATCAATAATAGCATTCCAAGAAGGCTTCTTGGTTTTCCTTTGGTAGAATGACACCAAAACTAACAGAAGTAATAATCTGACCTCTGACTTCAGTATGTTCTTTCTCCTTCCCAACCTAGAGCATGTCTGTTCAATCCTGGCCTCCCTCCTGAGGAATCTGAGAGGGCAGCAACGAACTCGACTGCTGAACAAATTCACAGAAAATGATAGTGAAAAGGTGAGTTCTCCAGTATTTTTGGACTATGATTATAGGACAGTTGGCCAGCCTGGTACCCAGAACGGAGTTGGATCCTTTGGTAAATAAGGAGGTACTGAACAGTAGTGCTGAACACAGATTGTCTAGTCTTGAAATTTTATGATCAGTTCATTCTTTATGATTGAATCAAAAGGGCTTACGGAAATATTATATTGGAACCCTGGGAAGGGAGAATAACCAGGACCAGAAAGGGTAACCAGGACAAGGGAGTATAGATCTTGATGAAAGTAGATGTCACCAACTACTTCATATTTTGCCCAGGGCCAGCCACTTATGAGCCATGGAATAAGACACAGTGAAACACAGAATCAAATATATATTCTTATCTGAAAAGCAGAGTAAGAGAATTATGTAGATTGGACATAGGCAGCTTTTAGCCATGATCGCTATATCAGTCAGGGCCGAAACACTCCAATTTAACCTCCTGGGATTGTATTTTCTGCTTCTGTTATGGTAGAAAACATTGTTGTTCCATTTGTCCCTATCTTAGAGAGAGATATGGGGCCCTCTCTTTAGACCCCTATCTTGCCACTTGTAACCTTACTTGACGCCAGCTTAGACATAGGCTGTACTTTTAAACAACCATAGGTTCCCAGGGGCTGTGTGTAGGTGTTTTAAAAACCACATCTGAGGTTAGCCTTATTCAGTCAACTGTTGGATAAATACCAGTGCAGCCAAGAGTCTGATGATACTAGCCTAATAAACAGACAGGTCAGTATTCTGGGCACACTTCAAAATGATTTTTCAATCACTTAGATGTCTTAGAGAAAATGAGACTTTTTTCTTTTTCCAGCCTACACAAGGCTCCTTAGGGCCAAGTTTGAAGCATTGCTTTTCCAAGTTTCAAACTGATGTTTGAGTTATTGCTGAGCAAAAGTCGGAGATCTTTTTTTTTAAGCTGCTGAAGGATCTTTCTTCTATTCTCCTATGACTCAAAAATCAACGAAAGAAATTTTTTTCATACCTTAAAAAAATCAGCTCTGGGGCAAATCCCAAATATGAAAGATTTCAGTTTGAAAGGAGAAACCTCTGGAAAGCTCCAAGTGAAAACCAAGTATATGACTTTAAGACCCAGTTCTTTGCAGGGAGGGGCAGGGCTTTTTTTTTTATTAATACTAAAAACCATTGTGGGTCTGTGAGGACTGAAATGTGTCATAGCCTATTGGAAACAGAAGCCTTCATCCTAAGTGCTTACTTTGTTCTTCATTGTCTGTTTTCTTTAATTTTTCCCTAAACTGTTCCCAAGCAGAGAATTTCTTGGATGTGAGGAGTTGAGATGTCTGGTTCCCTTTGTGAGAACAGGCCTTGTGGGATGCAAGAAATGGCCAACAGATGAATAGGAAATAAATTGTTCCTTTCTCTTGCTGTTTTCTTTCCCTCTCACTCATGTCTGTGTATCTTTCTTTCATAGGTTGACAGACTAATGGAGTTGCATTTTAAATATCTGGATGCAATGCAGGTGGCTGACAAGAAAATCGAAGGAGAAAAACATGTAAGCATCATTTACTGAGTTTTTACAGCTATTGACTCTAACTCTTTTCTCCATACTTTGAGACAGATAGGGACAGAGGTACAGATGAGAGGCACTTACTGGATTTTGGTGCTTGTTATAATTGTTCTTCTGACAGGAATTTCAGTCCTTTGGGAGTAAATGTCTGTGTCACTGATTTGGGCCAGATATGGAATCTATAAGAATGACAAAGAACCCTTGATGGCAACTTATCTTAGAGAAATCTGATCAAAATGGAGTGAAATTTAAAAGTCTTGAGTACCATTATAATGTTCAGTGTCTTTGCGCCATGTTGGCTTCTTCTTGTTATTCCTAAGGCAGGCCTTCATAACCATGTTTTTCATTGAAACAGAGAGAATCATTTGATTGGGGATTAATTTTTTTTGCATTATTAATGAATCATAGAATCATAAAAAACATTGGAATCACTTAAATACTCCAGTGAATCTGTGATCTCATCGTTGTGGATGTTCCCTCAAATGATGAAGACCACAATGTATTTATGCCTACCTACAGCCTCACAAGTTCATCCCAGTGTGTTGAAGGGCGCCGTCCTGTTCCCATATCATAAGGGGCCAGACCTGATTGTTCCTCACTCTCTCCAAGTGATCAGTGTATATTCTTTTTTGATCATACATTTCTTTGAGGACATCTTCATCCTTCATTGTGGCTTTTCTTTGTAGTTCCTTGTTTGCATGTGTCGCAGTTTTCTTATATCTTACTGAGCCAGCATCTCTCTCCTGGAACCACAGGAGAACTTAAAGATCATTTAGTCCATTCCTTCATTTTACAAAGAAGGGACTGACTCAGAGCAGAAAAAGTGAACTCAAGGGCAAACAGCTTATCTGGCTTATTTGTTCAGTTGCTGAAAGCTATAGATTGTTTTGAGAAAGGTAAGATCTGTCTGATTGTCTTTCTTGGCTGTCTACTCATAACTTATATCTCGTGGATTTAGGTCTTACTGTCTCCTTCTTCATTACTGACTTCTGCCATTTTCTTCTTCTGTTGCTGTAAGTAGAGTTAGGTTTTTCCACCTCTTGTGTTTCATGTATGGTATGACTTCTAACCACAAAATTCCCTTATTCTAAGTCATGCTTTAGAACTGTCCTTCGTGTCTCATTCTCTTAGCTGCATCATCCCATTTGTTATTTGCTGTCTCTCAAGTGTATGCTTTAAGCTCTTGTGTCTGAGTCTTTGTAATCAGTCTTTTTGACCCCAGTTCTATGCTTGTAAAGGGCAGGAGTCCAAAGAGCTGTTATATGTGCTTGGAGTAGATGAGTGTGCGTGCACATACATGCGTGCGTGCACATACATGCGTGCATGCGTGTGTGTGTGTGTGTGTGTGTGTGTGTGTGTGTGTGCAGGCAGCAGTAAATAGATAATCCTTCCAGCAAGCCTGTACATACCTTACTTCTCTGAGCCATTTTGTGTGCCATACGTCATTAAGTCATTCACTGGTTTAGCAGCCATTTATTAAGCACATACTATGTGCAAAGCACTGTGTAGGTGCTTGGGGAGATAGACAGATAATTAAGACACAGTCCCTGTCTTAATGGAGCTTATAGTCCATTGGGAAATATAATAGCTGTGGTGTAGAATGGAGTGTAGTAGCAAAATGAAGGTACAGACTGCTACACAGGCAGTGATGAGACATTTGGAGCAGACATGTTGCTAACTCTGTTGTCTTTTTGTATCTCCTACCAAAGTCTACCCTGTGTCTCACAGAATCTGTGTTTAGCTATGCCCTTTGTGCTATGAGTGCAGTTGCAGTAGTTTACATTTTGTAACTTAAAATTATAGAACTGCTGAGTTGGAATGAACCTCAAAGGTCTCTACTTGAATCCGTACCTTAATCATGAATCTTATCTTTAGCTTTGAGGCAATTAGGTGGCACAGTCTATAGAGAACTGGACCCAGAGTCAGGAAGACTTAAGTTCATATCCCTCTACAAACACTTCCTAGCCATTTGACCTTGGGCAAGTCACTTACTATCTTGTGTACTTAAGTTTGCTCTGCTGTGAAATGGGGGCAATAAGAGCACCTGCGTCCCCGAGTTGTTGTAAGAATCAAATGAGATTATGTAAAATGCTTAGCCCAGTGCCTGGCACGTGGTAGGTGCTATATAGATATTATCATTATTGATGGTATTATTATTATCAATATCATCCCTCATGGCTTGTCACTAAAGACCTCCAGTCACAAGGAACTCACTCAGTGTCTGCTAGGGAATCTCATGCCATTTTTGGATGACTTTAATTGTGAGGTAGTAGTTCTACATTTTGAACCAAAATCTACTTCCTTATAACTAACTTCCACTTCCAGTTCTACCCATAAGAATGAAGTGAAGGAAGTCTGATTTGTTTTCCATCTGACCACCCTTCAGATAGTTGAATGTATTTGTGATCTTCCCAGTTCCCTGAGACTTCTTCAAGCTCGGAATTCCTAGCTCTTTGAGTTGATCCTTATAAAACATCATTCTGAAACCCCTTAACCATCCTGGTAACCTTCTTTTGGGATGCATTTCAGCTTGTCAAGATCTTCTTAAAATGAGATGCCCAGAATTGAACATAGTACTCCAGATCTGGAGTGACCAGAGTGTAGTACAATGGAACATTTACCTGAATTGGTCTGAAACTAATATTAATACATCTTAAGATTGGATCTATTTGGGGTGTGTTTTTTTTAATCACACATCTCACTCATTTAACGTGCAGTCCAGTAATACCCCTATGATTTTTTTTATCATTTACATTATTTTCTAGACATAACTTCTTGATCCTGTATTTGTACAATTGATTTTTTTTAATCTGGGCACAGGACTTTACTTTTTTCCTTGTGTAATTTCATCCTTTAAGTTTCAGCTCACTGTTCTGTTAAGTTTCTTTTTGCTCCTGATTCTAATCTTCCATATTCCTGTAGTACTGATACTTAGTGAGCCTTCAGATGTTTGTGTATTCATTTTTGATTAACAGTGACTTTTTTTAATGCCCTGATTTTTTCTTTCTTTTTTTATTCATTAATTCATATCTGTCCATACTTGACACAATGGATCCACCAAATACTAACTTTTATTATCTTTTATTCATTGTTTCTTCTTTTGTCAGAATAGCCAAACCTTTTTCCTGTTATATACAGAATTTTTGGACTCCCAGTTGACTGTGGTCTCATTCTTCATTCCTTAGTCCCTCCTTCAACTTGGATGGTGCATCTATTTTCTGTTCATTCTTCATCCAAACTGTTCGCTACTAAAATTGTCTTCTACAAGAAAGTAATGGGGAAAAAACTCCTAATACATTAGAAACTATATAGACTACAAATTCTAAAGCTGAACTTTAGTTACTGGTCTATTCAAATACTTTGCTCTGGCCTTACTTCTTGTATCTTGATTGTATCAGATTCATTTTCAGTTGTGGTTTTGCTTGTGTTGTTGTAGAGTTAGTCTTTTCTTCTGGGTTTGTGTCTCGATCATCACTGCCTTCTGTTTACTTATAATTCTAGCCTTACTTCCTGAATTGGGACTTTGTGTCAGAAGCAGGTTCTGACGCATTTTCCAAAAAGAATGTTTGCCTTATTTGATCCTGATATATGTTCCTCCGTCTGGGCACTGAATATGATATTCTTCACGGGGCCATTGAATTGTATCTAGGGCATTTTCTGATAGTTGCCCCCCAGGTCTGAGCTCTGCAGTCTCCTAAACAGTCTGGTATCAGTGAAGTATGGCTGCAAACTCTAGGTTTCTCTCATTCATCCCTAGTCTGGGCTTCTGCCTGCCTTCCAGATGCATAGTTGCTTCTCCAGATGTCACTGCCCGTACCACTTCCCTAGTGCCTGCAGGTTTCTAGCTGTCTTTTGTGTAGACCTTGGCTGGAAGAAAGGCATTTAGAGTTGAATAGAATTTAGAATAGAAGCCTTCGACTTCTTGATTATTACTCTTTCTGGTATCCTTTTTTGGTCCTTGATGAAAAAGTTAAAGCTGATCTGTTCCACTGCCATTCCATCTACCATCTGAGCTAAGAATCTCAGGTTCAGGTGGCTAGATGGTGCAGTGAATAGAGCACTGGCCCTGGAGTCAGGAGGACCTGAGTTCAAATCCGGTCTCAAGATACTTGCCATACTTACTATCTGTGTGACCTTGGGCAAGTCACTTAACCCCAATTGCCCTGCCTTCCCCCCACCAAAAAAAAAAGGAAAAAAATTGCAAAGAATCTCAGGCTTATTTTCTATCTCACTTTTATTCTTACTATATAGTACCTACTATATGATAAACACTTAAAGATTGTTAATTTTAATCTTTTTGTCTTAATGAAAATTCTTACCATGTTTGGATCACACCTATAGGTTTGCTTTCATTTCTGGTTACGTTATTTTAAGGGGAGATATTGGCAAAATGGAACAAATCCCACGTAAAGAGACCAGAAGGGTAAAGAGATTGGAGATGATGTCAGATGAGGCATGGTTGAAGGAACTGGAGATATTTTAGCCTGCAAAGGGGGTTGGGAGTGGAGAGAAATGGAATTGTTACCATAAAATATCTGAAAAACTGTTATGTGAAAGAAGGATATTTTCAGAATTATGCCAGTTTACTTGTCTGATATGCTGGAGAGGATATTCTTTTTTGAGGTAGGAAGGTAGACTATGGCCTTTGCATTCTTTTCTAGCTCTCAAGTTTTGTGATTCCATAATTTAAAACATTAAATTGTCCATTGAATTATGCAAGGTTCCAGCAGAAAGCTGAATGGGACTGGCACCATTGTCACTTTCCTTTGGATGAGGTTATAATCTGACCTTTAAATTTTTTTTCTATTTCATTTTTTGGATTGTGTCAAGGCAAAAATCCGAAAACAGTGTAACATTCAGCAATTGACAATTGGTGAGGGACTTCTAATCTTTCTCACCTTCCTTTGGGAAGTCCACTGCTTTGAAGGGGAGACATTTTTCAGGTTAATTAGATAGTACTGAACCCAGAGTTAGCTCTTGTTCAATATAGCCCCCAAATTCAAGTCTGAGAGGCCTGAGTCCTGTTAAAAACTTAACATTTTCTTTCTGGTAAAGCTGGAACAGAGTTTTGAGGAAAGAACTACAAGTAAGCTGTTGGGAATCCGGAAGCAGCTTGCTGAACTGTTTGTAAGCTTGGCCTGGTTCCCACAAGATTATCTGTATCAGCATTGAAGAGGGTGTGAAATTGATTAGCACTGACGGAAAGTAATCACTACAGCCACTCTCCCCAGCATACAAGGAGCCCCTATGTGCCATGGGCTCCAATGCCCCTGCCATTTTCCGGCAACATCTGTCTCTTTGATGCCAAGGCCATTTTGCTGGGCACTGGCAAACATTCCAAGACCATTAGTACTCAGCAGCTTCACTGCTGCTCAGAGACACATGGGTGAGGGATGAATTTGTGAGTCGAGTTCGCCGCCAGCATTCAGACTCCATATGGATGGCTGCTGCTTCACAAATGTAACATGGCTCAGAGCAAAATGGCTTTACCCTGCTGTTTTTGTCTCTACCTTGCCCCCTTTTGATTAGAATTTTTCCCATTATATTTTTATGTGTATATATTTAACTGTTTGTAAAAGAAAGGGTGAGATTAAGTATAAAACCAGATATGGTTTTATTTCTTTTTATCCATTACAAAAATTTCAGTGTGGGTAAACCATAATCAGACTCAGATCAGTCATTGCTAAAGTCTGTCCAAAGTCATTTCATTGAACTATTAATCATCCTACTTTTTTACCTCATCACAAATATGATGTAAATATCCATATTTTGAGGTTGATCAACATTTATGGTAGAAAACTTGAGTAAGATTGTCATCATTCAGGAGATATTTATAGAAGAGCCCCGTTTTTGGCTGTGTAAGGAACACAGTCCCTCTAGGAGTTAATGACCTACCTGGGTAAGGTAAGATATGTACACATATAACTATAAAACAAAGAAGAAACTGGTCAGTGTCATTTGGGTGGTATAGACTTAGGAAGGGAATAAATATTTATGTAGGACCTACTACAGTTTTGCTAAGTGCTTTACTAATCTTATCCCATTTAATTTTCACAACAATCCTGTGCTATTTTCTTCATTTTACAGTTGAGGAAGCTGAGGCAAACAGAGATTAAATGACTTACCCAGGGTCACATGGCTAGTAAGTGTTGGAGGCCATATTTGATCTCAGGTTTTATTGACTAAAGCCCAGAGCACTTTCTACCACTTAACTGCTAAGTACCATAGAAATTCAGAGGAGAAAGAACTCATCTTCAACCAAAGGTCTTAAGCATAGGGTTTTAAGGAAGTTTTTATGAAGTAGATGAGATCTAAACTGAGATGAAAAGTATAAAGAGGATTTTGAGGGTAGAGTCAGTCAGTGGACAAGAATTTATTAAGCACTTAACCAGGTGCCAAAATACTGTTCTAAGGCCTGGGAATACAAGCTGAAATAAAGATAGTACCTACCCTCAAGGAACTTGCATTCTAATGGGTGTAGACAATACATGTAAGGAAGCTGAAGGGGGTGCAGAGGGGATTGAGGGTACCTAGCTTATGGGGCAGCCCTGGAGAGGAATAAGATGTGGCTGACCTGGGTGCCCTCCTTAAATTGACATTATGGGAGGAGATTTCCAGTCAGAGGGAGAGACTGCAGTGTTAGAGTGTGGTTGGAATTTGTGATTTCAAGGGCTGGAATGAGCTTGCAGGATGAAGAGGCCATGTCTAAATTGCAGTCTGGAGACATATGAGGAAGGATGGCACATGAGAATTTGGCATTCACAGTTAGGGCCCAACAATGGGAAAATGGAGAGTATGTGTGGAGCGTTGCAAATAGATCTGTTTAGCTCGAGTAGGGCGTCTACTCCGGGAATGTTATCCCTCATGCTTCTGGTTCCTTGAGTCATTCATATAAGTCAGATATTTGTACTGGAGTAGAGATGGAGGAATAGTGTGTATGAATCACTGGATGTTAAAAGTTCTACTTTCTTTCTCGCCCCTTACCTTTGTTTTCTTTTATGGTATTTGGTATCATCAATAAATACCACATAGTCCTGGCTTACAAGGGTAAATTTTTGTAAGGATACATGTTAAGGAAGAGAATCCATCTTAACCTTGAGTTTATAAAACAAAACTGGTAGATTATTTTATATGCTAGGGTCAAATCTCATTATTGAAAAAACCTTTGACTAACAAAGATTTTCATGTCATACCTAATAGCCCACTTCTTTTGAGCAACTTTAGAGACATTCCCATCTCAGCCAAAGCCCAGAGCCACAAAAGAATCTGGACAAGTCCCCTGGGCTGTTTTGTTATCGGAATTTGACCCGAACTTTTAAAGGGCTTGTATTTCTCAAGACTCTTGTACTGAGTAGTGATTCTCTTTCAATCTGTAAATATCCAGGGGTGCTTGTCTCAGCAGATTTCACCCAAATGCTCAGCAGAATGAAGCCCAGAACATACAGCCCTACATTGCAGGGAAGATGTTTTGCCCTTTAATGCTCCTTTTAGGCAAGAGGTGCAGATCACCCCTGGCTCCTAACTGTCTGAAAGGAGACATAATTATAGAGGTACTGACAGCAATTTCTAAAAAGGGGAGGAAAGGCCAAGAGAAAGGTTTTCCTTTTTTTAGTTCCTGAGAAAATTATGCTCAGCAGGTTTATTCAATAAAGTGTTCTCACCACATACTTTGCACTGTAATGACTTACAAATTACATGCTAATTGTGCTACAGTTAAATCGTTTCAGGCTTTATCCTTGAAAGGGAAAGATGGACTCCTTGTATTGAAATGGTGTCCACAGAATTTGATGTCTTAAACAGGCTTTTAATATTTTCCTGGCATTTGAAACTAGTTTAAAATGGCTTGATTTGTAGGAAGGAGGTGGAGCCAGGGAATTAATGTGTGGAGAGACTGGCTTGGAAGCACTTAGATAGGATATAGACTAATATAAGTGTGAAACTGTCATTGATTCTTTTGCTAATAACTGCACTCAAAGCTTTTGGAGCAAACTTTCAAAGAGCATCCTACTGATAGTGAGATTCATCTGTTCTTTAACCCAGTGTTTCCCGGCAGATTTCAGTCAGTGGTATGTCTGTGATCTTATTGGGGCACACACACATGGTAAGGACACTAGCAGCCTTTTCCCTAGCCATACACTGGTCCAACCACAAGTCCATGCAACTTGCCCTTCCTTTCCTAACTTCCAGGCGTTAACTACATGGGCACTACATGGGCACATGTATATGCATGCACACACACACACATCACCATCTCTGTCCCTATAATCTAAAAGGGAACATGCAGCCTACCAAGGGTATGATAATAACAACACTAATATCTATTGTAAAGCATTTTACATTTAAAAAACCCCAACTTTTTCATATTCTTTTATTTGATCTTCAAAATATGCCATGGTGGGCCCTGACACTATTTGGGAAACAGTGTTTGATCCCCTGTCAAAATGAAAGAAATAGAGAAGTAGAAGAAACTCTAAAGTTTTTTTTCTGTCCTATTCATCCTGCTCATGGAGAAAACTTAGTTAAAATAGCTCTACCTTTAATAACACCAACCAAGTTTAAATTCAGAAGCTCCTGAATGATTTCTTCTTTCACTCTTATTAAGGTAAAAGGTGGATAACATTTAGTTTCTGTTTCCTAATTGAGAATGTTGGACACTGTAGCTAATCACATAGTATTTAGCAATTACAAATTGGTCTGTCCACTTGATAACAGAGGCATAAGTCTGTCTGAACATCTAGGAAACAGATATAATTATTTATACAGAATAACTGGGTCATTTTTATCTTGTGCACACTTTTGAGCACTGAGCTACTGTGTTGATATGACCTAGATGTAGCCTTGCTATTCTGGCTAGAATAGGACATCTTGATCCTTCTCAGTCTTCCCACATGTTTGTCCAGAGTTCTTTTGATAACACATGGCATGGTGTGTATCTATTGTGTCAGCCTGACTCTGAAAGCCTTCTTGAGAGGAAAAAAAAAAGGCATCTCCTCATTTTGTCCATGTGCTCAGCCTCTGCACATCTTGTCATATCCTTAGAGCATCATGGTTTCAATTAAGTAGGAGTTGTCACGTTTCTCCTAATAACACCATATGGGGTCTAATGCCCCTTTCCGTCCTCAACATGAATTTACCAGAGCCTTCCTTATGGTTTGGTGAAATCCTCTTGGAACTCTGTTTCTGTAATATAGGAGATTTTGCTAATTCTTTCCATTAATTCTCCATTTGCCTCCTTATCCCTCCCAAATCATCACTTTGCTGCCTATTAAGAAAGTCAGATTTTAATAATGTAACAGAATACTTCATTTATAGCATCCTGAATTTTAGTCTTTAAACTTAGTAGTAACAGTGCCCTGTCATCATAGCTTACCTTCTTGTGGCTTTAAAGAGCCATTGTGATTGGATTCGAAATCACCTTATGCTAATTTAGAATTTGAAACAAATTGATTATTGTCTGATTTTCAATCTCAATATTCCCTTGGTGACTCCATCATTCCCTATCTTTTCTCTACCCCTGATGGTATAGTTAATGAAATTGTTCACTTCTTCTACTTTTGCAGTTGAATTAAAATGGGATGTGAAATTCATGGCTTATACTTTCCTTAGTCCACGACCACATGACATCCTCGGCTTCTTAATCTTTTTCCATTGCAGCTCAACAAACATTTATTAAGCTTCTACTTTATGCAGTGCACTGTGTTGGATCCTGGCAGCACAAAAATAAAAAACTAGCTGCCTTCAAGGTACTTAGATTCAACTGTATATAAATATTTATATTATAAATTATAGGCAGTAGTACCTAAATGTAGGTAATAGTAAATAGATAATTTAAGGAATGAGAAACCACAAAGAAATAAAGCACTATTTGTACAGTAGGTAGTATCTGAACTCTGAACCTTGTATGAAAAGAAGAATTCAGAGAAATGGTGGTTAAGAGGATAATCCACTTCAGGAATGGAAGCTAGACTATGTGGAGACATGAGGATGGGAGATGGAATGCCAAGTTTGAGGAATAAGCTAGTCCTCCAGTTTGACTGGAAGAGATTGTGTAAAGGAGAGTAATTTGAAGTGAACCTGAAAAGTTAGGCTATTTTAAAACTGTGAATGACTTTAAATGTCAAATTCAGGGGTTTATATTTTGTCCTGGAGATAACAACTAAAGATGAGTGGCAACATGGCAGAAGGATTAGAGGACTGTACTTTGAATCAGGAGAGCCAGGTTCAAATTCTGTCCCAAACATTTAGTAGCTAAATTATCACAATCAAGTCACTTAACCTTACTGAGAGCCTCATTTTCCCTTCTGTCTCATTGACCCCACTCTCCAAAGGCAATCTTTAAAATAATTCTCTCCCTGTAGTAACACCATTCAAATTTAGGTTCAAAAGCTTTGTATCTTCCATCTTTCCTTCATTAAAGAAAAGATAATGAAATGATTCTTTTTCTGTATCCATATGAATCTGCTTTTGTGGGATAAGAATGGTGGTATCTTAAGGGTTGTAGCCATGTCTTTGTATGGGTTCAGGTTACCATATGTCCAACTGAAGCATGACACTTGTGACCATGTTGGACCTTATGTTTATGAGGCTGGCTGTTCCAGATTCAGATTACATGATGGTAAGCTCTGTGGCAGTAAAGGCAGTACACTGCTATTCCTCCCTGGATTATTAATTGGTTATTAAAAAATGCAGCATTGTGCAAAATGACTTCACAATGGACACTGAGTTTGTTAGGAACAATTTTAGCAGGGTTATGTGCGGTATCAGGGACTGATTACACTTTATTAATGTTTTTATCATAAAATAACATTGTTCTGGGAAACATTATGTTTATAACTGAAGACATTTAGAAACTTTAAGAATTAGGGTATATGTCTGGGGAGGTGGATTTTACGCCTATGTTTGAGATCAAACTTTACACATTGGTTAAATTGATATCACCTTTCACAACTTTCACAAGTTGCATCAGTTTCCCTCCAAGAGAAGGGTAACCAAATTTTCAGAATGTTGGGGAGCATAGACAGAAATGTTATTTTTTACATAGTGACATCAGATTGGTCTTCATCTTTAGTTTCTGAGTCATGTCCCACTTTATTAATGCAAGAAGAATTCATGTAACCTTCATAACAGCCCATCTTATAGTTGTCTCCTTCCGTCAGTTAGAGG
The DNA here is from genome assembly GCA_028627135.1 of Pseudochirops cupreus. Taxonomy (NCBI): domain Eukaryota; kingdom Metazoa; phylum Chordata; class Mammalia; order Diprotodontia; family Pseudocheiridae; genus Pseudochirops; species Pseudochirops cupreus. Next base: position 270,492,691 of record CM053581.1, on the reverse strand, counting down.
GCAGCACATTGTGTATTGGTGGCATATTAAAAATGGCATTTGAGTACTCGTTTGGAAGTTCACGACTTGACAGCTTAGAGACAGAGGCAAGCATAAAGGTGATTCTTTGGTAGTGCTTCAGAAGACATTTTCACAACATTTCAGATGTGAATATGATTGGGGGGAAAATTCACTGCAAAACTGGCATCTTGGTACTGCACATAACCTCCTTCTTACATATCTTTGTAGTTTCATCTGTTTATTTTGCCAGACCCAGTCTGGCTTCTGTTGTTATGAATTGTAGTCTTTACCATCATAGAATTATCAGCTAAAGTTCTATTAAATTCTTCCTTCTTGTAGAATCTGCAAAACCAAACCTACCATGGATCTTTATCCAGTTGTTTTCCCCTACCACCAAGACTACATGTTGAATTTTCACATCCTGTGCTAGATTTTCATTTCAGATTTTTTTAAAAAAGTATTAATTCATAGGTAAGAATATATAGTGAAATCTTTACTATATGTTTTATAAATATTTACTTTACATTTTATGTAAAACTTTACATTTTATGCTGTTGGTTTACTCCTAGTTGTGTATGTGAAGGAGAAATCTCGTCCTTATTTTTGTAAGCCTCAAGAATAGAAATGAAAGAATAATATTAAAGAAAAAAGCCAGTACCTCCCTGAAAGATATCTCCCTTTCATTCTCTTTCCCCCATCCCCTGAATGAATGCTTCCTAAGTGTTCCTTTAAAATAGTAGAGTGCCAACAATTTCTTATACAGTTTTTCAGTTCGCCTTATTCTAGTCACCACTTTTTAGGAAAGACTTGTACAAATCTGAGTACATTCAGAGGAAGGTGACTAGGATGCTCAAAACTCTGGAGGCCATCCCGTATAAGTTTCACTTGAAGAAACTAGCCATGTTTTGCCTAGAGAAGGCAAAACTTTGGAGGGGCAAAGTAGCCATCTTCAGGTATTTGAAGAACTGTCATTTGGAAGAGGGATTAGACTTGTTCTTCATGGTTTTGGAACACAGAACTAACAGTAATGGGGATAGGTGGCAAATAAGGTGGATTTCAGCTTGACATAAGGAAAAACATGGTAAAAATTAGAACAGTCCAGAGGTGGAATGGACTACCTCTGGAAGATAGTGGATTCACTTTCAATGGAGATCTTTAGTTGCAGGTTGGATGACTATTTGTCCAGGGGTATTATAGAGGGAAATTCATATTTGGGGTACTTTGAGGTATACATAGAGCTTATATATAACAGCTCTGAGGTAATTAGTATATTTTAACCTTATCTTACTGATGAGTCAACTGAGATCCTAAGAGATTAATTTCCATAGAGTCATGCAGATAGCACCTGTGTGAGTTGGGAGTTTAAATTCAGGTTTTTCTAACTCCCAAGTTCAGTTGACACTTTCTACTATTCCACAGTGTCTTGCCCTAACTTGCCTTTGAGGTCCTTCTCCTCTCTAAGATTCTGTGATTCTTGGCAGGTTAAAGGGTTGAGGTAGGGACAGCGTGGAAAAAACAAGCAAAACCATTAGACTTTCAGGCAAGAGGTCTGTATTCAGATGCAGTTACCATCAGTGACTCATAGTGTAACTTCAGTTCAGTGACCAGAGTTCATTATATCTCAGCTCTTCCATCTATAAAATGAGAGCAATAGTGATTGTCTGTAACTGCCTCCACCAGAAGGTGAGATTCAGATGAAATTACTATGTGGAAAATATTATGAAAAGTAAAATCTATTATATAAACATAACTTGGTATATGACATAAAGATCACTGTTCAACTTCACCCTTCCCAAAGAGATTCACTGCTTTGTTGATGCATTCAAAACATGACTCCCTGCATATCTAAGTTTTCATGGAAATGTTGTGTAAAGAAAAGCACACATGAATTGCGTGAAGTGCCCACTTGACTCTTGGACTTTATTTTACTTGCAGTAATAACTCCATCCTTGGTGAAATGGGGGTGACTTAGATTTTTAGGTCATTTTGAAACAATGAGGATGATGAAACACATCCAGAGCCCCAGTCTACTTGCCAAAGGGAAATGCAGTGTTTTGACGAGAAGGTAAGTTGATTGGCATTGTGGCCTGTAGATTCCTAGTGTGACATCTTGCAAGCAGCTCCAGGCTGGAATTCTTTTTACATCAAAACAACCATCCTTGTGATTTATCAGTCAGAAGCTTTAGACCATGTGTACAGTATATGTACTTAGAATGAATATTATTAGGAGTCAGTGGCAGAAACTAGTTTTAGTCCTCTCAAGTGAAGGGTGTGGTTGTTTATGAATTTTTTTTAGCTTATGAGTATTGTGCCTGTAGCATTTAGTTGAGATTAGTGATACTGATATCTGAATGCAGAAAATTTCTTAGGAACCACTAAAGAGCACTGCTTCTGACGCCAGGGACAGGAACGTAAGCTAGAACATTTATGGGCCTTCTTTGCTACTGGTAGGACCATGATCTTTTACCTTGGATATGTGTAGCACAAATAGAGGAAGTTGGACCCCTTGATGTATCATACCAGAAATGTTTGGAATTAAATGGGAGAAGAGAGTGCCACAATCCATAAGTTGGGAGAATTTCCTGAAGCTGTATAACCTAGCCCGTGCCTGAATTACACTCTCTTCTACAACAAGTGGTCATTGGCTTTTCTTTGAAGACCTCTAGTAGTGAAGAACCTATTCTTCAAGCAGCACATTCTGCCTGTATATAGCTCTATTTTTTTTAGTTCTGAACTTAAACACTTAAGAAATGTGAAATAACATTTCCTTAACAGAGCAAAAATATTGATTCTGTATGAAACCATGAATCTGTTTCATATCTTGCTTTTTTTTAAATTAATTTATTTATTTTCTTGTTTACATCATTCATTTCCACAAGATTTTGAGTTACAAATTTTCTCCCCATCTTTCCCCTACCCAACACCTCAAAACAGCCATCCCACTGTATAACTCCTCCCCCAATCTGCTCTCTCCTATGTCCTCCCCCTCGCCCCTCTGACTTTCTGGTAGGGCAGGATGGATCTCTCTACCACATTGCCAATATGTATCTTAATTCCCAGTTGGATATAGTTAATAATAATAATAATAATAATAATAGTGTGTGTGTGTGTGTGTATATATATATATATATATATATATATATTTTTTTTTAACATTTGATTATAGAACTTTAAATTCTAGATTCTTTCCCTTCCTCCCTCATCACCCACCCCCACTGGAAGGACAAGCAATTCAATACAGGCTGTACATGTGTAATTATGCAGAACCTCTCCACAGTGGG
>CM053581.1:270443435-270488910 GCA_028627135.1 Pseudochirops cupreus | reverse complement strand
CTCCCCCCCCCCCCCCCCGGGGCCAAGTCGCGTTTCAGGCTGGGCTTTGCTCCCAGCACTGAGATGATCCCTTTGAGCTGAGCTGCCTTCAGTGGGAGGTGTATTTGTGTGAGTTTTAGAGCCCTAAAATTTGTTTAGAGTCATATTTTATGGGTATTTGAGGTAGCTATGTGGGAGCTGTGGTACCTTGCTGCTCCTATGCCTCCCTCTTGGCCAATTATCCATATCTTGCTTTAAAAAAGTATATAATTCTACACATTACTTTTAAAACCATCCTACCTATCTGTACTGCTTTCAGAACTTCTTTCTCTTCTATGCATTTTTTATGAGGGGGGAGGGCAGGGCAATTGGGGGTAAGTGATTGACCAAGGTCACACGACTAGTAAGTGTGTAAGTGTCTGAGGCTGGATTTGAACTCAGGTCTTCCTGACTCCAGGGCCGGTGTTCTGTTTACTGTGCCACCTAGCCACCCCTTCTTCTATGCATTTTAAAGTGTTATGGTGGCCTTTTTCACGTTAATATTTCTCTTTCTCCTCCTCCTCTCCCCTTTTCTCCCAATCTCCTCATTAATAGGGAGAAATAACTTTAAAAATTACATCTATAGGCAAGAAATACAAACAAGTATAGTTAGGCAAAATGAATTCACAGAGTGGTCATGTTTGAAAAAATGCCTCTAAACCCTGTTTCCCCTCACTGCTCTGTCAGGGGGTGATACAAGCCTGCTTCATCATAGGGGGCATGTTTGGTAATTTCATTGATTGGAGTTCTTAGGAGAGTCTTTCAGAGTTGTTTGTCTTTATAATGTTGTTTCTGTATAAATTGTTATCCTTATTCTGATTACTTTCCCCAGTGTTAGTTCTTATACCCTAGAATTCTTTGAAATCATCTCTGTCATTATTCCTTACAGTGCAGTAATATTCCATTACATTCACATACCACAATTTGTTCAGACATTCTCCAGTTGTCCAAGATTGCCTCTCTTTGATTCTTTTTCTTTTCTATCCCTTTTAATCCCTTTCAGGATCAGAAAGTTTGTTCTGCTTTGCTTCTGTTCCCAATGTTATTCTTTTTTTAATCCCCCTCCCATTCCCACGTTTTTTTCCCGTTGGCTTGATATATTCTACACAAAACTATGTGTTTATATGTATGTTCAAATTAACTTTGTGCATGTCAGATATAATGAGATTGATATGATGCCAGCTCCTCTGACTCTTTTCTTCCATGTTTATATATTCTCACTCTAAGGAGTTCCAAATTATGAGAAACAGCAAGTTCTCTCCCCTTCTTTCTCCCTTCTGTACTACTGTATTCCTCCTTTAACCGCCAAAACCTTTCCCCACCCTCCTTTTTCCCTCCTCTTAAAATCCTCAGAACAGGACTATTCCACCCCTAGGACCTCTATTTTTCTTATTTTGTGTTTGGTACCCTTTGAAGACATAGTTTTGAAGGGATATTGTTAGCTCTAAATCATCATAAAGCTCCTTCTAACTGCTCAGATAGGTTTCTTTGGACTCTTATTTATATTTTAAAGTTTATGCTTGGCTCTAGTCTTTTAATCAGAAATGTTAGAAAAGACCCCTGTTCCACTAAAAGTTTACATTTTCCCCTATTGGATTATACTCAGTTTTTTATGTTAAATTATTCTTGGTTGTAAGCCTTTGTCTTTTGCATTTTGTAATATTGTATTCTAAGATGTCCTTTCATTTATAGTAGAAGCTCTTGTGTCTTAACTGACTGTAGTTCTTGGTTCTTAAGGAATTACTTCCTACTGGATGCTTCAGTATTTTTTCTTTAATCTGGGAACTCTGAATTTTGGTTATAATGTTGCTGGGGCTTTTCCTTTGGGGATTTCTTTTAGAAGATGACTAGTGAATTATTTCTGTTTTCACTTTGCCCTCTAGTTCTAGTAGATTTGAACATTTTTCATTTATGATTTTTTTTTTTAATACAGTGTCCAATCTTTTTTCCTTTATTGTTGTTATGCTTTGGGGGGAATTCAGTGATTTTTTTCCTTGACCTGTTTTTCAGGTCAGTTGTTTTTGATATCAAATCTCCTCCAGTTTCTTCTATTTTTAAAATCTTTTGTTCTAATATTGATAGAATGATTGATTTATATTTGGTCTCTTCTAGTTTTTAGGGATTCCATTTCTTGGGTAACGTTCACCACTTTCTCTTAAAAGTTACTTATTCTCCTTTTGATTCTTTACTTTTATTTAGTTATTTATCATGTTTTATTTCTTCTAGGTAGGAAGGTAGTCCATATGGAAAATTATTTTTTTTAATTTGGATTTCTGCTTAGTTTTTAGTTAGATTTATAATAATTTTTGTTATAGTCTTTATTAATTAATTTTTTATTTTCAGCATTCACTTCCAGAAGATTTTGAGTTCCAAATTTTCTCTCGATCTTTCCCCTCCCCCACCCCAAGATGGCATGCATTTTAATTACCCCTTCCCCCAATCTGCCCTCCCTTCTATCACACACCCCTGCCTTCTCTTATCCCTTTCCCTTCTGTTTTCCTGTAGGGCAAAATAGATATGCAAGCAATGGGGTATAGAAATTTTATTTCCCAGTTACATGTAAAAACAATTTTTAACATTTGTTTTTAAAACTTTGAGTGCTACATTTTCTCCCTTCTTCCCTCTCCCCCCGCCATTGAGAAGGTAAGCAATTTGATATAGGTTATACATGTATAGTCATGCAAAACACTTCATAAAAATCATGTTATGAAAGACTAACTATATTTCCCTCCATCTTATCCTGCCCCCCATTTATTCTGTTCTCTCCTTTGACCCTTTTTCTCCTCCAAAGTGTTTTCTTCTGATTGCCCCCTCCTCCCATTTGCCTTCCCTTCTATCATTTACACCTCCCTCTTGCCCCCTACTTTCCTGTAGGGTAAGATAGATTTGCATACTCAATTGAATGTGTATGTTATTCCCTCTTTAAGCTAAATCCAACAAGAGTAAGGTTCATTCATTCCCTCTCACCTTCCCCCTCTTCCCCTCTACTGTGAAAGCTTTTTCTTACCTCTTTTATGTGAAATAATTTATCTCATTCTGCTTCTCCCTTGCTCCTTCTCCCAGTACATTCCTCTCTCTCTCTCACACCTTAATTTTATTTTTTAGATATCATCCCTTCATATTAAACTCACTCTGTTGTGTGTGTGTGTGTGTGTGTGTGTGTGTGTGTGTGTGTATTCCCTTCAGCTACCCTAATACTGGAAAAAGTCTCATGAGTTACAAATATCATCTTTCCATGTAGGAATGTAAACAGGTCAATTTTAATAAGTCCCTTATGATTTCTCTTTCCTGTTTACCTTTTCATGCTTCTCTTGATTCTTGTATTTGAAAGTTAAATTTTCTATTCAGCTCTGGTCTTTTCAGCAAGAATATTTGAAAGTCCTCTATTTCATTGGATATCCATTTTTTCTCCTGAAGGATTATACTCAGTTTTTCTGGGCGGGTGATTCTTGGCTTTAATCCTAGCTCCTTTGACCTCCAGAATATCTTATTTCAATCCTTTTCTGACCCCATAATATGGAAGCTGCTACATCTTGTGTTATCCTGATTGTGTTTCCACAATGCTTGAATTGTTTCTTTCTGACTGCTTGCAATATTTTCTCTTTGACCTGGGAACTCTGGAATTTGGCTATACTATTCTTAGGAGTTTTCCTTTGGGGATCTCTTTCAGGAGGTAATCAGTAGATTCTTTCAATAGCTGTTTTCCCCTCTGGTTCTTGAATATCAGGGCAATTTTCCTTGATAATTTCTTAAAAGATGATGTCTAGGCTCTTTTTTTTTTTTATCATGGCCTTCAGGTAGTCCAATAACTTTTAAGTTCTCTCTCCTGGATCTATTTTGCAGGTCAGTGGTTTTTCCAATGAGATATTTCACATCGTCTTCTATTTTTTCTTTTTTTTTGGTTTTGTTTTATAATTTCTTGATTTCTTATAAAGTCATTAGCTTCCATTTGCTCCATTCTAATTTTGAAGCAGTTATTTTCTTCAGTGAGCTTTTGGACTTTCTTTTTCATTTGGCCAGTTCTGCTTTTTAAGACATTCTTCTTCTCATTGCTTTTTTTGGACTTCTTTTGCCATTTGGGTTAGTCTATTTTTTAAGATGTTTTCTTTGGTATTTTTTGGGTCTACTTTAACAAGCTATTGACTCATTTTCTATGATTTTCTTGTATTACTCTCATTTCTGTTCCCAAGTTTTCCTCTACTTCTCTTACTTGATTTTCAAAATCCTTCTTGAGCTCTTCCATGGCCTACAACCAGTTCACATTTTTCTTGGAGGCTTTGGATGTAGGAGCTTTGACTTTGTTTTCTTCTTCTGGTAGTTAATATGTTTTGATCTTACTTGTCACCAAAGTAGGATTCACAGTCTGATTTTTTTTTCCTGCTTGTTTGCTCATTTTCAGCCAATTGCTTGACTTTTTAGCTCTTTGTTAAGGTAGGTCTCTGCTTCCAATGTGGTGGGTATACTGTCTGAAGCTTTCAGGGGTTTTGTGCAGCAGTTTTCAGAGATATTTCTAGGGACCTATACATTTTCAGTTCTTCCAAGGTTGTATGATCAAAGGAGATGTGTTTGCCCATCTCCTGGCATGTGCTCTGGTCTGTGAATGAATGACCACAATCATTCTTTTTTGCCTTGAAACTGTGAAGAGGATTCCCATTCTACCACCACTGCAAGCTCTGCCACACCAGCACTCCTTCTTGCCCCAGGACCGTGACCCAGATCAAAATACAGGCAAGCAAAAGAATCCTGCCGTGGCGCGAGCAAACAGATCCCTGCAATCCTCCTCTGAACAAGTGCTCAATCCCCACACTTTCTGTGGGCCAAGAGCTCCAAAAGCAGCCATTGCCACTGCTGCCACCATTGCCACCATCCTAGGGCTAGAGCCAGACTATGCTTCTCTCGCACCCAGGTCCAGCAGACCTTTCCTACTGATGTTCTGAGTTGCCTTTGGTATTTGTTTGTTGAGAAGTCTGGAAACTGCCACAGCTGCCAGGTTGTCATTTTTTATAGGTATCACCTTCATTTTCTTCCTGAGTCACCAAAGAGGGTATTGAAAATCCAGCTGACTCCAGACTGTAAAAACCCAGAAGGGCAGAACCTCAGAAAGTGGAGGTCAGTGTAAGAAACCAGGTGATTCAGGGTGAGACCCAGTAGGGCCAAACAACCCATCCAAAAACTCAGCAGAGGGCAAAACCTAGGCCTAGCGCAAAGCCTCAACTCAGGAAGTAAAATTGGAATGATGAGTAAAATAAAAGAAAACACTGACTGGTATCAAAAATTATTAAAGGGGCAGAGTCAAGACGGCAGAGTAAAAACAGGGATCGGCTTGAGATCTCCCCCAAACTCTTCCCAATACCTGTAAAAAATTACTCTTAAAAAATTCTAGAGCAGCAGAACTCACAGAATGACAAAGTGAAACAAATTTCCAGCCCAAGAAAACCTGGAAGGTTGATAGGAAAGGTCTGATGCATCAGTCTGAGAGAAGAACGCAGTCCGCTGTAGGCTACGCTGGCATAGACAAGGCCCTAGGAAACCCAGAGTAGGCCTCAGGACACTGAATCACTGGCAGCTGTGGCAGTTTCACATCCCACTACCTTCATCTCGTCCTTTGAACTAGAAGTCCTTCTCCATCCTGGTTGCTCTGGGCGCTCTCTGATTTGTCATCCTTCCTAAGATGTTTCCAGAATTAAAAATAGTATTTTAGATGTTGTTTAACCACGGGAAGAATCCTGAAAACTATGCCCCCAAATAGAACCTAAGATTAAATTAACTTTTTTGGCTTCTGTACCATACATTGTTGATTTATTGTACTTATATTCCATTAAAACATTCAGTTCTTTTTTAGGAGAACTGTTATCCAGCAGCACCTTTTCTAATTTTTACTTGTGAAGTTAGTGTTTTGACCCCCAATGTGTGACTTGGCATTGATCCCTGTTAAATTTTATTTTATTAGATTTGAATCAGTGTTTTATCAGTGTTTTAGCCTGTCAAGGTATTTTTGTTTTTTATTCTTTTTGTCTCTTTATTTTTAACTTTTGTGAATGTTCCAGAACTGCTTGCTCCAAAGTTAATGATCTCTTAATTGCCCCATCTAATGACCTTTTCTCAATCCTCCTCCTTTTTGACTTCTCTACAGCCTTTAACATAGTTGATCACCTTTTTCTCCTTGACAATCTCTTCTCTCTAGGTTTTAGTGATACTACACTCTCCTGGTTCTGCTGCTACCTGTTTGACCACTCCTCAGTTTCCTTTACGTGATCTTTGCCCAAGGCATGCCCACTAATTGTGGGTATCCAGTTGGGCTTTGTCCTGGGCCATCTTCTCTTCTATACTATTTTATTTGGTGATCTCATCAACTCCCATGGTTTCAATTGTCATCTCTATGCTGAGGATCCTCAAATTCACTTATCCATTCCTAACCTCTCTGCTGACTTCCAAACTTGATTCTACAACTGCCTGTTGAACATCTCAAACTGGATATTCTGTAGACATCTTAAACTCAGCATGTCCAGAACTGAATTCATTATCCTCCAAACCCTCCCTCTTTTAAACTTCCATATTACAATTGAGGTTACTACTGTGCTCCCAGTCATCCAGGCTTACAACCCAGATAGTAGTACCTCTGCCCTCTCTCATCCCCATATCCATCCAGTGGTCAAACACTCTTGGTTCTGTTTTTGTAACATCTCTCATATGTGCTCCTCTCTGAAGCAGTCACCACTCTAAGTGCAGGCTCTCATGATGTCATTCCTGAACTGTTGCAATAGCCTACTGGTTCTTCTCTTTGCCAAAAGCCTCTCCCCAACCAGGCCATCCTTCACTCCACTGGCAAATTGATCTTACTAAAATGCATGTCTGAGTGTCATCCCCCTATTCAGTATATTCCAGTGGCTCCCTATCACTTCTAGGATCAAATATAAAATCCTCTGGCTTTCAAGCCATTCATTACCTGGCCCTTCCTTACTTCCAGTCTTCATATGCCTTATTCTCCTACACACGTTCTGTGATCTGTTGACACTGGCCTTCTTGCTGTTCTTCACACACAGCACTTTATCTCCTGACTCTGAGCATTTTCACTGGCTTGAAACATTCTCTCTTCTTATCTCTGCCTCCTGGCTTCCCTGGCATCCCACCTTCTCCAAGAAGCCTTTCCCAGTCTTCCTTAATCTCAGTGCCTTCTCTCTGAAATATTCCCCAATTTATCCAGTGTTTGTCTTGTTTGTACACAGATATTTGCATGTTGTTTTCCCTGTTGGACCGAGTTCTTGGACTTTTTTTTAACATTTCTTTCTATCCTCAGTACTTAGCACAGTTGGGAGTGCATAATAATAATTTAATAGGCATTTAATAAATGCTAGTTGCTAGTTGATTAGCTTCATTTCTGAATTTAGACATCTTTTTGAATCCCAGCTGTTACTCAGTGTGTTAGGTAACCCTCACTGCTTTGTGTCATCCACACCTTTGACAAATGTAGCATCTAAGTCATTGATAAAAGTGTTAGCACTGGGCCAAACACAGGTCTCTGGTGCATTCCACTTGAAACCAAGTTGATATTGAAGTGTTAAACTATTTTTTAGGTTCAACCATTCAACCAATTCCACACCACTTAATTGCAGTGTCATCTCTCCCACATATTTCCATCTTTTCCACAATAGCAGCTTGAGAGATTTTGTCAAATGCTTTATGAAAATCTAGGTTAACTGTGTCTGTGGCATTCCCTTGATTTACAAGCATAGTAATTCAGTAAAAGAAAAAAAGTGGGGTAGATTGGCATGACCTTTTCTTGATGAAGCCAGGCTTGTTCAACTCTGAAATTTTTTAGAAATGAGGTGAGAAGCTATCTCACTTTTTTTTTTTAAGTATCTGAAACCATCAAGTTATAATAGCTAGTACTGGACCTGAAGTTAGAAGACCTGGGTTTGAGTCTAAGCTACACGGTTGATTAACCATTTGTGACTTTGGAATAATTATTTCACCTTTCAAAAATTCAGCTTCCTCAACTATAAAATGGGGATAAAAATACTTTCCCTATCTCTCACCTAGAATTGTTGTGAGCATCAAGTGAGGGAGTAAACATAAGCACTGTATAAATGTTAAAATGTTACATAAATATGACTCGTTATTGTCATCATTATCCCTCCCTTTCCTTTTGAGGAATTGCTGAAAATGATTGTGTAAACCTTCCCACTTTTCTCTCATTGAAATGATACATAAACCATCCCACTTCTTTTTTTTCCTTTCACTTCAAGCACTCAGTATGGCTATGTGCTCAACACCCTTGAGGCCCTTCAACAATAAGCATCTTAAGCTGTGGAGTTATAACAGGGTAGATAAGTTGCTTTTGTGACAATAGCAGGTTGTATTTCACGTCAGTTTCTGTGGCTCTTCTCAAAGTGTTGGCATAGAATTTGAGCTGTCAGCAGCCAATATCCATTTCATCTTTCTCTGTGCTTAATGTGCCTCCAGTGATCTTTTTCTTGATGATGATTTGTAGTCATAGCTGAGATACGCATTTTAAAATGTAGTTTTTGAATACGTACTCACTGCCATGTGTCTAAAAGCAGTATGTCTGCTTTGTGCTTTGTCAGAGTTTAAAAGTCATGAAGAAAAAGAAACTGGTAGAGTCTGGCCCTACACTTTTGACTTTATTGATTTACAAGAGCCATATTTAGAAAGATCCTGGAAAATAGTGTGCAGTTGCCTTGTTGTAAGAAAGATCAAATTGCGTGAAAGAAAAAGCCACCAGGGACACTTTTGACCTAATTGAAGAAACTTAATTTAATTTGGCTAGGCTTAGTGTCTTGCTCTCCCTTTTTTATTCCCTTGTCGGACTTATGCACTCACAGGTTCCATTATTAATTCATGTTATCCAACTTCAACTGGGCACTCATTACAGCAAGGTAGTCATTTTATTCCTCCCTAATTGTGTATCTCACCCCCTACAAAAGCCATTTCAAACCTTCTTCTCTTTCCTCCTCCTCTTATACCCTCCCTTTGTCCCCTTTCTCTCAGCTGAGGACTTGGACTCTTATTTTACTGAGGAACTTGAGGCTGTTTGACAGGAGTGCCCTCCTCTTCCATTCTTTGCATCTCAAAAATCCATCCTGTTCTCTTTCCTCCTCTCTCCCATTCTCTGACACAGAAGTGACTCTTCTCATTGCCTAATCTGATTCTTATATATGGGCTTTTGAGCTCAGTCCCCTCCTCCGCTTCCCAAACTCCTCCAAAAATCATCCACACTTGCGGCCTCTGCTTCCTCTCTTTTGACCCACTTCCTTAACCCTATGTAATCTGATTTTGATCTCATCACTCAATTGAAACTGCTCTTTCCAAAGTTATGCTTGATCTCTTATTTTCAAAGTCTGATGGTCTTTTTTTAAGTCTTTATCCTCCCTCTCCTCCTGGATACTCTTTCCTCTCTGAGTTTTCATGATGCTACTTTCTCCTGAGTTGTCTCCTGTCTGACTATTCCTTTGCTGGCTCATGGTCTGTATCAGGCTCCCTTAACTGTGAGTGATCCCTAAAATTATGCCCTAGGCCTTCACCTCCTCTCCTCTCCTCCCTCACTCTCCTTCTCTCCTCTCTTATTGTTTCCTTCTCTTTCCCTCCCTCCCATGGCTTTAACTATCATCTCTATGTAGATTACTCTGCCCCACATCACATTACCTATTAGCCATTTCAAACTGAATGTCCCAGTTACATAACAGACCTGTCATGTCCAAAACTGTGAATGCATTATCTTTCCCCCTAAATGTTCCCCTTTTCTAGACTTCTCTACCTCTACTTCCATAATTTGTCTCCCATGTTTGTAACTTCAGTACTACCTTCAACTCTTCATTTTCTCTCAGCCTACACATCCAGCCATTTACCAAATCTTGCCATTTCTGCCATAGTTGACATTCATATCTTTCCTTCTACTTAAATAGCTAACAGTTAAATTCAGACACTTATCACCTTGATTATATTATTGAAGGAGCCTCTTAATCAGTCTCCTTGGTTCAAGTCTCTTCCTACTCTAGTCAACTCCATTTGGCTTTCTATTGCCTCTACTATTATATATAAACTCCTCTGTTTAGCTTTTAAAGCCTTCCATAATCTGGCCTCAACCAGATCTTTCTAGTCTTCTTCCCTTCTGACACTCCGAACCAGCCAAACTGACCTTCTCTCTGTTCCTCACACTTAAGACTCCATTTCCCAAATCTTTGCCTTTATACTAACCATGCCAAATGCCTGGAGTACACTCTTTCCTCAACTCTGACTCATATAGACTCTCTGTTTGGGTTAAAAATTTTGTTTTTTTAATCTTAAGTGTTTAAAGAATGGGTCTTACCACCTCCCCCAGATTGGAAGTATGGGAACTCCTCATGGGCCTGATCCCCTGCTACGTACTGATCAGCTCAGAAGGTTTGACCTGCTCTGTTGCTGACATGGGCCAGTTGGCTCCTCTTTCAGCAGATGGTGGCCCCCTTCCCAGGAGCTCACTATATTGATTCCTATCTTAGTGGGGACACCCAGTCATCATATCCCCGCGCATCTCAGAACCGCCAAGAGATCCACCAGCTTCAGCCTTCTCAGGGGCTAGGATTGCAGGCTCAAGCATGTGAGTCATTCAGTCAATAGATATTGAGTGCTCACTACAAGCCAGACACTGTGCTAAACACTGGGAATATGAGAAACATAAGAGAAATCTCCACTCACAAGAAGCTCACTTCTAATGGGGGAAGACAACACATATAGCTAAGATGACGGGGTTGGAGAGAGTGGTCACCTGGCTGAGGCACGGTGAAGACCTGCAGTTGCAATGGGAGATTATTTGAGCAGGTATGAGTTACAGAGTTGTTTTCAGCTTGCAGGATGATGAATTTCTGGAGATCATGAAGTCCAGGAGTGCAGCTGGATGGGAAACAATGAGGTGAATGCCCTGGGTGCTCTTCTTAAATGGTGTAGGGTGTGGAGGAGCCCTCTGATGGTGCCAACCCTCCACCCTCTCCAGCCAGAGAGAAGGAGGCTGCAGGGGCAGGGCTTGTGAGGACGTGTGAGTTTCAGCATTAATGTCATCTTTCAGAATGATGAGTTTTTGCACAATAAAATCAACTCTGAAACTCCTTTCCTGATGCCTCTCAACTGCTAGTGTCCTTTCTCCCCAAATACCTTGCTTTTAATTGTTTAGCGTACTCTGTCTCTCTCTCTCTCTCTCTCTCTCTCTCTCTCTCTCTCTCTCTCTCTCTTTCTCTCTCTCTCTCTCTCTCTCTGTCTCTCTCTATATATCTTAAATATATACTTGTTATCTTCCCTGTTAGAATCTAAGTGATTTGTGAGGAAAAATTGCTCAGTCTTTCTACTCATATCACCAGCACCTAGCATATAATAGCTACATACTTAATAAATGATTGCTTGATTGTTAAGCATATAACTCCCAAGTCTACACCTCCAGCCCTGACCTTGGAGTCTTTTTTCCATTTGTTTATTTGACATCTCTAGTCTTTTTGATAACTGACATTTAACATGTCAAAATCTGACTTACTCCAAAATTGTATCCCTTCCCAAAATTTGTTTTTGTCAGTGGCTTAAGCACCTTTCCAGCCTTTGTGTTTGCCTGGAAGATCTTTTTTATTTTTCCCATCCTTTTTCTTTCCCACATCTACCATAACTGTGTCTCTACCTTATTTTCCTCAAATATAAAAACAAGAAAGATTGAACCAGATAATCTTTGAGGTCCCTCAAAGCTTTTAAGATTTTGATTTTGTGTCCTACCAGTTGTTGGGTTTTTTTTCCATAATGTCTCTGAAATCTACCTTCTGGCTACAAACCTCACTGCCACTACCTTATACTAAACCCAAATATCCAAATTTTTATATCTGCTTTCTAGCTAATTTCTCTATCTCTACTTGCTCCCGGCTCCTGGGCATCTGTATGAGTAAAATATCCTTGCTCTAACAATGCTCTCATTATGATTCTACCCCCACCTCCCCAGCTCAAGAACCTCTGTGGCTGATCATTTCAGATATAAGCTCCTCAAAGCACTCCATTAATTGACCCCTCTCCACTTCTCAGACATCATCTTTAATTACTTCTCAGTGTGGCATCTCCATCCCATCTAAACTAATTTGTACACAGCTCACTAATTTCTTGCCCATGTCTGTACAATACTAGATCAATACCTGAATCAAAACATTTCTTCCAGAAAGCCCTCCAAGACTAACTCATACTGATTTTATAGCATCTTGGATCCTATGGGACCTGGGAAGTTCATTTTTACTTAAGGATATGTTGTATTTTATTGTTCTGGTATTATGTGTGCATGCATGGTCACCTCAGATAAATTGCAAACTCCTCACAGATAAAGACAAGAGTTTTCTATTTCTTTGACATAGTTCCTTGTGTTCCCCCAAAACATTACAGCAAGTAGTTACCCCATTCTGTAATTAGGTTCTCAGAAACACATGGTGAAAATGTGATGTTTTCCTGACAGTTCTCCATGCTTATGGACTCTTAGGAGTCCTGAAGCAAGAAGCTGTGCTTATGCATAAATGAGAAACAAAAGAGGTCCTCGTATTTTTAAATGCTTTGGATGTCATGCTTTGCTCATGGCCTATACTACAGGACTACCATGAGAGTGTGTTAATACTATTGCAAAATGACCATATGATTTGCTACTAAATGAAGCTAGGAATTAGTGTTGGTGATCTGCAGGGCAGTCTGTGCAGGGCGCAGAGCTTGGCAGGCCTCTTGCTTTTTTAAACTAGCAGCAGCAGAGTATAATCCTTTAGGAAGGAGAAGTAAAGTAACAACTTGTATTGCTATGGGCTGGCCCCCTGGGCAAATAAAGAGCAGCACTGTCTGCTTCTAAACAGCCTCCCAGGGCTCCTTGTTGATGACTGATGGCCATGATACCAGCTTCAAGGAAGGTTTGGAGAATAGGAAGCAAAGGGAAATAATAGGATCCCCAGGGGAGGTGTGTCCATAAAAGGCTGCATTGAAGAAGAGAAAAGAAAAACAGCCTAGAATTAAGAATTGGATGACAACACATTCCCTGAACCTGACCTACCCTTTTTCAGC
This sequence comes from Pseudochirops cupreus, assembly GCA_028627135.1. NCBI lineage: Eukaryota > Metazoa > Chordata > Mammalia > Diprotodontia > Pseudocheiridae > Pseudochirops > Pseudochirops cupreus. The sequence goes on along the minus strand of CM053581.1, from coordinate 270,475,836 downwards.
TCTGTATATTTGTTTCTTATGCTTAGAATGTCATCTTGTTCACTAGCCCCACTTCTGCCAATTGATCCATGCTTTAGGCCCAGTTCATGTACCACTTTCTCAGGAGAGCCCGTTTGCCTTCCTTTCTTTCTTCCTTCCTTTCTGCCTTCCTGCCCATCAGTTATTTATCTCTCATGGTACTTTGTACCCCTTCTATATACTTACTATTGATTATATCAATTATTTGCGTTATATGCATGCCTTGCCTCCCTTGCCATACTGCTCTTCTTATATGTAGAGAGACACACCTTTTACTTATCTTTACCTTATTTACCTTATATCTTGTATATCCCTATTCAGCAGAGCCTTGCACATAGTAGATAGCAAATATATGTGAATTGAATTGAATTCTTGTCAGATAATATTTGCTAAGAGCCCATCTTCTTGGGCCTCTGTATTGATTGCTATACAAAATGAATTAACAGTCACATTTCCTCCTCTCAGGGAGCTTATGGTCTACTGAGGGAGAAAAAGAGACACATTATTACAATACAGGGCAGTGTGGTAAGTGCTCAGAGGAGCTACAAAGAAATAGCTGCCAGAGTTTGGAAGGGTGAGGGATGGCAGGGATACAGGGAAGGTTTCCTGGGTGAAGTGGCATATAAATGAGGGCTCCTCTGGGGTGTGATAGTATATTCAGAAGCACCCCTGCCTCCTAGGATCCTAGGGAGTAAGAGTGGCATAGTCCAAGGTTTCAGAGAAAAGATACCTTTGGCTTGAGTAACAACTAGAGGAGAATGATGATAGAAACAGAGTACCATGGGAAGAAGTTCCATTAGTTTAGGCAAGAGATTCTTTAAGACCAGGGTCCTATCTAGACCCTAGCTTAAAGAGGAAGGAAGGACTGAATTTGTACAGTAGAGCATGGAAACTAGAAACAGATTTAGGTCCAATTTAGGAAAAACAAAATAACTAGAACTGTCCAGAAATAGACTGGGCTGCCTTAGCAAGTAGGTAGTGGGTTCCCCTTCCTCAGAGATCCTCAGGCAGAGACCAGTTACTCCATTGTTGGGGATGTTATGGAAGGCATTCCTATTTATGTAGATTGGTCTAGTTGACCTTAGAAGTCTTGGTCTTTCCTTCCCCCTGAGATTCTGTGATTTGATTAATTCATTCAGCAAACTTTACCTGCTAATGCTTATCTTAGGTGATAGAAGTTTTAGATTTAAACAATTTCTTGCCTTTATGATATTTATTATGGTCTAGTTACAGGGGTAGGGAACCTTCAGCCTTGAGGCCACATGTGGCCCTCTAGGTCCTCAAGTGCAGCCCTTTGACTGAATCCAAGCTTCATAGAACAAATGCCCTTAATAAAAGGATTTGTTTGGATTCAATGGATCCATTCCCAGTGGATAAATGGTCAGAAGATAAAGAATTACAAACTATAAATAGCTATATAAGACTATTCCGGATTGCTAATAAGAAGAGAAAAGTAATCAGAACAGCACTGAAGCATACCCAGCAAATGGGCAAAGAGGACAGAGGGTGAAAAGAGTATTAGAGGGTTGTGGGAAGGTAGGCAAACTAATGCATTATTGGTAAAGCTGTGAATTGTCCAACCATTCTAAAAGCAATTTGAAATTTTTCTTAAAAGGTAACTAAAATGTTTATGCCCTTTGACTCAGATCATACTGCTAGGTGTATATACTAAGGAAGTAAATAACAGGAAAGGAAAGTCTTGCATACATCAAAATATTCATAGCAGGATTTTTGTGGTCGCAAAGAATTTTAAACAAAGTTCCCATGGATTGGGAAATGGCTAAAGAAAATACGATGCATGAGTGTAATAGAATATTACTGTTCTGGGAAAAATCTCGAACCTTATATAAACTGATACATACTGAAGTAAACAGAACCAGGAATACAATATACACGATGACTGCAATAATGTAAACAAAAGTAAACATTGTGTGACCAAAATTGGCCTTGGACATGAATTGAGAATATGTACTTTTTCCCCCTCATTGCAGAAGTGGGACTAACCCCATAAGTATGAAATATTCAAGTCCCCAAGCACTTATTAAGCCTTCACTATGTGCCAGACACTTGCACTGGAGATACAAAGAAAAGCAGAAACAGTTCCTGCCCTCAAGGAATCCCCTCAATGAGGGAGATAGCTTGCAAGCATCTTTGTACAGAGTTGGCGTTATGGGGAAAGTGAATGAACCTAAGTACTGTGAGTTTGGGAAAAAACATGTTTTCCTTAGATAAAGTAACCTCTGAGGCCAAAGAAACAGAGCTCTAGAGATTGTACTTGCTTCTGTATTGGCAACAACAGGATGAACAGAATATTTTAAAAGAGGCCTCCAACATCTCAGAGATTTCCTGCCTATATAGGGAATTCTGATAAGACTGACCTCAAGAGAAATGCATTTCCCACAAGAACAACTTGACCTTTAAACAGCTTTTGTGACCTCAAGAGTTACACACTTCCACACTTCTGTCACAGAATGCCACTAAGTGGCACTGTATTCTGAGCAAACCTTAAAAAGCTATAAAAATCCAATCTTCTGTAAAAAGCTGAAGCTTCAGCCAACCCAAGCAGTCTTCCTTAGTGCACTAATAAATTTCTTTTCCTTTTAGTCTGACTACTTACTTTTGACCCCCAGTTTTATAGATACAATAATGGGTAAGATTCTCCCTGGGCTTTCAGGGAACCAGACTGGGAAACTCTCAAAACAACATATACAAGGTAAATTGAAGATAGTCTCAGCAGGATGGAAACTAACATTAAGGAGGACTGAGAAAGGCTTCTTGCAGAAGGTATGGTTTTAGCTCAGATTTGAAAGAAGCCAGGATGTCGAGGGAAGGAAGAAGGAAATTTTAGGCATCAGATGTTATATATTGTCAGACTGATTTGCTGAAGTACCTTTTTTGATCGTATTACAAGGGATGACTCACTGGATTGTTTGGTGGTGGTTGTTCAGTTGTTTGTCAGTCGTGTCCAGTTCTTCTTATTCCACATTTTGAGGTTTTTTGGGGGCAGAGGCACTGGAGTAGTTTGCCATTTCCTTCTCCAGCTCATTTGTGTATACGTACGGAAACTGAGGTGCACAGGGTTAAGTGACTTGCCCGGGGTCAGTGTCCAAGGCCAGATTTGAACTTAGGAATATTCCTGAATCCAAGCCCAGCTGTCTATCTACTGTGCCACCTACCTCTTCTTGGTGTTTGGGGATGAGGGGTGGGGTGGGGAGAATGTATTTGGAAATGAATATGATGTAAAAAACAAAAAAATATCAGTTTAAAAAGTTCCAACATCAGACCTGGATCAACACCATCCTTTATTGTTTATTGTATTTGCATGGCCCAGCTTTCAGTCCATGATCCATTGTCTTTGTAATCTTCCCTTTGGACCTGTGTAGGCAACAAGCATTTATCAAGCACCTCCTAAGTTTAAGGTACTGGGGATAACAAAGACAAGAAGTGACGCAGCTCCTCCTTGCAGGAAGCTTCTATACTGTTGAATGAGATGATATGTGCATAAGTATGCACATATCATAAGTATGGACATGTTTGTTTGAAGGCAGAGGGGGAGGAAGGAGCTAGTGAGAAGATAGGGAGAAATTAAAGACAGGGAGTGGTGACTGAGGGAGCAGTGTACTAGAGGACAGGAGGCGAAAGAATATGAGATCAAGGACATATATGGAAAGGTTGATTTAGGCAAGAAGGACTGGAGGAAATATTTGTAGAAAAATACTTAGAGCAGCTCTTTTCATAGTGGCAAAAAATTAGAAATTGAGAGGATGCCCATCAGTTGGGGAATGGCTAAACAAGTTGTGGTATTTGATTGTAATGGAATATTACTACACTATAAGAAATGATGAACAGGCTAATTTCAGAAAAACTTAGAAACATTTATATGAACTGATACAAAGTGAAGTGAGTAGAACCAGGAGAACATTATATGCTGTAACAGCAATACTGTATGATGATCAACTGTGAATGACTTGGCTGTTCTCAACGATATAGTGATCTAAGACAGTTGCAAAGGACTCATGATGAAAAATGCTATCCACCTCCAGAGAAAGAATTGATGGAGTCTGAATGCCTATCAAAGCATACTATTTTCCACTTTCTTTGTTTTTTCTATGTTTTTTTTTCCCTTTTGGATCTGTGTCTTCTTTCACAATATGACAGTATGTTTTACATTCTACAAATATTTCCTCCAGTCTTCAACAAGATTGTCCTTCTTGCCTAAATCAACCTTTCTATATGTGTCCTTGATCTCATATCCTCTCCCCTCCTGTCCTCTAGTACACTGCTTCCTCAGTCATCACTCCTTGTCTTTAATTTCTCCCTATCTTCTCACTAGATCCTTCTTCCCCCTTCAAACAGTCTATATGAAATTGCTTACCATTTCAGGAAGGGAGAAAGGGAGGGATGGAGAAAGAAAATTTGGAACTCAAAATTTTTTTCAAAATGAATGTTAAAAATTATCTTTAGGGATAGCTAGGTGGCACAGTGAATGGAGAGAACTGACCCTGGAGTCAGGGGGACCTGAGTTCAAATCTGGTTTCAGATACTTGACATTTACTAGCTGTATGACCTTGGGCAAGTCACTTAACTCCAATTGCCTTGCCTTCCCTCCTCAAAAAAAATTTATCTTTACATGTAACCAGGGAAAAAATAAAATTAAGAGAAAAAAAGATTGGAGGAAAGGAAGAGAGAGCCACGGATAATGTCAGGGAGTTTTGAGATGTAGGGAAGGAGAGGAAGCTAATAGCAGATGACCTCAATTTTCTCAATATTTTAAGAGGTGAGATTCTCACCTCAACTGGGGTATAAGGGAAGCTTGTTGAGAAGCTAATGAGGAGAAGAATGCCTAAAAAGAAGAATTGGCCAAATGGAAAAGAAGGTCCAAAAGCTCACTGAAGAAAATAATTCCTACAAAATTAGAATGGAGCAAATGGAAGCTAATGACTTTATGACAAATCAAGAAATTATAAAAGAAAACCAAAAGAATGAAAAAATAGAAGACAATGTGAAATATCTCATTGGAAAAACCACTGACCTGGAAAATAGATTCAGGAGAGAGAATTTAAAAGTTATTGGACTACCTGAATGCCATGATCCAAAAAGAGCTTAGACATCATCTTCCTTTTCTTTTTTTTCTTTTTGGAGGGCAGTTGGGGTTTAGTGACTTTCCCAGAGTTACATGGCTAGTAAGTGTGTCAAGTGTCTGAGGCCGGATTGGAACTTAGGTCCTCCTGACTCCAGGGCTGGTGCTCTATTCACTGTGCCACCTAGCTGCCTCTAGACATCATCTTTCAAGAAATTATCAAGGAAAACTGCCCTGATAGTCAAGAACCAGAAGGTAAAATAGAAATTGTAAGAATCCACTGATCACCTCTTGAAAGAGATCCAAAAAGGAAAATTCCCAGCAATATTGTAGCCAAATTCCAGAGTTCCCAGGTCAAAGAGAAAATATTGCAAGCAGTCAGAAAGAAACAATTCAAGTATTGTGGAAATACAGTCAGTATAACATAAAATGTAGCAGCTTCTACCTTAAAGGATTGAAGGGCTTGGAATATGATATTCTGGGTCAGAGGAACTAGGATTAAAACCTAGAATCTCCTACCCAGCAAAACTGAGTATAATTCTTAAGGGGAAAAATATGGATATTCAATGAAATAGAGGACTTTCAAGCATTCTTGCTGAAAAGACCAGAGCTGAATAGAAAATTTGACTTTCAAATACAAGAATCAAGAGAAGCATGAAAAGGTAAACAGGAAAGAGACATCATAAGACATGTATTAAAGTTGAACTGTTTGCATTCCTACATGGAAAGATGTTATTTGTAACTCATGAAACCTTTCTCAGTATTAGGGTAATTGGAGGAGATGGATGGATGGATGGATGGATGGATGGATGGATGGATGGATGGATGGTACAGGGTGAGTTGAATATGAAGGGATATCTGAAAAATAAAATGAAGGGGTAAGAGAGGAATATATTGGGAGAAGGAGAAAGGAAGGGATAGAATGTGGTAAATTACCTCACATAAAAGAGGCAAAATGAGGTTTCACAGTGGAAGGAAAGGGGGAGAGGTGAGAGGGAATGAGTGAATCTTATTCTCATCAGATTTGTCTTCAGGAGGGAATAATAGAGACCTTCAGTTGGGTATTTTACCCTACGGGAAAGGAAGAGGGGAAAGGAGATCGGAGAGGGGGGTATGATAGAAGGGAGGGCAGATTGAAGGAGGAGTAGTCAGAAGCAAATACTTTTTTGAAAAGGGACAGGATCAAAGGAGAAAATAGAATAAGTGGAATGTGGGATAGGATGGAGGGAAATATAGTTAGTCTCTTACAACTTGACTATTACGGAAGTGTTTTACATGACTGCATATGTATGACCTATATTGAATTGCTTGCCTTCTCAATGAGGGTGGGTAGGGAGAGAAAAAGGGAGAGAATTTGTAACTCAAAAATTTTGAAATATATGTAAAAAAAATTGTTTTTGCATGCAACTGGGAAATAAGATATATAGGCAATGGGCTAGAGAAATCTGTCTTGCCCTACAAGAAAATAAGGGGGAAGAGGTTAGGGGGGCATGATAAAAGGGAGGGCATACTGGGGGAAAGGGTAGTCAGAATTCATATCATCTTGGGGAGAGAGAGGGAGAAAATTCAGAACACAAATTGTGGAAATGAATGTTGAAAATTAAAAATAATTTTTTTTTAAGCGTAAGGGTCATGAGACCAAAATGTTTGATAATTGCTGTTAAACACAGTGCTGGGGAGAGGGGTATGGGGGGGGAGGGGTTATGCACACAGTTTAAAATTAATCGTCAAGGGACATCTGACATGACTAAAAGGCCACTTGGTTTGGTTTTGGGGGGAGCGGAATGAATGGGTTAAGTTTGTTAAGAGAATTGCCTGTTGTTCCTGTTTCCATCCCTCTGCTTATTCTTGGGCTTCAAAATTTGTTCCCAGGACATGGTGCGAAGAGGAGAGATCATTGATGATGACATAGAAGATGAATTCTATCTCCGTCGCTTAGACGCTGGACTCTTTGTCCTGCAGCACATCTGTTACATCATGGCAGAGATCTGTAATGCCAGTGTCCCCCAGGTAAAGACTTTTCTGTGCTTCTTCCTTTTTGTCATGTGTAGATCATTTCAAAAGAATAATGTTGAGACTATATCCCATCCTTGCTTCATCCTTGTACTGCCCTTTTCCACAGGCACCATCCTTAGCACATTGGCTGGAGGAGAAGGAGCTTTGCTGAGATAGTCTGCCAAGAGAAATTAATTTTGTTTTCTTTTTTTTTCTCCTTTGTCAGATTCGCCAAAGGGTACATCAGATCCTGAACATGCGTGGAAGCTCCATCAAGATTGTCCGACACATCATCAAAGGTGAGCTCCTTACAGTCAGCAGTGGAGAATAGGCCTGCACTTCCTCTGTTTGAGCCTTTTACATTGAAACTCTTTATTCCCTTAAGTTTATTATCCATTTTGCTACATGTGTGGACTATCTTCTCTGTTTTAAATCCCTCTCTCTCCTCTAAATTTCTATCTCTGTCATAAATTCAAGAGGCCAGAATTTACCAAAAGTAATGCCTTCCAATATATTACCAGGGCTAAACCTTCATCACTTCTCACCTGGAATGTCCTGAGAACCTCCTAAGTGGTGTCCCTGCCTCCAGTCTTTGCCTGCCTCTAATCTCTTCTTCGCAGCATTGCCAGAGTAAAAAGTGGAGCTATTATGTTGGTCTAAATATAGGACACACCCTTAAAATGCAATCTCCTTTGTAAGGAACAAAATAAGTAGATATTCACTGAAAAGTAACACCAATTATATTTCACATAAATCAGATGTGAGGGAGAAATGTAGTGTGTGTTTAAACTCACATGTCCCTCAGCATCATAACCTGGCTCAAGGCCACTGACAGCACATTCTCATCCACTGGATATTCATCCTTCTCCTATATCAGATTAATATGGATTACTGTATTAAAATACCACTCTTCAGTTTGAAGATATAGCTGTTATGATTTGTAGTTTTATCTTTTAAATGGCATTTACCTTTAACGCCCACATGTTCAATTAGAATTTTTATTCTTCTCAGCTCTCCCTTCATGCAGCCCTTCTTTTCCTTACACCTCCTTCCCTGTAGTCAAAATAGCAAAAGTGGATTTGGTGATCTGCAGGGAAGGAAATGAGTATGTTTATAAGGAGTTATCACAAAGTAGGCAGGATGTTCTTCCCTTTCTGAATTCCTCCTTCCCTTCGTTGGATGGGTAACCTCCACTGATTGCCTTTGCATTTTAGATACTAAGTTTTAAACTAGTATGTGGGACCCTCTCTTTCTTTAGCATCATCTTGGCCTCCACTGTCTCATAAACATGCCGAAGTCATTTTCACTTTTATTACTGTTCCTTTTGCCCAGCACACCTTTCCCTTTTTGCTATCCAAACCCTACCATGTAAGGCCCAACTCAAGTTTTACCTCCTCCATGCAGCCTTCCCTGATCTCTGTCTTTTCTGAACTCCTTGAAGGCTAAACTGTACCATACACGTACATTGTTCTGTGATATTCTTGGGTTAATTAGATTGTAATTAGATTGTAAGTTCCTGTAAGACAATAACTGTTTTATACCTCTGTATCTTATAACCCCTAGCAATGTTCTGAACATATGTTATTTATTTGATCCCTCAGTTCCTCATCTAGGCCAGTTTTCTGGTGTACTAGGTATCCTAGGTGGTAAGACAAGAGTTAATGCCATCTGCACAGTGGTGCATTTAAGTAACAAAAGTATCCTAGGTGGTAAGACAAGAGTTAATGCCATCTGCACAGTGGTGCATTTAAGTAACAAAAGAGGGACACATCTGATGTTTACTTCAGATGATATGTATAATAGGGAAAAAATGTTTCTTTTCACTGATAGGTGACTGAAGAAGCCTAGTCTTACCATAGTCAACTTTTACTCTTCCCTCCCCTTTATCTCCTCTATCCACTCACACACCAACTCTACTTTCTCTGTCAAGGACTTTGCCTCATGTTTTACAAAAAGGAAAAAAAATTAAGGTAGTTTGCCAAGAGCTCCATCTTCCTCCATCCACTTCATGTTATATCACTCAGATGTCTTCTCCCCCCATCTCTTCCTTCACCTGTCTCATCCCTTCCTCTAGCAAAACAAACCTCTCTACACACCTAAGCAGTCCCAACCCACCCACCTTCTTTTCTATTACTGTTCTCTAGATCCTAATAATTAAAATTATCTTTGGAATCCAAACTAGCTTTCCATCCAATCCTGTATTTTCCAGTAAATTAGTGCATTCTTCCCCGTCCCACTCCCCTAATCATCCCCCCTTTCTCACAAATCTTTGCTATCTCCCTGTCTACAAGCTGTTTTCCTGCTTTCTACAAAAGCACACGTCTCTCCTTATCCTTAAGAAAACCCTCACTTGATTTGACAGCCCCTGCAAGCTGTCATCTTATATGTCTCCTCTTTTTCATGGCTAAATTCCTCAAGAAAGCCATCCACAATTGGTGCCTCCACATCTTCTCCTCTCACTCTCTTCTAAAGCCTCTGCAGTCTGACTTCTGTTTTCATTATTCAACTGAAACTGTTCTATCCAAAATTAGCAATGATGTATTAATTGTCAGATCTAATGGCTTTTTCTCAATTATCATCCTGACCTCTTAACCCAGTGGTTCTCAACCTTCCTAATGCCGCGACCCTTTAATAGTTCCTCATGTTGTGGTGACCCCCGACCATTAAATTATTTTCGTTGCTACTCCATAACTGTAATTTTGCTACTATTATGAATCGTAATGTAAATATCTGATGTGCAGGATATATTTTCATTGTTACAAATTGAACATAACCCACGGGTTGAGAACCACTGATTTAACCTCTCTGCAATCTTTGACTCTACTCAGTCACACTCTTTGCCTGACTGTTCTTTTCTAGGTTTTCATAACACTCTTCTGTCCTGGTTTTCCTCTTACCCGTCTGACCATTGCTTCTTAGTCTCCTTTGCTGAACCTTCATCTAGGTCGTGCTAACTGTGGGTATTCAGTTTACTTGGGGGTATCATTAGCTCCCCTAGGTTCAGTTATCATCTCTATGCAGACCGTTCTCATATATTTATCACTTTTAACCTCCCTTACTCCCTCCAGTCTCACATCTCCAAATACTTATGGGACATCTTGAGCTCGATGTTCTGAAGACATCTCAAATTAAGCATGTCCAAAACAGAATTTCCTGTCTTTCCTCACAAGCCCTGTCCTCTTCTCAGTATCCCTCTTACTATCAGGAGTACGATTATGCTCCCAGTTGCTCAGGTTCGCAACCTCCGTATCCTCCTCAGAGCCTCTCTTGCACTCACCTCCCTTTGCTCCTCCAATTTGTTGCCAAGTCTTATTGTTTCTACTTTCTCAATATCTCCCACATATGTCCCTTTTTCTGTACTTGAGTTTCTGCATACTGACTCCATGCTTTTGCTTCTCGTGCCTAGAATATTGTCCCTCATTGCCTCTGCTTCCTAACTTCCCTGGCTTTCTTTATAACTCAGCTCAAATCTCACTTTCTACCAAAGAACTTTCCAGGATCTCATTCACTGTTAGTGAGTGCCTTTCTTCTAAGATTCTATCTCATTTACACTGTATATATCTTGTGTATAAAGTTGTTTCATGTTGTCTCCCCCATTAGAATGTAAGTTCCTTGAAGATCTTTCCTTGTTTTTCCAGAGCTAAGTGCAGAACCTGGCACAGAGCAAGTGCTTTAAGGATGCTTGCTGATTGGCTGTTGACAGACATGGCAAGTGACTTGTATGGATGTGTAGGTGTGGGAGATGGCGCATCAAGTTCAAAGAAAAGCTGGTAGTCTGGTTTGGCTAGCAAATAGAGTTCATATATGGGAGTCATGGCCAGGAGCTAGATTGTGTAGAGCCTGAAATGTTGAGTTGAGGAGTAGAAGGAACCTCCCCCACCCCAGGTTTTTTTGAGCAGGGAAGTAACAATCAAAAGATGATTGATGGATGAGTTTGACAGCTCTTTGGAGAAGAGTGGATGGGAAAGAGGAGAGACTAGAAGCAGACTAATGAGGCTGTTATTGTAGTCCAGATGATGAGGGCCTGAACTAGCCTGTTTGCTCTATATGAATAGAAAGGGGATGCCTATGAATGATGATGTGGAGGTAGAATTGTCAAGATAATCCATTAACTGTATGAAGGATAGTGGTAGTAAAAATTCAAGGCTGACTAAAGTTATAAACCTGAATACCTGAGAAGATGGTGGTGCCCTAAAAAAAAAAAGGGATAAGTTGGATGGGACCAGGTTGAACATACTGGGTTTGAGGTGACTGTAGGACATCTAGGAGGAGATGTACATTTGGGACTCATCTGTGGAAAGTTGATATTTGAATCCATGGGAGCAGAAGAAGATAGCCAAGAAATACATAGATAGAAAAGGGCCCAAGGTATAGCATTGGGAAATATTCATGGTAAGAGAGCAGGAGATAGAGGATGATCTCAGCAAGGGACTGAGAAGAAACAGTTAGATGGTAGGAGGGAAACAGGAGACAACAGTGTTATAGAAGCCAAGGAAGAAGGAACCATCCAGTAGAATGTGGTCAGCAGCATCAGAAACTGCCAAGAGGTAAAACAAGATAGGAACTGAAAAAAGCCATTGCATTCAGTGGTTAAGTCATTGATAATCTCAGAGATCATTTCAGTAGAGTGGTGAGAGTTAGAAGCCAAAATGCAGTGAGTTGAGAAGTGAGTAGGTGGTGAGGAAGTAGAAGCAACGACACTGGCACTGTTCTTCCTAGGAGTTTGTCAGTGAAACAGAGGGGAGGCAGACAGATGTGATGGGGTAGACTTGAGCATGCTTGTAGGGAGAGGCTGTAGATGAGAGAAAGGAGACAATCAATGGCATCAGCTACTAGAGGAGATAGGATGGAGATGGAGTTGAGGATAGAAGTAAAAGGCATTGGCCTGGGCAAGTAGAAGAATCTTCTGTTTCTCAGAGACCAGAGTAAAAGAGGACCTCTCACCTGAATTACTATGATAGTCTTAACTGCCTGGTTACTGCTTCAGTTCATCCTGCACAGAGGTCCCTCCTAACGCATAACTGACCACACCGTTCTGCTCAGAATCTTTCAGTGGCTTTCCATTGCCTGCCAGGTAAAGCCCACATTGTTTGGCTTGACATTCAAGGCCCTCACAATTTTCCTCTAACTTGTCTTTCTTTTCAGTCCAATTCGACAGACTCTTTAAAGGTCTACATGGACATTGTGTGATAAGTAATTAAGGTGCAAAATGCTAAGTTCAGGGTGGGAGAAAGGTGGATTGCCTTATCTCATACTATTCCCCTTGATGATATTCTGTCTATTTCAGCTAAACTAGACTATTCACCAAATATTCCTTGTACTTTCCTGCCTTCCTGCTTTTGCTTAGACTCTCACCTTTGCCCAGCAGACCCTACTTCACCTCCTTCTGAGCTGGACTAGTCTAGGAAGACTTCCCTTATTTTTCCCCAGCCAGAAGTGATTCCTGCCATCTCATCAAATTTATACTCCTTTTATATGCTTAACATTCTGTTTACATTATAGTTATCTTGTCCTTTTCTTGTTTTCTTCCTACTAGATGCAGTGTACATTAGAGAATGCATAATAAATGTCTATTGATGTATGCATGTTTAAACTAAGTGCTAGTGCTGGTGTCCCAACTTCAGTCATGCTCAAGATGGCGTCTTAGAATTTTCCATTTTTCTATATGCTAATAAGCTGCAGATGAAAAGAAGGTGAAGCAGTGAGCACAGTGGAGGCTCATCTTGTCCAGCTTGGTGGGTGATGCCAGTTGTCTGCAGTCTCTGCTACTCAGTCCAAAGCAAGATGTATCTGGACAGCTTGGTATATTTGCATAGATGCTGCCAGAAGACAAATGTAAATGTGATGGGATTGAGTGGGTGTATGTATTGAGGTGGTAAATAAAACGTGGTTGTGATATACTGGGGGAGTGTGGGGCCTTAGCAGCATGCTCAACTCTTAGAGTGTAGCACCCATCTGTTGTTCCTTCCCTCCCCAAAAAATCCAACTGAAAACAAAAGCTCATAAAGAGAATCAGCTCATCAGTCTGTCCTTCAAATTTAATTTTGTTTTTCAGTTCGGGTTGCTTTCTTATTTCATTTTGTTTGCATACTAATTAGATGTGAGCTTTTGACTTTGATTTTATGGCCTACATATTTTCTAAGGTTTGCTGGCAGCATGACAGCTGATGTATCCCTTGAGGTCTCAGAAAAGCGCTGATGATGCAAGCACAGCAGGGTCCTTTTTTCCTTTATTTTTTGGTTTCCTCCCTCCCTACATCAGGGTTGCCAAGCAAACTGGGAATAATTGATGGCTCATTAAAGCCCCTTTCTGCAGACGGCTTCTTAGTGTTCCCAAAGTACAGCTTCCCTTGTTGTTGACTGCCTTGTAGGTTCTTCAGGATGAGTGGTACTTACATAGACTTGAGAATTAGCACTAGTTTCCTTGCCTATTTTAATCAAGGGCTGGGTACTGAGGTGGTAGCATCTTTGTATACTTTCACAAAGTTTATATAATTGTGGATAGAGAGAACTATGTGTGTTGTTGTGTTTAATTGTCATTTTGACAGGTTCATTCACCATTCCAAGCCATAAGGGGGAAAAAGGGAAGGAAATCTTTTGATTTATGGAAAATGCAAATTCAGGGGGTCAATTTCAAGTTACGAAGGGCCATCATATCAAAGAAGGCCTGTTTTGTTTGGGCACATATGGTAGAACTTGGAGAAAGGGCAGATTATAAGGAAAAGCTTCCAATAGTTAGAGCTGTTGAAAAGAAGAATAGGCTACCCTAAGAGTTGGTTCCTCATCACTGGAGAAGAGATAACTGCTTCTATTTACTGGTTCTCTGTTTGTAGAAAATAACCCTGTTTAATTATGTGTTGGGATAGATGAACTATAAGGTTTCATGCAACTCTGAGATTCTAGGATTCTGTGAATTACAACTTCAAAAGTTAATAGTGATCCCTTGGATTTGTGTATCACTTTGTAGTTTACATAGCCTTTCCTAACTGCAGCACTCACTGTGCCCTGCCGCTCCCCTCTACCTTTCACTCTTCCTTCCCTGGGTCTTCCATGATTCTTTATTTGCACCCCTTACTCCATTAATAGTTCTTGGAGCACATGTCTCCCCTCTGGCAGTCTGAAACTCCTTAAGGGTAGGGCCACCTCATTATAGCCCCTGCAGTGCTAAAACAGTGCTTTGTGCATCGTAAGTACTCCATAGGTATTTAGTGAATACAAGTAGGAGATGTTCTTGCGTATAATGCTGACAGCAAATATATCATCTCCATTTTACAGATGAGGAAGATCAGCTTTGGCCAATTAAGTGATTTGGCCAAGGCTACACAGTTATTAGTGGTGCAAACAAAACCAGAACTCAGATTTTATGACTTAAAGGCTCTTTCCACTGTACCACTCTGACATATAGAAGTTCCTTAAAGACCTTTAAATCTCAGGTGAAAAATGCTAACAGAATCTAATTCAAGATATTAGGAGGAGACAACTATTGTATAAGGTATCAGGGTGATTTTGCATAGAAGAGCACTGAAGATTTTGGAAGCAAATATAATCAGTAATGAGCCAGAAAGACATAAGGACTGTAAAATTATTTTAGAAATTGGCCCTTGGCCCTTTAATTTGCTTGTGCTCTTTGTGGTTTGAAATATCCTCCCAGATCCCTGTAAACAAGCATTTTCATATTGATTTTTGTCCACTTGGTAACCAGTGCGTTTCCTCTGGGTTTTTAATGCCACAGAAGCCAATAGGTTTATCCTTTGTTGTGTACGCAACATACTCAGCTTTGGGAGTTGCAAGGAACAGCTGCTTCAGGCAAACTCCCACTTGAATATTTGGTCACTGAAAAGGAGCCAGGAAAGAGAAAAGGCAGCCAGTTAGAATCCCAACTCATCCTCAGCCTGAAGATGCCACCCCTGTAGCATGGTGGCTCTTGTTTAAGCTTGAGAGAAGGAAATGCTTCCTTCTACGTTTGGAGGCATCCAAGACTTAAAACAGGTTGTGGGGGAGGGGTCTGTCAGCTCTTGCCCTAGATCTGAATCCAGCAGTTAGAACACAGCAAAGGGTCTGGGTTTCTTTGTGTTTTCTCCATAAATAAGCCAGTAGCAGAAAATGCTTTGTTACAGGCTAAATTTCCTGCCCCCACCCAAGACTCTCCCACAACAGACCTTCAGGATTGTTGCTTTGCCACCATGGCATAGGAGTAACCATAACTGTGATAGGGTTGTTGTTTGATTGGTTCATGAAATCTCTGGTGAATTTTCATTCTGTTCCTTGCTGGTTCATGTGTTCTCATTCTGGCTAAAAACATTCTTCAAGATATGTAATTTCTAGAATTTCTAAGTTTTGGTTTTTTTAAAGTAATATCCATTTGACAAAACCCTTAAGACTTTTCATCTGATCTAAACTTTGGTTTTTTTTGGTAGAAATTTCTTTAACTTTCTTTAAGGTAAGAGTGTCTTCTTTATAGCCTTGGGAGAAAGATAACTTTGGCTCCTTCAGGATTCCTCCATAATCATTAGTAGTTTGTAGACAAAAATATTATTGCTTTCCTTCCCCACTGTGCCCTTTTAAAGGGTAGGAATTTGGATGTAGAAGTCCCAAGGATCTGAAGAAGATTTGTGAGATTTTCTGGTAAATGCTTGCCTGGGAAGATAGCACTTTCCCATCCACCATCTTCATCTCTCCCTCCTCCCTCTTTCTTAACATAAACAGAACAGCTTGTATTCAGTGTCTGAATAGTAAACCTGCTGTCGAAAGTTTGCTTTAATATTTATGCGTTCAGCACTGCTACATGTTTTGAGCTCCATCAAAGCTTTTATTATAAGAGCATTTGAAAAGGCTGGGGAAGTAGAGAAGCTGCTGATGTGTATGCCATCTCTTATGCTGTCTCTCCATCCGACTCATCCTCCCTTACCATCACCTCTGTCTCTTCCCTCTTTCCCCCTCCCTGAGTGCATTTCTCCTCCCTCTCCCTCCCCCCCCAACACACACAGAAAGCAAAGAGAACTCTTTCCCCAAGACCTCTGGGAGAAATCTGTTTAATATTTATATACTGCTACTGTAGCTATAATAACCAGAGGTAGCTGGCACTA
The DNA here is from genome assembly GCA_028627135.1 of Pseudochirops cupreus. Lineage (NCBI taxonomy): Eukaryota > Metazoa > Chordata > Mammalia > Diprotodontia > Pseudocheiridae > Pseudochirops > Pseudochirops cupreus. Next base: position 270,459,658 of record CM053581.1, on the reverse strand, counting down.
CCAAGATTTGCTGCAAATAGGACTTTACCGTGGAAACAAAGGGTGATGATGGATAAAATGGAAAACTGGTACCCTTCTCCTATTTTCATGGGGAATGAAATAGGTATAGGATAGGTCACAGAGGGACAGTCTGGTATATGTAAATTTGAGAACCCACCAGCCGTTTGGCAATGACCAGAGGATGGAGATACTTTCATTCAATGAGCATTTACAGAGTCCCTGCTATAGGAGGCACCTAGGTGGGATGGTGGATAGGGCATTGGGACTGGAGTCAGAAATTTGAATTCCAATCTGGCCTCAAATACTTACTAGCTGTGTGACCCTGGACAAGTCTCTTTTTAACCTCTGTTTGCCTGTTTCCTCATCTGTGACATGGGAATAATAATAGCACCTCCCTCCCAGGGTTGTTGTGAGGATCAAATGAGATAATAATTATAAAGTGCTTAACACAGTGCCTGGCACATAGAGAGTGCTATAGAAATGCTCGCTAGAATCAATGTGTGCAGTACGCCGTGTTTGTGCCTTTGTTTGAAGGTGAGACAGCCTCGTCCAAGTTCTGACAGCAAGTTTTGAGCCTGATGGGGGGAGCAAAGTGTCTTGAGATTCATGAGAGGTTCAAGTAATGCTTTGGGAGTTCAGAGGTGAGAGAAGTCGCTTGTAGCTACGTAAAGGATGATATTTGAAGAAGCAGCACGTTTATGTGGATAACTCCCAAATCTCCAGCCTTGACCTCTTCCAAACTTTAGGCTTGAATTTTCATCGCTTTAATAGACAACTCCACCTAGATGTCCTACCAGCACATCAGGTTCAGCATATCTGTGACTGAACTGCTCTAAACTTGTCCCTCATTCTTACTTCATCTTTCTTTTGTTGATACCACCAATCTTCTGGTCACCTGTCACAAAACCTTAGAGTTATCTTTGACTTTCCCCCCCTCACCACTCACATCAAGGTCACATCCTCTAAGTATGGGTGTCCCCTAGGGTTCTGTCCTGGCTCCTCTTCTGTTCTCCCTTTACACTCTTTCATCTGGTGATTTCATCAGCTTTCACAGATTCAGTTTATGCTTATGATAATTTTCATATCTGTTTATCCAACCCTGACTTCTCTTTGACTGCCAGTCTCGTGCCTCTGACTACCTGTTAGGCATCTAGAACTGGATGTCCAATAGACATCTTAAACTCAACATGTTCAAAACTGAACTCATTACCAGATTTCTCCCAACCTACCCCCACTTCTTAACTTTGCTGTTACTGTTGAAGCTTCTATCATTCTCCCATCCACCCAGTCTCATAACCTAGATGTCATCTTTGACTTTTTGCCTTCCCTCATTCCCCATCTCTAATGTCTTGCTAAGGCATGTTGATTTTACCAATCTAACATTATCTCTCATATACACTCCCTTCTCTCCTCTGACACTGCCACCAACCTGGTCCAGATCCTTATCATTTCATGCCTGGATGGTCTCCCTGCCACAAGCCTCTTCTCACTACAGTCTATCCTCCACTCAGCTGCCAAAGTGATTTTCCTCATGCTGACCATGTCCCCTCCTAGTCAGTTAACTCCAGTGGCTCCCTATTGCCTCCCAGGTCAGATGTGAAAATCTGCTTGATGTTCAAAGTCCTTCATAATCTGCCCCCTACTGACACCTTTCCAGTCTCCTTACAACTTAGAGCACACCTGCTGCCACCATTATCACCACATACTCATTCTATCTACACTGACTTCTGTGCTATTCCTTGAGCAAGACAGTCCCATGCCTGGAATGCTCTCCCTCATCTCTGCCTACTGGCTTCCTTCAAGTCCCAGCCAAAATACCATCTTCCACAGGAAACATTTCCTGGTACCCTTTACTCTATTGATTTATTTCTAACTTATCCTGTATATAGTTACCTTGTACAGTTCTTTGCAGGCTGTTTTCCCCATCAGACTGTGTGCTCCATGAGAGCTGGGGCTTTTCTTTTGCCTTTCTTTTCACTCCACGGTGCCCAGCACATAGTAGGCACTTGATAAATGTGTGCTGACTCACTGCATTAGGGAAGCTTACTGTAACAAGCTGCTCAGAATGGATTGGATGGGATGACATTGGAGTCAAGATAGTGGTAGGAAGTTGTTGTGGTATATTAGGAGAGAAATAATGAGGCCTTGAATCAAGGTGGTGACATAGGAGTGGACAGGACGGGGCTTTTTGAAGGGTGATTGCTGTGGAAGAATTGCCATGTACAAGTTGGCAACTCAAAACTACCTTGGTACTTGAATTGACTTTGCTCAAAGGTATTCTAGTTACATGCTTGCCTCTTTATAAGGTCATTGCGTCCAGGTGCCCTGAAAGAGTTTTGCTTCTTTTAAACACTCAGTACACTTTATAAATAACAGACTTAGCTAAGAGAGCCTAAGAGGCCCCTCTTGAAAGATGACTATCATACTGAAGGGCTTTCATTTGTGAGAGGGAGTGCTTTGCAGGGCTCACCAGGGTTGCCATATATAACCATTAAGGGAAGGACAGTTTTCTCCTCACCTTAAAATAAAAAATCTATTAAAGGTGATTTTTCTTTTCAGGAATATTTTACAGTAGTGTTCTTAGATAAAGTAGAATTTTCTAGCTCTGCACGTCTCTTCAGGGGAAAGATGGTTTATTCTGAACCCATGTATTAAAACAGTCTATTTGTCAAAATGCATGGACCCTACCTCTACAGTCATTGCCTTCACAGAAGGCACCTTCAATTTTGAGCAAATCTAGGTCTGTCTTGTTTTTCTGCTTCTGCCCTTATTGGGTGCTCAGTGTTTGTCTAAAGATCTTAGTGGAGATAATTTAGCAAGTAAATTGCCTCAGACTTTGGTTTTCCTCCTGTTTTGCATTTACTCGGGAAGTGATTAGGGTCCTCCAGGGAGGCCAACCTTACTGTTGGAGAATCACCACCCCAGAGCAGCAGCCTCTTCTTACTCTTTTTCCTCCTAGGTCACAAAGCATTAGAAGAACAACGTGTTAGAACATTTCATTAAGACTCTTAACCATAAGAAGGTACCCCATGAGTATTAAACACCACACTGTTTCATAATGGTTCTTTCTCTGTCTCTCCTGGGGATGTGACAACATTCCTGACAGGTGAGGATGATATATCACTCACTGATCTTCTCTTCCAGCCATTTCATTCCTTGCTTCCTGTTGCCTCTCTGGTTCCTGAAGGTTCTTTAATATCAAACATCACATTTGTTTTGCTGTTGAGGTGGCGGAAGTCTGTAATAAGAGATGATGGTTTCAGGTGGAAAATGCACAGCTGGACCATGTCTGTAGCCCAGATCGTGTTTTCCTGCAGATGTCTGTAGTAATAAAGAGTAAGAGGAGGAATTACAGAAAGTGGCAGTAGCAGAATTGTTTCCAAATTGTAATAAGGTTATTTTTTCTCTTTTCTCCTTCCCAAGTGCTTTTCCACTGAGAATCAGTAGGTGCTTTCATGGTACAAAAGCTTTTCACCACCTGAGAGAAAGAAATCCATTGCTCACTTTTTAGACACATCCCAGTTAGGAGTGAGATGAAACCCAGTCAGCACACTGCTCACAGCGAGTTCTGATGTACACACATGCAACCAGGTTCAGACCCCTACCCTACCACCCCTACTCCCCAAAGTTCATCATATACTGATCACTATTCTTTGTTTCCCCAGAATATGCAGAAAACATTGGTGATGGGAAGAACCAGGAATTTCAGGAAAATGAACAGAAGCGTATTCTGGAACTGCTGGAGAATTTTTAATCCTACTCTGCCTTTCCTTTCACCCCTCGGACTGTGAGCTCCTTGTCTGCTTCTGATCCCCTCACCTAAAATGCCTTTTCTAGGACACAAATTTTAATTTGGCTTTTGGACACATTAAAGTTAGTTTTGGTATTCCTGGCCTTGTGTTTTTTGTATATGTGCATGAATACTTTTCATAAAAAGAATGGTGAATTTATGCTGCCTCACAGTACCATCAGTTGTCTCATCTGTAAAATAAGAAGATCGAACTAGACCTCTAATGACCCTTACATCTTTAACCATCTGATTCTTGTAACATTCAGCATACAGAATGTGACTGTGAAGTACTGAGACTGATTTAATAAGCAAATAAGAAATAAGACATTCAGCTAAGTGTTGTCAATCAAAATAATCACCCTGAGTGACTTCATGCTTATTCCAGCAAGGTTGTCATTGCTCAGAAACATTTTTAGAAATTAGCTTCAGAGCCCACTTATAACCCATGTCAGAACATTAGCCTCCAAGATATATAGTCATAACTTCGTTCTTCACCAAAAATAAGCCCCAGTTTGGCTACTTTCCTTATTCACTAGCTATGATTGAATTTCTTCTATTTCCAAAAATTAAATCCATCTCCTTTAAAAGAAGATTAAAAAAACTCACTGTTGAGTTTAAAAATAATGTACTATCCTCAACAACGCACAGCAAAAAGACAACTCTACAAGCCTCAGGATGGAAGGAGAAATCTAAACTCAGAGAAAGATCTAGAAAGACTATAGTTTAAATGGAGACTGCAGCAAAACATGCTATCGTTCTTTTTCATGTGTGGTTTTGCTTTTTTTTCCCAGAGATCACTCATTGGTTACAACCCTTCTATATGACCAAACTATTGTACAATGTGGAAGTATTTGCAGATCCTATACATGATTGCACGCCACCATGGGGGAGGGGGAAGGGAGGGGAGAAAATCTGAAACTCAAGGGATTGTGGAACTGAATCTTGTAAACTAAAAGTAAATAAACAAATCATTCAAAAAAAAAATAATGTACTATATGGGGCAGCTAGGTAGTGTAGTGAATACAGCACTGACCCTGGAGTCAGGAGGACCTGAGTTCAAATGCGGCCTCTGACACTTAACACTAGCCGCGTGACCTTAAGCAAGTCACTTAACCCCAATTGCCCTGCCTTCCCCCTCCAAAAAGCAAAATAATAATAATGTACTAACGGCTTTGAAGGCAAATCCAAGATGAATATGCAAAAAATATTTTGAGTAAAAGTACCAGGATAAATGAATAACTAGGAGGAAAGAAAGGGGTTACATATTTATTCTGGGGGTATGGATTACTTCAATCCAGAAGTGGTAAAATATACTTTATATTTGGGGATTACTGAAGAGAGAAGAGGTACCTGAGGGGTAGAGAATGTGAAGAACTAGAGGCATTTCTTAAGTACAGTGCTCTTCTCGAAAGTCCTGTCATCACTGTATAATAGCTTAATGTGAAACCATGGAAGGGTTTTTGTAGGTAAATGTCATTGTAATTTCAATTCATCCTGGGCTCTTTTTCTATTTGAAAAAGTTGGATTTTTTTTTAATAAAGAAAGTGTATATTGTTCCAGACTCTTAGTATTGAATTATAACAGCAGGAAAAACAAGTTAGAAGTAGAGAAATAGAAACTCCTAAGTACAAATTAAGTACCCTTGTCACTAAATTTTAATCAGCATCTTTCTACCACTTGATGGTCTTTCTTAGGATTTGTTCAAAGCTGCTGATTGTGTTCATAGCTACTCATAGTAAGAGAAATGTTAATTATCTCATTAACACTTCCTTCCCCTCCTCCCTTCAACCCTGTGAGCACTTCCTCTTATAATTACCTCTTTTGTTAGGGAAAGAGTGCTTATTGATTTTTTCCAACAAAGGTCATTCTTGCATTATTTTCTGAGTTGTCCATTAGATCACTAGTCTCAAAATGGAAACACTTAATGCCTTGCACATAGTAAACCCTTGATAAACATTTGTTGAATTGAGTTAATGCCTTAGTGTCCGTGCCTGCTATAAACTTACTCATCCAGCACCTCTCTTTCATAGTGAATGATGCCTTCATTTTGCAGACTAACTTCTCTAATCCCTTTCTTTGTTGTTGCTCAGAGAATTCTGAGAGCCCAAAACATACATGGCTTTCAAACATTGTTGTGCACTGACTTCATAGAGGTAATGAAGAATGGTTATCTCCAGATCTTCCCTCTGGATTCAGTAACAGTAAGATCACCCTACCTAACACAGGAACAGCAAGATCATCCTTGTCTCATTTATAGAGATTTGCATGCAGGTCAGGTTTGTGCTTTTTCTCTCTCAGATAAATGCATCATCAGGGGAGCTTAAAGGCTTCATTCAAACAGGACGTAAGTAGGCACCAGTGTCCTGGGTAGCATTTTCTGCTGTTAGGAGACCAAGTTCATGCCAGCTTTCTACTTTTCTTTTAAGGTAGAAATCCCTAACATGATTTTCTCACTCTGCCTATCCCTTGGGCCAGGTAGTAGAGTTGGTGGCAGATCCCTGTGCTGAAGTTTGGTATAGTAGGAAAGAAGCAGCCTTGGGTCCAAACACCTACTGCTGCATCTATTAGAGGTATAACTTTAGGCAGATCATTGAACTTATGTGAGTCTCTTTCCTTATCTGTAAAATGGGGATGATGAAAGTACTAGTCCTAGTGACTGTAGTTCAATACGATAAATTTTTACCTCCATATTGTGTGCAAATTCACCATAAGATTCTTATGAGAAGAACGTAGAACAGAGGCCTTAGTACATAGAGGGCAAGGATTATTTTTAAATTGAAATTGAGGGAATAACTTTCCTAAACCCTCTCCAACGAGAGGAAATGTGAGTTGCTATTTATTATAATTTCTAGTCTCTCCTGCCTTTCAGGACCTCAACTCTAGGAACTCTTTGCACCAGCATAGAATTAAAAAAAAGTTTCTCTTGTAAAGCCTTCACCTGTCAGTCTGCCTCACACGGAGGATGCACTGGTTCTGATAATATACTGCCAAAAGAGGGACCATGTCCATTATTGCACAGACCCAGAAGCCTGGCCTCCTGGACTAGATGATTGCTACCATCTGCTAGGAAGCTCCTTGCATATTGGAACACACCAGTTGAAAAACAGCTTCAGGACTGGCCCTACATGTAAGATGGTTCCCATCTGTAGGGGGAAAAAAAATCCCCCACATAAAGAGTTCTTTGTCTCTAGAAGACTTCAAACATTTGTTAAATGTTTATTAAGCATAAGGTACTGCTTTCTTAATAGACATCCTATATTGGGATTTTTGCATTTAAATTTGGTAGAGTACTGTTTGACCCACAGTCTGTCATAAGCCATATTATAGTGATCCTAATACATTTATATCGGATCCATGGGCAACGTTTTCTCCCAAGGGCAGGAATGAAGGGAGAAGAATTGACCAAAGAGTAAAAGGATGACCTCTTCAATCATAGATTCTTTTTGCCGTTCATCCCTTAATTACAGAATAGCCATTTATTAAGCATTTACTGTATGTAGAGTACTCACTGTGCTTAGAAGAGATAGGATTGGACCCCTTACAAACATGGTTGCAATGAGGCTTTCTGCTCTGTTTCATTGTTTCCCAACCAGTATGTCACAAAGATACCTTGGTGCATGGTGCCATTCAGAATTTCTTTTCTCCCCTTTGGTAAATTGAACCTTTCCAAAGGGTAAGTTTAGGAGAAATACACTTGTATATTAAACCTACTTTAAATGGCACAAAATAAATACGTGGAACAACCTACCCCAGGATGGGGTTCAGGGTAAAACAAATATAACTTCAAAAAAATCTTAGAATCCTTACCAGTGCTGAAGGGCAGAGCAAAGAACTCCTCCCAAAGCCTCCATTTTTAAAGACCTCCCAGGCTAGCCAGCTCTTCATTTCCTACCAGCTTGCACCCTTAGACTAGACTCCACCATGCCCCTGCTTCCCCTCCCCTCACCCTGCTTTTTCAGTTTCCTTTTGTGTGTTGTCTTCCCCTGTTAGATTGTAAGCTCCTTGAGGACAGGGACTATTTTTTTCGTATTTCATATTTGTCCTGAATGCTTACCATGGTGCCTGGCATATAATTGGCACTTAAATGCTTATTGACTGACTTTTGGGGTTGATAGCCAAAGTTATCAGGCATAGGCTCCTATAACATTTCTTTGAGGCAAAATCCTGACCAGGAGGGATCCTCTAGGCTAGCCCAGTCTAACAGATCTTAAGTTCTGTTGGAGGGTGAAGGGCAGAAGTGGAAATGGCCACCTTGTGGGGAACATAGCATCACAGAGCCAGAGCAAGGTCCTCAGTGACCATTCTAGTTCTACCCTCTGATTTTAAAAATGATGAAACTGATACCCAGGGAAGATAAGTGACTTGTCCAAGGTCACAGGCAGCAAGCCCATCAGAAATGAGCTTTTTCCACTACCTCAAAGGAGGGTAGATGGCAGGTGTTTGTGCATTTAGATGGGAAGTGTGAAAATGGTAGTGGTTGTATTTGTCCATTGTTCTCAAAGAAGACCATGATATCAGGAAGATGAGGACATGACTTGCAGTTGACTTGGATTTGAGGGAGGGAGAGCTGTGCAAGGTCACTGGCCTCGTTTCTTCTCCAGAACCATCTGGGTCCAGTGATCAGATATTCATCAGGATGACTGGAGATAGCCCAGGGTGCAATGGGAGGAGACCCTGGCCCTTTTAGGCCAAGGCCTTTTCAGGTTCTCACTTTGAGTGAGGTAATGCCATTCAGTGAATGGGCCTCTTTAAGAGTTTCCCCTTTCCCCATTGCATTCACGTGAAAATGGACAGGTTATGTAAAGGAACATGGCTTCTCCCTGTTGAGTGCCAGCCTTGTTGGAGAGAGTAAACACCCCTCTGGTATGTCCCTTTTAGGAAGTTTTCAAGTATGTCAGACCAGAAAAAAAAATTGGCACCAAGCAGAAGCCACCAGTAGTAGCCTCTGCACTGTACCAGCAAAAAAGTGTGTTGTCTGGTTACCACTCTCAGATCTGACCACCTCCTCCTGCCCCTTGCTGCCACTGTAAATGGAGGGGTTAATTCCTTAGGCTCCACTGACAGGCCTGACCTGAGAAGACTGTACTATATAAATATCTTTAATGAAGAAACAGAAGAGCTTTTAGGACATGGAAGTTCCTTCATTTCCGCCTGCAGTAAAATTTCATTAACAAAAGGCACTGCAGGGCCATCAGAATGATAGCTATAAATCATGCTCTTTGTGTGGGACTTGCCCCAGAAACAGGGGCTTTATCCTCTCCTGGGCCTGCAAAAGAGGAACCCCTTTTGCTAGGGCCAGAATGCATGCTGGGGTGCCCAGAGCCTGGGAAGAAAAGGGGCTCCAGGGCTATCGTGCCAGGCCCCTCTGGCCAGCTGCCCACCTGGGTCCTCTGTTATTAATTAAGCTAATTATGCAGCTTTTATGGGCTGTTGCTAAGGGCCAACTTGGTTTTTTTCCTACTGATATCTCTGCAGCCGGCAGCCTGGGAGGCCCAAGGAGAAGTGCAATAGGTTCTGCCAGCTGCAAGTAAACATCATTATTGTAATTGGGGAAGGATTAAAAGGGCCTTGATAATTAGCTCCCTAACGAACCCTTTTAGCTGGTGAGCTGTGGCCTCTGACTGGTCAGCCTTCCCACTCCAACTTGGTACCTCAGACTAGAAAGGACCCCCCACCAAGGTGAGTAGATAGAGAACAAGCCCCCATTTGGAGTGATCCTTTATAAGGGCAGTTATGTTATAAATGGAGTAAGGGGAGAGAGGAATTGAAAAAGGTCAAGAGCCAATCTGTCCTTTTCCCCTTGTACCCTAGAGGAAGGTGAAAATCATGACACTTTTTTAAAAATTCTGAACTTCACAAACCAACTCCTAACAAAATAATTATTTCCATATATATAACAGAACGTAAAAAGATTGCAAATTTATTATGTACATTTTGTTTTTCTTTTTAAACATACAACAAATACAGTATATAACTTTCAACACTCTCCTGCTTGTCTTTTTCCTATTGATCTTACTTCTTTTCTTTGTTGTTAAGAAATTATCACCTTCTTTACTTTTTTTTTCCTTTTTGCTATTTTGCTATTGCTTAATCCCCTTCTACCTTTCTCCCTATCAAATGAGATATTTGAGAATTTTTTTAAGGGCTTAGTAGTGACTAGCATATAATAGGCACTGCTAGAATTTTTTTTAAAAAGAACTACTCTTATAAAAATATTCATAGTCAACCAAAACAAATTCTCACATTGACTGCATCCAAAAATGCATATTTAATTCTGCACCTTAAGTTTTCTCTATCAGGAGGTGGGTAAAATGCTTCATCATTGGTACTTGGAAAGAGTGATTCATTATTGCAGTGATTGGCATCCTTAAATCTTAGGAGTATTTTTCTTGTAGTGTTCTTACATAAATTCGGATTCTCCTGGTTCTACTCACTTTACTCTATGTCATTTCATGCACATCTTCTCAGGTTTCTCTGAAATCATCCCAGTCATTTTTTGTTTTTACAGGACAAGAAAACCGAATTACATTTTCCCTTTTCCTACCCTTAATATCTATGAGGTATGGGCCTAGTAGTGCTATTGTTGAGTCAATGGGTTCATACACATAATTTAATAATCTGTAGGAGCATGGATCCAGATTCCTTTCCAGAATTGCTAAGCTTGCTCATAGGTGCATTAGTGTGCCTGTTTTCTCTCAGCTCCTCTGACAATCATTGTCATTTTTTTGGCCATCTTTGCCAATCTGGTGGGTGGGTCATGGAACACCAGAGTTGTTCACTTGTATTTCTCTTAAGTATTAGTGATTTGAAGCAATTTTTACCATATGATCACTGGTAGCTTGGACTGCTTCCCTCAAGACCCTCTTGTTCATGTCCTTAGACCCTATATACCTCAAAGAAAGAGGGGAACCTATATGTACCAAAGTATTTAATAGAAGCGTCTTTTGTTATAACAAAGAACTCCATCAATTGGGAAATGGCTGGACAAATTATATTATGTCAATGTAATGGAATGTTATTGTACCACAAGAAATAACGTAAGAGTTTCAGAAAAACCTGGGGAGATTTATATGAACTGATGCAGAATGAAGTGAATAAAACTAGAACAATTTATATGAAAAATGATAAAGAAAAACAACTAAGAAAAATTTACGAACTCTGATCAATGCAATAATGAAATTGATGTTTTGTTTTTCTTTCATTTAATTGAGGAAGGTTGGAAAAGGAAGAGGGGAGCTAGTGTGATAGTTACAATATAAAGAAAAGAAGGGCATGGAAGCATTGTAAAAAATACACAGAAGTGAATAGATCGGTAGTAAACAGACACACAGGACAGCTTTGAAAATAACATGTTGAATTTATATACTTAAAAAAGTAAGCTTTATGTAACAGAGCCTCACAGCTTTACATACAATCTTCTGTTTTATTTTTATACTGAAATATATTTCTTGAAGTTTGTTAAGTTTGGAATTTTTCAAAAAACTCACATGGGATATAATCAAGGCTAGACTTGGAAAAATGCCTTGTTCATCAAAGGCACGCTTAATATACAATGGGATATGGTTTCATGATGAATTAAATGGCTCAAGATTTTGTGAATTTAACACCAAATCATGCAAAACAAGTGTTTGCAGCAAAAGGACGTACTGAATTTTTTAAAATATATATATAAATATATAACATGAGTAAATTAAAATATAAACATAAAGGATCATAAGGTTCATTTCATGTCAACAAATTTATTTTCTTTTGTTCTTTTCCTCTCCAAAATGAAATTGTTTTTTAAAAAAGAAGAAGCTTAGGGTCAGTTGTAATTAGAGAGTGGGCAACATATCCAAGGTCTGGAAATCTGAGTCTTCTATTATGAAACATTGGAACCTTCATTCATTAGTTTAGTAAACATTTATTAACTGCCTACTCTGTCTCGGGCTGTGCTGGAAGAAGCAATAGATATGGTCAAAGGACTGATGAGTGTCTGGGAACCCAATATCTGGAAATGGTGTTAGGGTCATTTAATACATTTAATCCAAGTTGACTAACTTAGCGGTGTAATCATGCTGTGAAAGACCTAGAGCTTAGAACTGGTCCTGCGGCTAGTACAGATTTTTGCTGAGGCTTCAGCTCTGGACAGCTCCCAGGTACTGTTTCTATGCAGCTACCATCACTCAGCAATAGACACTGTCCTTCCTTTAATCCTAGGCCAGAGGTTGCCAGCCTTTGAAATGTGGCATGCCAATCCAAGTCTTGTGCTTTTGGGGAGTTGTAGGGAAAGTCAATGGTAGCAGACATGGTGTGCCAATGCAACCAGCCTACGTTTCATCTTTCACCAAAGTTCATGAAATTACAGATTTAGGGCCAGAAAGGAACTTAGAGGCCATCAAGGCCACACTCTGCTCATCCCTCCCCCATTATACAGATGAAGAAACTGTTCTAGAGGGGCTAAGTGACTTCCCCAAAGTCATATAGGGATTAAGTGACAGAAGTGGAATTTAAACCTGAGTGTTTTGGCTCCCAAATCAGTTTTCTTTCCACTGTGCCACACTGCCAACCCCTGTCCCAGAATAACAGAATATTAGCACTAGAAGGAACCCTGGAGATGATCTCAAAACTCCACATTTGCCAGAAGAAAAAGCTTAGGCCTAGATCGGGCAAGGGACTTCATTCAACAAGCCTTTATAAAGTGCCTTCTCTATATGCCCAGGTGCTGTACTGGGTACTGGGGTGCAAAGACAAAAAAAAAAATGAGTCTCTGCTTTTAAGAAGCTTACAGTCTACTGGGGAAAGAACACACAGCTCAGACATAGCAACAGCAAACATGGCAAATGTAGACCTTGAACCTATGTCTTCTCATTCCAAGGACTGTTCCTTCTGCTATATCACACTGTCTCCTTGAAACAACAGTCTCTTGCTATGGTGTATGGGTATCATTGGGACTAGTTAAGTAGGCAAAAAAGCAAATTCTCTGAAGTCTATCTCACCCTGCTAACTTGGAAGCATAACGGGAGAAACAGCCAGGCTGAGTGGGCCCCAGGGGGAAGAGAGCACCAGGGAGAGCAGGGAAAGAGACCATTTAGTTGGTATTCAGCGTGATCCCATCTGTAACCAATCTACTTTCTTGGAGGTTAACCAGAAAAAAATTGCAGTGCAGGAAAGAAGCAGATAAGGTCACCACACCCGGGAGCTGAGACCGTTAATTGAGCATAGACAAAGCAGTGTTGGAGAGAGCCAGGACGAGTGTCTATCCATTGGCAGCAGGAGTCTCAGTAATCCTGCACCCAATGGAAGACCTTCGTACCCTCAAGCTGGTCCATGGGGCAGAGAGAAGTGGAAAGGGGTAGGGGGACAGGGCACACTGGAAGTTTAGCATGAAAAATTGAAATGGGCACAAGCTTGACTAGGGCTTTTCTTTCCCAAGCTCTTACACATAAAAATAAAGCTATCTTTCCATTTCCCACCCAGTCTAATACTCTTTATAGCACTTTTACCTAAATCATCTTCCCTGATCTTCATGGCTGTCTGTGAGATAAGGAAGTCAGGTGACATCCCCTTTGGACAAATAAGGAAATGAGGGCTTGGAGGAAATTGCTCAAGGTGGCCCAGCGAGTCGGTAGCAAAGCCAGAATTAGAACTTGGATCTCTTGACTCCTGATTTAGCATAGCCTTTGCTGTGGAGGGAGCACTAGGATTCAGAAGACCTAGATTTGAGGATGGTCTCTATCATTTGTTAGTCCTATCCCTGTGGGCAGGTCACTTAACCCAAGTCTGGTTCCTGGTCTGTAAAATGGTGATGATAATATTTAGCTGCTCATCTCATGAGGTAACTATGAGTAAAACTCAGTAAGCCTTCAAGTGCCATAGAAATACGTGCTGTTGTTACTGCTGTTAAACAGACTTCAAGGGGCAGCTAGGTGGTGCAGTGAGTAGAACACTGGCCCTGGAGTCAGGAGGACTTGAGTTCAAATCCAACCACAGACACTTGACACACTTACTAGCCATGTGACTTTGGGCAAGTCACTTAACTCCAATTGCCCTCCAAAAAGCAAAAAAAAAAAAAAATAGATTTCATTTTTGATCTGAGTTTTCTCACCCCCTCTATTGCCTTCAACCCTTGCCCAGAGGCTAATGCTGATAACATGAGAAAGTCAAATTTAAAAGACCTGTCCAAAGTCCTAGAAGTATAAGGCACAGAGAGAGAAAGGAACAGTTCACTGAACAGGGACTGTATCTGCCTTCTGTAAGGTATTTGGAAACTTCCTGGACCTCAGGGGAATAGACTCTGCTGCCTGAAGAATTTCCAAATGATGGTTCCATTTATGTCTGTGATCAGCACCTTCCTATGACCATTCTTGCTTTGAATGCCTTCTTCATCCAAGACCTTCCCCTCCCTCAAAACCTGATCCCAAATCCATCTCTTTTAGGAAGACTTCCCTGATTATGTTTGCCTTGACTCAATTACCTTTGAAGATGGGTCTAATCCTGGCTCTCATCCAGTGAGCACCATCTCATCCTGCACCAGCTCATTCTGTTGCTTAATTGGTAAACTGCTGGTATGTTACTTTCTGTGGTTGCACTTTGCCTTTCAAACTGGATTGTAAATATTACAAAGACAGGTATCTGCTTTTGTCTGTCCTTTATCTCCCGACTCTTCTCCACTTGTCCTATTTGTGCCAAGTAAAGATCTCTGGAAACATTTGGTGACAGTGATAGGAAGCATTTATTCACAGGTATGATGATCACCTGCCCTTCAAGATGTAGCTCAAATCCTGCCTCTTTACTCCCGAAGTCTTCCTGGAACACTCCACCCATGGTAAATGTCTTCTCTGAGCTTCTGCAGATCCCTTTGGGGCCATACTACATAAGACAGTGACTTTCACCTATGTGTGTCTCTTCCGTCTAAATTATGAACTCTCTGAACCTTTCACATACCACTTTCCTGCACACAGTAGGGACTCAAACATCTTATTAATGATGACAAATAAGGGAAGCCCTAAGTTGGGATGAGTTTGCTGTGCTCCTCTGGGTGTGAGGAGACTATCCAACAGTGCCTACTTTCCCTCATTTGAGTCCTCAGTTCTGGGTGAACCATATCTAAGGTACTTGAGAACTGGTAGGTGGGATCACTAAGATGCTTTCAGTGATATTTGAATGGTCTTAAGCAAGAGATATACCTCAGGGTGGAGAGGTAAAAATGTCCCAATTTTTTAAAAGAGGAAAGCATGGAAGTCTGTTGATTATAAACTAGTGAGCTTGACTTATATTACTGGCAAAATTCACTTTAAGGAAATAGTTTGTGAGTATTAAGAAATGGGAACAGTGATAACTCAAACCCAGAATGACTTCATCAAGGACTGCTCATACCAGACTTACGTCATTTCCTTTTTTTTGTTTGAGGGAGGAAGGCAGGGCAATTGGGGTTAAGTGACTTGCCCAAGGTCACACAGCTAGCAAGTATTTCAATTGTCTGAGACCAGATTTGAACCTAGGTTCTCCTGACTCCGGGACTGGTGCTCTATTTGCTGTGCCACCTAGCTGTCTCTCATTTCCTTTTTTAACAGGCTAACTAGATAGGTAGAAGAAAGGAGACTTAGATTTCATAGGAAAGGTGATGGTTACATGATAGTACAGTCAGGTGGATTTGAAACTGGTTCAGTGACTGGACTCAAAGAATAATCAATAACAAATTGATTTCAACTAGGAAGGAGGTCTGTAATGGAGTTCTCCAGGGACCAAATCCATAGCCTTATATTATTCACCATCTCTGTCATGACCTGGATGAAAGTGACAGTGACGTGCTTGTGAAATTTACAGATGACATAAAGCACAGAGGAATAATGAATATGTTGGTTGACTGAGATCAAAACCAAAAACAAACAAAAAAAAGATCTCAAACTAGGACAATGGGCTAAACTGAATAAAATGGAATCTAATAGGGATAAATGTAAAGTTCTGCATATAGGTCCAAGTAGTCTTTCAGCTCAATCTGAATCTATATTGTGGCATGGCCAACACTATTCTAGATTGTACTGAGAAACAGTATGTCTAGAATGAGGGAGGTAAAGTTAGTAAAGGCCTCCTATACACTGCCTTGGACAGTCCCCATCTGGAGCACTATGTTCAATTCTGGGTGCCACATTTTAAGAAAAACAGAGACAAACTGGAATATCTCCAGCAGAGGGTAACCAGGATGATGAGAGGACTGGAAAACATGCCTTAAATGATAGGTTGAAGGAATTATTGATGTTTAGCCTTGTGAAAAGATAACTGTGTTGTGAATTGATACAACCATTCTGGAGAGCAATCTGGAACTATGCCCAAAGGGCTATAAATAATTGCATACCCTTTTGACCCAGCAATACCACTGTTGGGATTATATACCAAAGAGATCACAGAAGTGGGAAAAGGACCCACATGTACAAAAATATTTATTGCAACT
>CM053581.1:270414165-270442935 GCA_028627135.1 Pseudochirops cupreus | reverse complement strand
AAAAAAAAAAGAAAAGATAACTGTGGAGAGGGAGGAAGGAGAGGTGGACATGATAGTTGTTATTAAATATTGGAAGAGCTGTCATATAGAAGAGGGACAAATTTATTCTGGTTGACCCCAGGGAGCAGAACTAGAAACAGTGGGTGGAAAATGCAGAGGCAGATTTTGGCTTGATTCCTCCCAATTAGAGCTATCTAAAAGGTGAATAGGACACTTGAAGAAGCTCCATAATTGGAGGTCTTCAGCTACAGGCTAGATGACCAAACACTGGTTAGGGTTGTTGAAGCAAGAAATTTTTGTTCCAATATGCGTTGTACTAGATGGCCTCTGATATCCCTTCTAAATCTGAGTGGTGATTTGTTAGTGTAGAGTAGTTCACTTGCTATTTAATTTGCTTCACTGAAAAGTTCTCCCAGGTAGTTGGATTTCTTCCCTGGGAAACACTGAAGGCTTGGAATTCAGGCTTTAGTAGCTCTGAAAGAAGTCTTCCTCCTACCTCTGAAGCCCCTTCCTGCCTTTTCCACAGCAGGGACCCAAGCTGAATTAGGCTGAGAGGAATCTCCTCAGACTCTCAGGAAGTTTCAGTGAGAAAAGTTCCCTTTTATAAAATCTCTCTGCCTCAGCTGATATCCTCACCAGCCTCTGGACACACCAGACTTACTGTAACTGCCAAAAGTGCCCCATCTCTTCCTTGTTGCTTGTCCAAATCCTACCAGCCTGCAAGCCTTTGCTCAAGTCCCATCTACTTCTCTAACCACCCAGTCATAAAATATAGAGTGCCAGATTTGGGAGGGACCTCAGAACATAGGAAGTCAAAATTAGTATAAACTTGGATATGCTGGTATAAAGTCAAGAAATTAGGAGATCTGGAATGTCAGATATGGAAGGAGTTTTACTTAGAACAGAGAACATTAAATCCTAGAACTAGAAAGGAAATAAAAACCAGAATAATGCATGGGTGGGTCAATGAACAAATTATAGAAACAATAACTATTCAAGGTATTCCAAAAGTCTTTTTGCAATTTAAGCAGCTTAAGCAGCTTTAACAACTTAATAAAACTATACTAAGTTCTAGATACCCTGTAAACCAATGCACAATAAATGGTGAGACAACATACCAAAATTACATGGATACAATTAAAGCAGTTCTTAGAGGAGAAATTGTATCTCTAAAGATATGAATTTATAAAATTAAGAAAAATAGAATATTGATGAACTAAATATGAAATTGTAAAAGCTAAAATCAACAAATTAAAGTCTCGGTGAACATAAAAGATGAAAAAATTGAAACTAGAGGAGAAAGAGATCAAATGAAAAAAGACTATAAAAATCATGAAACTATAAGCTGGTTCTTGGCAGGGGGGAGGTGAACTAACAAGACTGATAAAACTTTAGGCGCTCTAGGGAAAAAAACTTTTAAAATAGGACAATCAAATAGCCAATAAAAAAAATGAACAAGATGAAATCACAGCCATTTTCTCAATAGCCTCATCAACCAACTTGATGTCCACACCAAGAACTATGCCCTATATGTTTTAATCTTTTCATCTCTAGAATTTCTGCCCTGAAGACCCTGCTATTCTGATAGATGATTTATGTATTCTCTCAACCCATTATTTCAGGAAGGGCCCAACCATTTTCCACCTCACTTCCTCCTCTTTGTTCAAGAGCTTTGCCAACCTTCTGGATGCCATGTGACTATCCTTTTTCAATTCTCCCACCCTTTCCAGGTCTGGAACTCTGATAAAATCAATTTTGCCATTGTTACTGGAAGAGGTGTGCCAATGTACTTCCCCACCCCCTCGTTATCCCTGAAAATTTCAGGATTAAAATGCCCCCTTTTGGCCATAATTTCCAATATATATATATATATATATTTTTTCTCCTCTACTAGAATGTTGGCTACTTGAATGCAGGAACTATTATCCTTTTATATTTGTACCTGCAATGCTTGGTATATAGAGCTTAATAAATGTATTTTCATTCATTCCTTCAAGAAATAAAAAGAATTCTGGGGGCGACTAGGTGGCGCAGTGAACAGAGCATCAGCCCTGGACTCAGGAGGACCTGAGTTCAAATGCAACCTCAGAAACTTAACACTTACTAGCCATGTGACCTTGGGCAAGTCACTTAACCCCCATTGCCCTCAAAAAAGGGCAAAAAATAAAAATAATTATAAGAACTTACTATATACAACTACATGGTAGCAGAATCAAGAATTTTAAAAGAGAATTGCAAAAAACAAAGTTGTACAAACCACATGGGAACTACCAAAGTGTGCGTGGGGGGGGGGGAGGGGAAGGGTGTAAGAACTCCTCCAGATGGAATTAAAAATTAATTCTATCAAATATTTAAAGAGTAATTAGCACTCTACCAAACTCCTTTTCATAAACAAAAATGGCCCTAATTTACCTCAGAGAACTATAGACAAATTCCCTAATGAATATTAAGGTAAAATTTAAAAATAAAATCCTAGAAAAAAATTATCCACTATGACTAAGTTGAATTAATACTAGTAATTCAAGGATGGTTCAACATTAAGAAAATAACATAATCATTAAAAAAGAAAAACAACCCAAAGCATGTGATTGTGTTTATAGATACCAAAAAACCCTTTGACAAAATCTAACACTCGTTTCTACTTTAAAGGCCTAGACATTGGAGGGCAGTTTTTAACATGATAAAACATATATGCCCCAAACCAAAATCTCTTATGATTTGCAATTTGTAAAGAGAGTGGTAAAACACAGGTGTCCTCTCACGTTATTATTTCGCACACTGCTAAAAATGCTAACAATAACAATAAACACAAGAGAAGGAAATTAAAGGCATAAACGTTGCCCAAGATTTCATTCCAAGAAGGGATGACATTATTTCACTATACAAAATATCAGTTAACCATAAACATCCATTAAGTGCTCACTGTGTGACCAGTCCTATACTAGGCACCAGGGATACGAAGAAAGGTAAAAACAGCTCCTTCATGTTTAAAAAAGGGAGACAGTATGTTAATAAGTAGGTACATACAATACATATAAAGATCAGAGGAAGGGCACGAGGGAGTAGGAAAGACTTCTTTCAGAGGGTGGAATTTTAGCTGAGTCTTGAAGGAAACCAGAAGAATCAGGAGGCGGAGTTGAGGAGGAAGAACATTCCAGTCATGGGGGACAACCTGTGAAAATGGGGAGTTGAATCACAGACACATTGTATGTGTGGCAACCAACTTTGATAAACAGGACTCTTCTCAGCAACGCACAATTATAAGACATCTCTAAAAGTCTTAGGCTGGAAGGAGATGATACTAATTTTTTCATTTGAAATATAAGTTGTGCTATAACAAAAAAAGAAAATTTATTTTGTAGACCCAAACAAAATTAGTATTAAAAATGATGAATATGTATAGGAAACCATGGAAAGACATGTAGAATAATGCAAATGGAAGAAGACAGAACAAGAGAAAAAATATACACCATGACTACAGCAATGTAAACATAACCACAATAGCAAAAATTGAAACAGAATGCTGTGTAATTATACTGTCCAAATTTGACCCCGTTAAAGGGAGGTAGGATTGCACTTCCCCTCCTTCTTTGCATGGGGCAGAGGGGATAGAAGAGGACACAGTGGTCATGTAACATTGCATATACTGTCAGATTTGATTGATGTGTTGATTAGTTTTGCTGAACTCTGTAACATCCTCACATTGGCTCTCATTCTTCCTTTGGTGCCATACAGACAGCTCCAATCCCACTTACACTAGCCTTCAAATATCTGAAAGGATGATGATAACAACAGCAGAAACAACAATTTTTGGGGAAATCAGTGCTATTTCCCATAAGTCTTATTGCAGTCACAGGCACAGATATATAAAATACACTTGAGCTATGCTGCAAACTTGCTTTGCTCCATAAATGACAGAGAGGGAAATGGACATCTTGGGATCCCTTACTGTATGCTGCAGCTGCTATCCCAAAGCCCCACCTGAAATAACCTCATCTGGACCAAAGACCACACCTTCCTGTCTGGGTCAGTTAATCCACTCAGTCTGAAACTCTGTACCAGGCATGAGTTTGATTTGCCAGTGAGTAAGTGCAAATTTGCTCCAAGGAGTATGTCTGGCTGGTTCTAGCCATACTTTACATCTATCTCCCTGGGACAGCTCACTATACACCTTATTTCTCCTCCTCTCTTTTCCTCTCTTGGTCTAGGAACAGTAATCAAATCAATACTAGTATTATCTCTGGAAAGGGCATGACAAAGGACTGCGCTATGACTTCTCTCATCATTCCTGTGATGACTGAGACAAAAACTCATCACTTTTCCATATATATTACCACTTCACATTAGAAGGCAAGCAACTTGAGGGTAAGAACTGTCTTACTTTGTTATTTTCTGCCTCCAGAGCCTGACACATTGTAGGTGTTTAATAAATGCTATTTTTTTCATTCATCTATTCATTATAATAAGAGATGGCTCTTTGGGTGTATGGGAAAAGGGATATAAGGGGAAATGAATGATATAAAAAATGAAAACTATTAATAAAAATGAATAGAAAACAAAGTGACTAAAACACCAGCACACTTTGACTTCTAGGCCAAAGAAGATCAAAGTCAAAGAGAAAAGTTTCATATACATCAAAATATTAATTGTAAAACTTTCTGTGGTCGTCAAAGAACTGGAAACAAAGTAGATGCCTATGGACTGAGGGAATGACCAAACAAATTGTGGAACATCGATGTTTCTCTGCCGTAAGAAAGGAAGTATATGAAGAATTCAGAGAAACATGGGAAGATTTCTATGAACTGATGAAGACTGAAGTAAGCAGAACCAGGAAAACAATAGATGTAATAACTACAACAATGTAAAGAGAAAGCATGATAAAATTTCACTGAATACCTCACAATTATAATGAGAAAATTTGCCCAAGGAGAAGAGTTAAGAATAAGCACCTATGTCCTCGCAGAGGTAGGGAAGGAAGTAAACAAACATTTATTAAACACCTACTATGTGCCAGGTACTTTCCAAATATTATCTCATTAGATCCTCACAACAACCCCCCTGGGAAGTAGATGTTATTATTATCCCCATTTTACAGTGAAACACACTGAGGTAGATAGAGATTAAGTGACTTGCCCAGGGTCACACAGCTAGTGTCTGAGGCCAGATTTGAACTCAGGAAGATGGTTCTTCTTCACTCCAGGCCTAGCGCTCTATCCTCTGAGTCACCTAGCTGCCTAACCCTTTTCCATATTCATAAGCAGGAACTCTGAGTGTGAATGCCACATATGCTGTCAGATTTAGTCTGTGTTTTCTTTAGTCTTGCTGAATAGGTTTTTTTCTTCTTTAATCTTTGTTATAAAGGAAAGCAGGGATAGACAGCTAGGTGGTGCAGTGGATAGAGTGCTGAATCTGGAGTCAAGAAGACATCTTTCTGAGTTCAAATCTGGCCTCGGACACTAGTTGTGTGACCCTGGGCAAGTCACTTGACCCTCTTTGCCTCAGTTTCATTATCTATCAAATGAACTGGAGAAGGAAATGGCAAACACTCCAGTATGTTTGCCAAGAAAACCCCAAATGGAGTCCTGAAGAGTTGGACACGACTGAACAGCTAAGTGATATGTTTGAACATAAACTGATATAAAAAAAGGCAACAATAAAACAAACGAAAAGGAACCCGAAGGGAACTTAGAGGCCATCCTGGTCCAACAGATAGGAAACCATTTAAGGGCAATGCAGGGGCTTGCCCAGTGTTGCACAGTGATTCACTGACAGTTCCAGGATTGGGATCCAATCCTTGAATCCCAGGGTCTCACTGGCTCTTTCGATTATCTGAACGTAGCTAGTGACTAAGCATTCCTGTCTTCTCTTTTTCCAGGGCTGTGTCTCTGGCTAAAGCTTCTCCTTGTCTCCAGTAAGCCTAGAGAGAAGTGATCTTTTTAATTTGAGGACCAGCGGGATGGTCCTGGGTGTGATGAGTTGGTTATCGTATTGCTTGGACCAACACTGAACTGACTGAATGAGCATCATTTATATTGAAGCTGATCTTGTTTGTGGTGCAAAATGGGATGTCTTCTCTGGGGAGTAGGAGAAGAGATGACAGGTTCTGGGGATGACAATGATTCCTTGGTCATTCTGCCACTTGTGCAGTTGTTTATCTATATTTCTATTTCCTCTGCTTATGATCCTCGGTCCAGACTGTATAATTAGGTGTCCAGGAGTGTCTATGACTCTGTCCTGATAGAATTTGTCTTGCTTAATCTGTAAAAGGATGGCTGAGTCTGACAGCTGTTTTTCCTGAAAATTGGCTGTTTTCAAGAAAAGCATTTCTTTTGAAGTCTATTAGGATGGCTCAGAGGAGGATGGGAGAATTTGGATTGGCTGGGGGAGTTGAGAGCATGCTGCCAGTTGCCTAATTTCTCCTGGCCTGGTGAAAAGAGTATTGGTCTAGACATCAGGTAACCTGGGATTTACCCCTCTGAAAGCTCTTCCATTCTTCAAGGCCTCATTCAAATGCCTCCTCCATGAAGCTTTCTCTGATCCCTTAGGTTAGAAATCATCATTCCTTGCTCTGATTCCACATGACATTTTATACTTCTAACTTTCTTTTTTAAATTTATTTTTATTTTTAACATTCTTTTCTTTTTAAATTTTGAATTCCAAATTCTCTCCCTCTTTCCCACCTCATCCTGACCCACTGAAAAGGCAAACAATATCTCAATTATACACATGAAATCATGCAAAACATATTTCCATGTTAGCCATATATTTTTTAAAAGCAAGAAACTTATGCTTCGATTTGCACTCAGAGTACAACAGTTCTCTCTCCAGAAGTGGATAGCATTTTTTTTTCAGCATGAGTCCTTTGGAATTGTCTTAGATCATCGTATTGATCAGAGTAGCTAAATCTTTCACAGTTGATCATCATCACAACATTGCTGTTACTATATACAATGATCTACTTCTCACTTCACTTTGCATCAGTTCACATAGGTCTTCTATGTTTTTCTGAAACTATCTTGCTCGTCATTTCACATAGCACAATAGTACTCCATCACAATCATGTACCACAGCTTGTTTAGACATTCTCCAATTAATGAGCATCCCCCTGATTTACAATTTTTACCACCCCAAGAAGAACTGCTATAAATTTTTTTTACATATAGGTACTTTTCATTTTTAGTGGTCTCTTTGGGATACAGACCTAGTAGTGATATTTCTGAGTCAAAGGATATGCAGTTTTATAACTCTTTGGGTCTAGTTTCAAATTGTTTTCCAGAATGGTTAGAACAGTTCACTACTCCACCAACAATTCATTGGTGTACCTATTTTTCCCTCATACCCTCCAGCATTTGTCATTTCTGATAGGTGTGTGGTGGTACCTCAGGGTTGTTTCAATTTGCCTTTCTCTAGCCAATAGTGATTTAGAGCATTTTTTCATAAGACTATAGATAGCTTTGATTTCTTCTGAAAACTGCCTATTTATATCCTTTAACCATTTATCAGTTGAAGAATGGCTCTTATTTTTGTGAAATTGACTCACTTCTATATGCAGTATATATTTTAGAAATGAGGCTTTTATCAGAGAAACTTACTGTAAAAAAATTTTTATATTACTTCATTGTCTATTGTACCTTTTATCAAAATGTAGTTTCCCTAATTATCTCTTTTAATTAGGTCTATTTTTGCTTTTGCTTTGTCTGAGATCACTATTGCTACCCCTGTCTTTTTTTAGTTCAGCTGAAGCATATTAGATTAAGCATATTAGATTCTGTGCCAGCCATTTATTTTAACTCTGTGTGTGTCTTTCTGTGTCAAGTGTGTCTCTTGTAACCAGCATATTGTTGGATTCTGGTTTCTAACCCATTCTGCTATCTGCGTTCATTTTATAGATTTTAAATTCATATTCACAGATAATTAGTAACTGTTTCCCCCTCTATCCCCTTTTCTTCTTTTTTTTCTGTCTTTTTCATTCTGTCCTTCCTCAAAGGTCTGTTTTGCTTCTAACCACTGCCTCCCTTAATCTGTCCTCCTATTTATCATTCCTCCCCTCCCCTTTCTTTCATCCCCTTCTACTCTTATTTCCCTGTTGAGAAAATTACATTTCTGTACCCAACTGAGTGTGTATATACATACATACATACGTATATGTGTGTGTATGTCTACATATAGATATACATATATAATGTGTATATATATATATATGTATATATATATATATGTGTGTGTGTGTGTGAGGTTCAAGCATTGCCTGCCCCCCCCATTTTTCCCTCCACTGTAAAAGCTCTTCCTTGCACATCTCCTTTATGTGAAAATTTTTTCCTGATTCTACCTCTCCTTTCTCCCTTCTCTCAATGCATTCCTCTTTCTCACCCCTTAATTTTTTGGGGGAGATCATTGCAACATAATTGACTCACATCTATGCCCTCTGTCTACATTAACTCCTTTTAACTGCCTTAATAATGATAAAATTCTTAGTAATTACATGTTCCATCTTTCTATATAGGGATGTAAATAGTTTAATTTTTTAAATATTATTTTATATTATTTAATTTTATTTATCTTTAATGTTTACCTTTTTTGCTTTTTTTTTTTTGAGTCTTATGTTTGAATGTCAAATTTTCTATTCAGTCCTGATCTTTTCATCAGGAATGCTTTAAACCCCTCTGTTTCATTCAATATTCATTTTCCCCCTGAAGGTTTATTCACAGTTTTTCTGTGTAAGTTATTCTTGGTTATATTCCTAGTTCCTTTGCCTTCCAGAATATCATTATATAGAAGCTCCTAAATCTTGTGTGATCCTGACTATGGCTCCATGATATTTGAATTATTTTTTCTGGCTCTTTGAAGTATTTTCTCTTTGATTTGGGAACTCTGGAATTTTATTACAATATTCCTTGGAGTTTTTATTTTGAGAAGTCTTTTAGGAGGTGATCAGTGAATTCTTTCAGTTTCTATTTTACCCTCTGAATCTAAGATATTGAGGCAGTTTTCCTGGATTATTTCTTGAAATATGATGTCTAGGCTTTCTTTGATCATAGCTTTCAGGTAATACAATAGCTCTTAAATTATCTCTCCTTGATTTATTTTCCAGGTCAGTTGTTTGTCAAGTAAGATATTTTGCATTTTCTTCTACTTTTTCATTCTTTTGACTTTGTTTTATTGTTTCTTGAAGTCTCAGTGAGTCATTAGCTTCCACTTACCCAATTCTAATTTTTAAGGAATTATTTTCTTCAGTGATTTTTGTACCTCCCTTTCCATTTAACCTAGTTTGTTTTTTAAGGAGTTCATTTCTTCAGTATTTTTTTGTGCCTCTTTTACCAAGCTGTTTATTTTCCTTTCATATTTTTTTCATTTCTTCTCCCAATTTTTCCTTCTCCTACTCTTATCTTTTTCTTGAACGCTTCCAGGAATTCTTGTTGGGCTTGGGTTCAATTAGCATTTTTCTTTTAGGCTTTAAAAAAAAAAGCTGTTTTCACATTGTTGTCTTCTTCTGAATTTATGTCTTGGTCTTCCCAGGTACTGAAGTAGCTTTTTAAGGTCAAATTCTTTTTTTGTTTGTTTTTTTCTCATTTTCCTGATTTTGATCTGTATGTCAAAGTTGAACTCTGTTTACCTGGGGGTAGGGAGGCACTGTCCTAAGTTTCACTTTTTTGTGCTGCTATTTTCAAAGCTAGTTTTGGGAAGTCTGGAAGTGCTACCAAGGTGGTGTGATCCTGGGAGAACTGTGGTCACTGCTTTCCTGGTCTACACTCTGCTCTTTGCCCAGGGAAAGCCCCTGGTCCCTTTCAGCTGCAAACACTAGTGCTCTTCTTGGCCCTAGAACTATGACTGGGTCTCCTGCCCTCCTGTAACCACAAGTGCTAGTGCTCCTGTCCTCCCTGGAACTACAACCCAGAACTACATATGGGCAATAGAGGTGCTAATCAGCTACACCAGTGCTTGCAAAAAGTCCCCTGTAATTTCTTTCTGACCAGTTGTCCAATCCCCTTACCACCTCTGGGTTGAGAGCTCCCAAAGCTGCTGTGGCTGTTCCAGCTGCAACCACCATGTGTGTGGACTTCAGATGAGCTTCCACCCAGTATCATGAGCTTTGCCTGCTGACTTCCTAAATTTCATTAGGCTAGAAAAATGTCTCAGCCTGACCTTTTGTTGGCTCTGCTGCTCCAAAATTTAATTTAAGGCATTATTTTATAGTTGTTTAGAAGGGAATGTTGAAAGGGTTCAGCTGGATCACCTCTAATCTACCATCTTGGTTCCACTCCCTCTCTCATTTTCTGTTCAATTAAATTAAATAAGCATTTATTAAGCCTTTGTTGTGTGCTAGGCAATGTTCTAGGAATAGAGATGCAAAACTGAAAAGAATATAGCCCTTGCCCTCATAGGGCTTCCATTCCACTGAGAGGAAATAATGTGTAAGCTAATAAATAAATGCAAAGTATCTGTAATTGAGGGGAGGGGAGGTGCTAACAACTGGGGAGGGATTAGGAAAATCCTTTGTAGGAAAGTAGGAGGTGACCCTTGACTGGAATCATTTTTAATGATGTTAATTAGCATTTATTAAGCACTTCCTGTGTGCCAGGTTCTGTGCTAAGTGCTGGAAGAAGCTAGGGATTTATACCTACAGAGTCAAGAAGGGAGTACAGTATGGAGAGTTTTGGCAAAAGCCCAGAGATGGGAGCTCTAATACATGCATGGGGGAATAGCAAGTAGACCAGACTTGCTGGAAGGCAGTCTGGAGTTAGGCTATGAAAGGTGAAGCTTTAAAGGTCATACAAAAAAGTCTCTATTTTATCTTAGAGGTAACAGGGACTCCCTGAGGCTTCTTGAGCAAGGGAGAAACATGGTCAGACCTGTGCTTTAATGATTCCTTGGTCATTCTGTCATTTGTACAGTTGTTTATCCATATTTCTATGTCCTTTGCTTGTGATCCTTGGTGTAGACTGTGTAATTAGGTATCCATGGATGTTTATGACTCTGTCCTGTTAGAATTTGTCTTGCTTCATTTATAAAAGGATGGCTGAATCTGACAGACTCAAAATTTAAGACTATCAGTGTGGAAGGTGTGTAAAGGGATGGAATGCAAAGGGTAAAGACTTGAGGCAGATAATGCACTTAGGCGACTATTGCAATAATTCCAGAAGAAGTGATAAGGGCCTGAACCAAAGTGGTGTCTATGGGAGTGGAGAGGAGACAGCACAGATGTGAGAGAGGTTATGAAAGTAGAATTAGTGAGACTTAGCAACTAATTAGACAGGGAAGACCCAGAGAGTGAGGGTGAGGAGTCCAATTGACTCTGAGATTGTGAACCTGAATGATTGGAGGGATGATCTAGCCTTCTGAAGAAGCAGGGAAGTGAGAAGAAGAAGGAGAAGACGTGGAGTCATGTGTGATACAGTCAACAAATAGTGAGCTACTGCAGAGTATTTTGTATTTGTGACCTATCCTCTGTTAGGAAAGAAGATCCCAGCAAGAGCATAGAAGAACCAGGGAGAGGGACAGTTCGGTGGTGCCATAACGCACAGTTTGCCGGGCCTGGAGTCAGGGAAGATTCTTCTTCCTGAGTTCAAATCTAGTCCAAGGCCCTTACTAGCTGTGTGACCCTGGATAAGTCACTTAACCTTGTTTGCCTCAGTTTCCTCATCTGTCAAATGAGCTGGAGAAAGAAATGGCAAAGCACTCTAGTGTCTTTGCCAAGAAAACCCCAAATGGGGTCCCAAAGAATCAGACACAACTGTCCGACAACAACAAACAATGAGAGAATGAACAAGCTTGAGATGTGGGACAACATGGACCCAAGTGTATTTCAGGTAAGTTTTCTCAACTAATTATGAGTAATCCCATAATAGTCCTTGCAAAAGTAAGAGAGGCAGGGCAAGAATTACTGCCCCCATTTTCGAGATCAAATAATTGAGGTCCACTGAGTTGGAGTGATTTGTCCAAACTTACAACTACTAAGTGGTAGAGTAAGGATTTGAAGTGCCTGCTCCTTATTCCTCGTCCAGTCCTCCTCTTACTGTGCTGCACAGACTTTTAGGAAGAGGAGAGTTAAATATAAAGTAATAGCATTACTGTTTTGTCCATAAATATAGTTCACAATAATTACATTTTCTATGATCAGTCAATAAACATTTATTAAGCTACTATGTTCCAGGCACTGTGCTAAGCCCTGGGGATAAAAAAAGGCAAAAGACACATCTGCTCTCAAAGAGCTTACAATTTATTGAGGGGAGGCACCAGGCAAATAACTATATACAGGCAAGTGGT
Source organism: Pseudochirops cupreus (assembly GCA_028627135.1). NCBI lineage: Eukaryota > Metazoa > Chordata > Mammalia > Diprotodontia > Pseudocheiridae > Pseudochirops > Pseudochirops cupreus. The sequence goes on along the minus strand of CM053581.1, from coordinate 270,430,671 downwards.
ATACAGGATAAACAGGAAAAAATTAATGGAGGAAGGCCCTGGAAGAGAGGCTGGGGAAGGCCTTCTGAAGAAGATAGAACTTTAGTTGAGACTTAAAGGAAGCCAGGGTGGTCATTAGCTGGAGCAGAGAAGGGAAAGTTGTCCAGGCCTGAGAGGACAGCTAGAGAAAATACCTGGAGCCAAGAAGAAACGGAGCATCTTATTTGTGGAACAGCCAGGAGGCCAGTGTCACCAGACGGAAGGGAACGTATGTGTGTGGTGGGGCAAGGGGCAAGGGGCAAAGTGTGAGAAGACTGGAAAGGTAGGAAGGGACTGGGTTGTGGATAGTTTGGAATGGTAAACAGAGGATTTTGTATTTGATCCTGGATGCAATAGGAAGCCCTTGGAATTTGAGTGGGGAAGGGATGTGTGTGTGTGTCTCTGTCTCTGTGTGTGTCTGTGTCTGTGTGATATGGTTTAGGAAAATCACTTCAGTGGCTAAATAGAGAATGGATTGGAGTAGGGGAAGACCTGAGGCAGTGAGACTCACCAGCAGGCTATTGCGGTAATCCATGATGAGGGCCTGCACCAGAGTGGTAGCAGTGTAAGAGTAGAGAAGGGGGCATATCAGAGAGATGGGTAAAGATGAAACCAACAGGCCTCGGTAAGAGATTGGATATGGCAGAGGGAGAGAGAATGAGGAGTCAGGGATGGTCCCCCAGTTGTGAGCCTCAGTAACTGTGAGGATGATGGAAACTTCAACAGTAATAATAAAGTTAGGAAGGGGGGAGGAGTTGGGGGCAAAGATAATGAGTTCAGTTTGGGGCATGTTAAGTCTAGGATGTTGATGGAATATTTCATTTGTGATGTCCAATAGGCAGCTGGAGATTTAATACTAGAAGTCAAGGGAGAGGTTAGGGCTAGATATGTAGATTTGAGAATCATCAACATAGGATTGATCATTGAAATCATGGGAGCTGATAAGATTATCAAATGAGATAATATATAGAAAGAAGAGAACCCAGAACAGAGACCTGTGGTACTGCCTAGATGAGGATCTAGGACAGGAGATTAAGGAGGGGTCAGATTGGTATAAGGAGAACAAGGAGAGAGTGGTGGTGTCACGAAAACAGGAGAGAATATCAAGAGGAAGAGGGTGGTCAAAAGTGCCAAAGGTTCCAGAGAGGTAAAAAAAAAAGAATTAGAATTGAGAAAAGGTCACTTGCTTTGGTAATTAAGAGATGTTGATAACTTTGGAAACAGCAGTTTGGGTTGAATGATGAGGTCAGAATCCAAACTGTAGAGAATTAAGAAGAAATTGAGAGGAAAGAAAGTAGCTGTACCTATCATAGATAGCTTTCTCAAGGAAGCCATCCGCAAAAGAGAGAAATGGGACAACAGCTAGCAGGGAGGAATTGATTGATTGAATGAAGGCTTTTTTGAGAATAAAGGAGACAAGGAGAGACTGAAGGTAGATGAGAGAGTGGGCATGAAGAGGAGTCAATCTGCTGGAAAAGAAGGGATGGAATGGGATTTCTTGTGCTTGTAGAGGGGTTTGCCTTGACAAGGAGAAGGGTCATCTCTTCATGTGAAACAGGTGCTAAGGTAAAGATAGGCACAAAAGACTTCTGAGAGATGTGAGTTGAAGAGGAGGGGAAAAGAAGAAGCTCTCAGTGAATAGCCTCTATTTTTTTCAGTGAGATATGAAGAAAGGTTCTCAGCTAAGGAGGTGAAGGATGAGTGACTGGAGGTTCGAGGAGGGATGAAATGGTTTGGAAGAGCTGATGTGGTGAATGGGAAAATGAGTCAATTAGGGAGATGTAAAAAGATTGCCTTGCTGAAGTAGGACCCAGGTAAGATTATGTAACCTAAATTTGTAGTGGATTCAGTCAACACAGTTTTGTGATTTTTCTCCAGCTTTGTTTGGCAGCATGTAAGTAGGAGTGAAGGCAGAGGATGGTGGAAGTAATCCAGAGCTGATCAATTATTGCTGTTGGCATGGCAAGATTGGCAATGGGACAAGCAGGCAAAGGATCCAAGAGAAGAGAACAGCATAGAGTTGAAATGATTTATTAAGGGTTCAAGATGGGATGGAGAGTATCCATTGTAGGGATAGTGACCTGGAAGATAGCTAAGGAGTGCAGGAAATGGAGGTTATGGTGAAGGGTTACAAGACAGAGGGAGAAATGGAATGATAACAGATTGTGATCAGATAAGGGAATTTCCGAGTTCATAAAGATGGAAATGGAGAATTTGTGGGTAATGACAAGATTAAGAGAATGACCATTTCTGTGTGTAGCTAAGGTGATGAGGAGGAGTATGTTATTGCTGAGGAGGTGGGAGGTGAGGGTGTTTGAGGGAGTATCTATATGTATGCTTGTGTTCCCTAGTATGAGGGCAGGAGCTGGGGAGGAGAGAAGTCTGTGAGTCAGGCACTGTACTCACTGAAGAAAGAAGGAGAATGTCCTGCAGATTGGTAGACAACAGCCATCAGAATTTTGATTCAGTGGTAGATATGGGTTGGGTGAATCTCAAAGGAAGAGAGGTTACTGAATGAAGGCAGTCGAGGGACAGCCTACCACTGGCAATGGGGTACAAAGAGGATGCAAACTCCCCCACTCTAAAAAGTGAGTCAAGGGGAATGGATGAAGATGCAGCCAGTGTCAGGAAGGGCGACCAGAGAGGCTGGGTCATGAGGAGGGGGCCAGCTCTCAGCGACAGCCAAACAATGAAAGGAGTGGGGAAGGCAGAGATTTAAGATGATTATTAGCTAGCATTTATGTAGCATTTATATGTGCTAGGCACTATGCTAAGAGTGTCACAAATGTTACCTGATTTGATCCTCATACAATCCTGGGAGGGAGGTGTTGTTATTACCCCCATTTTACAGTTGAGGAAACTGAGGCAAACCAAAGTTAAATGACTGACCCAGGTCATAACGTTAGGAAGTGTCTGGGGTCAAATTTGAACAGGCCAGCACTTTGTCCACTGAGCCACCTAGCTCCCTTATGGAAAATGTTTGTTCCCCACTGAGCACTGTGTCCCGGTGAGTGCAGTAGAAGGGGTGGGTAGCTTTACAGTGGGGCATTGGAGGGGGTTGGACTGAGGGAGACGAGAATAAGGGAGTAGTAAAGGCAGGGAAGGTGAATGGGGTTTCTCTAAAGAGAGCTGGTGTTCAGGGTCACCGAGATGGGCAGGAAATACTCAGGTGGGAGTTCAACAGTCATTGCCAAATGAGTCAGTAGGGCTTTTAGCATCACTTGGCCTAGGTTTAGTGTCAGAGTAATATTCTCTTGGTGTGTGAGGCAGTTCAGGCAAGGTGACGAGAGGAGGGAGCTGAGGGAGTAATCTCCTATTCATGCAGGCAGTCCAGGCCAAGAGATGGACAGAAGGACCCACAAGGAATGGTGCCCCTGTACGCGAGAAGAGGCAGTTCAAGGGACCCAGGTCTGCTGGAATGGCATCTCTCCGACCCCCTGCAAGCAAGAATGCACTACAGCAGAAGTAACTGCTCCCCCACACCCCACCCCAGTCCCTCCCTGCAGCTGATTCCTGAGCAACCCATCCTGTGAGACCTTGGAGCTGTTCCATTCTTGACCAAGTCTCTTCACCAGAACTATCAATCTATCAGTTAATCCACTGACATTATTAGGCACCTAGCGTGTGTTAGGTGTCATGCTGGGGTTAAACTACTCAAGCAAAATCAGAACAGTGCCTGCCCTCAAGGAGTTACGTTTTATCAGGGAAAAAAATACATACATACATACATACATACATACATATATATATATATATATATATATATATATATATATATATATATATATATATATAGAGAGAGAGAGAGAGAGAGAGAGAGAGAGAGAGAGAGAGACAGGCAGAGAGGAGAGGAATTGCAACACTGGGAAAAGTCATGGCTTTTGAATTGGAGGGCCTGGATTCAGATCCTACCACAATTATTTCCTATCTGTATGGGTTGTTGTTTTGTCCTTCATTGTCAAAGAGGACCATGGCATCAGGGAGATGATGCCATGACTTGCAAGTGAATTGGATCTAAGAGAGGGAGGGCTGTGCAAGGTCCCTAGCCTCACTCTTTCCTCCAGAGCCATCTGGGTCCAGTGTCCAGATACAGATCAGGATGACTGGAGATGGCCCTCTCCTATCTATGTGACCTTGGACAACCTCTCTGAGTCTGTTTCCTCATCTGTAAAATTAAGGGGCTGAACTCCAGGGGCCCCTGAGGTCCCTACCAGCTTTGTGATCCTAGGTAGGGACAACATACATACAAACCTATTTCTACAGCACTTTAAGGCTCACGAAACACTATTCCTTCAGTAGTCCTATGAAAGACAAAATGCAAATGATCCATTAAGGAAACTGAGGCCCAGAAAAAAAGAAGTGACTGGCCTAAGAGCACAAGGCTAATTAGTATACCTAGACTCCCTGACTCCAAGTCCAAGAATCTTTCCACTACAGCCCTCTTCCTCAGTATAAATAAGAGAACAATTGGAGTCTCGAGGCATTTCCCTACAGTTGCCGGGGCTGATCAGCAGTGGCAGCTAGGTAGCACAGTTTTGTAAACCCTGCCCTAGGAGTCCCAAGAGCTAAATTCAGCCCTTGCATTAGCTCACTTTGTGGCCACAGACAAGTCTGGGTTGGTATCCTCCTCTGGCAAAAGAGGGGGCTATCTCTTAGCTTGGGTATTCGCCTTGTCCACGGGGGTAGCAGGATGTTTAAAAGCCCACAAGAACTGGCAAGGACTCCATCCTGTCATTGCCTCCTGGATGGTTCTGGGCTAGTCTCCTTTCAGCCTGCTTTCACCAGACAAAGCCAGGCCCCAGGTGACTCTGACCTTGAGGCTCTCCCTCATCCTTAGCTGCCTTGCTGAAGCTTGGAGTTGTCCTGATCCTGTGCTTCCCTTGCTAATTTCAGGATTTGGGAGGAGGCAACAGAGTGAGGAGAAGAGGGGAGATTAGAAGGGACTGTCTTTTTAAAAGTATATATATATATATATAAATATTTTATTTCCCCCAATTACATATTAAAATATTTTTAACATTTTTTTTAAGTTTTGAGTTCTAAATTCTATCCTTCCCTCCCTCCCTTTGCCCCATGGTAAGCAACCAGATATAGGTTATATATGTGCAAATCATGTAAAACATTTCCATATTAGTCATTTTATACCAGAAGACTTGAATAAAAGAAAAACAATGAAAAAGTGAAAAATAGCATGCTTCAGTCTGTATCCAAACAATATCAGTTCTTTCTCTGGAGGTGGATAGTATGCTTCATTATTAAGATTTTTTTGGATCATTGTATTTCTGAGAATAGCAAAGTCATTCACAGTTCTTCACTGAGCAGTGCTGCTGTTACTACATACAACATTCTCCTGGTTCTGTTCACTTCACTTTGCATCAGTTCACGTAAGTCTCCAGATTTTTCTGAAATCATCCTGCTTGTCATTTTTCACAGCACAATAATATTCCTGTACAATCATATACCACAGCTTGTTTAGCCATTCCCCAATTAATGGGCTTCTCTTCTATTTCCAGTTCTTAGCCACCAGAAAAACAGCTGCTCTAAATACTTTTGTACAAATAGGTCCTTCCCCTCCCCACATATACATATACATACATATATGTGTGTGTGTTGTGTGTGTGTGTATATATATAGACAAACATATACATATATATGTATATATACAAACATACATATATATCTTTGGGATATAGACATAGCTATTGCTGGATTTGCTAGATCAAAGAGTATGCATAATTTTATTTCCCTTTTGGGTATAGTTCCAGATTGCTCTCCAGAATAGTTGGATCAGTTCACAACTCCACAAACATTGCATTAATGTCCCAGTTTTCTCACATCCAGAAAGGGGCCGTCTTAAAGAGACAATATAGTACAGTGGAAAGAGTCTCTAGCTCTAGAGTTAGAAGCCCTGGCTTTGACTCCCAGGTCCCACATTAACCGTGCCAACACATAAAAAGGGTCATTTCAGTCAGTACCTTGCCAGTATGTTGAGGCTTAAGTGTAGCTTCATTTGTCTTTTCCTTTTTAAATGCTTAGCACCACTGGTCTGTGACTGGATAAGCAAGGAGCAATAGACAAAGAACATTGGGAAGGAGGGAAGAAGAGGGCAGTATATTAACATGTAAGCTTTCATCTCTCCTGCTGATCCCTGCACTGGGGACCCAATGCTGCCCATGTCTATCCTGACCCTGGCCTCACCATATTACCTTAATATTGTAGTTATGAGGGGGAGTCAAGTTCCTCCTCAACCAGTCACACCTTCCAGGACCTGAAGACTCACTGGTCCTGTGAGGCTGGGCAGGTTTTTAGCCCAGTCAGTCAGCTGACATTTACTAAGCACCTCCTATGTGCCAGCATTGTGCTAAGCTCTGGAGATGCAAAGAAAAAGACAGCCCTCACTCTCAAGGAGCCCACAGTCTAATGGGAAAGACAATATGCCAACAGCTCTGTACAAAGCTATAGACAGAATGAATTAGAGATAACCAGCAGGAAGGCACTAGCCTTAAGCCAGTTTAGGAAAATGTTTCTTGTAGAAGGTAGGATTTTAGCTGGGACCCGAGGGAAGCCAGAATGAAGAGGGAGAGAGTTCCATGAATGGGGGACAGCCAGGGAAAATGCCCAGAAAGAGCAAGGAAGTTAATGTCACTGGATTACAATGGATGTAGGGGTACATCTATTCTTTCTTTTTTGACTTCTGGAATAGAGACAGTCAGAGGAACTGGGAGCAAGGAATCTTTAGCTTCTCAACCTTGAGAACTGAGGGGAAAAAGGGAGATGTCTTATTTGGGTCATGGGTATTGAGAGTGTTTGCTCTTGGGGTTCTTCCTTGAAATCCCTGTACTTTCACTAATTAAACTCTTTAGTCAAGTGGTTGAGGTAATTTTTGAATAAAATTCTGTTTCTAAAAAGATAAGGTTTTGCCAGAGTGTAAGGGGCAAAAATGAAATAAAGGAGTATCTGACTAATAGGGAACACAGCACCCCTCTAAAGTTGGATGGAGATGGGATACCTGTTACCCTCAGGCAATTCATTTCACCATTTCAAGGTTCAGTTTCAAGAGCTTTAAAATGAGGATCATGATAGTTTTTTAAAATTATTGCCATATTTTGTTTTTATATTATCTTCATTTCCAAATATGTCCTTCCCCTCCCCCATCCCTTACCAGAAAGAATTAAAAAGAAGAGGTGGGGTAGGGGAAGCAGGTCAGCAAAGTAACCTACACATTGGCTGAGCATAACAGTACATTCAATGTTCCATAACAGGAGTTCTCCACTTCTACAAAGATGGGAGGGAAGCTTGTTTTCTCCCCTCTCCTCTTGGGCCAAGATTACTCGTTATTATGATATGATTCCATTTCTCTGTTGTTGTTCATTCCTCTTACACTGATGTGGTCATTGTTTACGTCCTGGGTCTGCTTACTTCATGTTGCATCAGTTTATAAGTCTTCCCAGGCTTCTCTGCATCCTGCATATTCCTGATGTCTTAAGGCACAGTAATATTCCGTTATAATTATGTCCCATATATTTGTGCAGCTACCTGGGTAATCATATTTGCATCACAAGCCTCAGAAGTTTGCTATAAGAAGAGCATTTTATAAACCTTCAATCACCACGGAAATGGGAGCTCTTATTTTCACCGTGGCTCCCGGGGCTGTTGCTTGGAAAGAATGGTACGAATGCTATGGTGAAGGCAGGTGGCCTGAAGGTCAGGGTGCCCTCCGTGAAAGGCATTTTAGCTGGACTGCCACTCTCCCCCTCTCCCTAGCTAGTTCCCCCACCCCTTCCCAACATTTCATTTGGTGGCCAGAAGGCCTCAAACCCCAGCTGTGTCCTGAAGGATAATGGGGAGGCACCAGAGCGTGTGCGGAGCTTGAATACCCGGGCTATTGCATCTCACGCTGCTGCCGTGTTTTCTTGTCTCTGATTGTAAACAGATTTGACTAAAGAGGTAAATTAGAAGTTAATTAGAGGGAACATGATTGATGAGGTACTTTGCTGTGATTGGGAGGTGTGGAAAGCCTGGTTCCCAGCATAGAAAGAGAGGGATCCACTGAGTGAAGTGTCATATCCACAAGGGGACAGGGCCCTGAGCTTTCAGGGCCTAAGATCCCCAGGCACTGGTGGACCCAAAACCACCTAAGGGAAAGGATTCAGGTGGTGGCTAGAAGAAGCGTTGTGGGGGTAGTTTTTCCATCTATATCTGCTCCAGGGTTAAATCTCCCAGCTCCATGGAGCCTCCGTGATCAGTTTCTCTAGGGGTGAGATAACCCCGGGAGAGCCGACCTTCACTGCCACCCTAGACTCCTACAGCCTGCTTAGCCGCAGAAAGCCAGCTCCATGAGTGACACAGGAAATGCAACTATGGATCCCAACGGTTGGTCATGCAGCCAGTACCTTCTCTTCCCAGGATGTGGAGAGAGGTGAGAGAGCAGGTGGGACAACTCTGATGCCTCTGATAACAATTAAAATAATAATTCCTCTTTTGTAGCATTTTCCAATTCCCATCTGCTTTGCTTATGCTCTCTCATTGGATCCTCAAGCAAGGGTTATTTCCCCCATTTTGCAAAAGAGGAGTCGGAAAAACAGATGTCAGAGCTTCCACACGAACTCAGGAGTTTTTTGATTCCCAGGTATGATGGTACGGAACGTGAGAACACTGTTTGAGCCGGGAGGGCCTTTAGAACATAAGTGTTACAGCTGGAGGGAACCTTAGGACAAAGAAAAGATGTCAGAGCTGGGACTTTAATAGAGTAGAAAGGCTGACTGATGGCTTTGGAGGCAGAGGACTGGGGTTTGAATCCCGTCTCTGACACTGCCTGGGTGACACTGGATCTATTGTTTAACTTATGTGGGCCTCAGTTTCCTCATCTGTAAGATGAGGTGTTGTGTTAAATGGCTTCCAGGGGTCACTTGCAGTTTTCTTTGACCGTATGACTTCTCTTCTGAGCTCACGTTGGTCTGATCAGCCACAATCAGACACACTGTACCTTGACTCCAGCATAGTGATGATATTTTGGTCCTCTTCAAGAATTAAGGACAACCAACCAACCAACCAACCATCTATTACAGATCATAGGTCCTAGTCTGTGACCTTAGAACATAGATTACAAATTTAGAACTGGGATAAACCTTAAAGATGGAGTTCAATGCTCTTCTTTAACAGAAAAGAAAAGAATTTCCCTAGATCCATCCCACTTCTACTCTGTCTGCCATGGCAGTCAAGATTCTCTGGCCAACAGACCCACCATGATACTCCCGGGCTGCAAACGATTGCCTAAGGAGGGAAGGTGGGAAAGAGGCATCACTGGGGCAGCTGCTTAGGAAGGGAAGACTGGTGCTATTTAGAATCAAGTCCAGCCAAGCCGTCTCCAGTTGCCGCTGCTGCTTGCAATGGGGACCTAGGGAAGTGCATGAATAATTCTTGAATAGTTGATAGAAGGCTTCTCAGAGAGTCAGTAGCCTAACTGGGGCACTAGTGCAGTAAATAAATCTGACTTGTGACAGGTGGGAGGGGGTGCTTCAAGGAAAGGAGAAAGAACTTTAGCTGGAGAAAGAACATATTTTTCTCCCAGTCAGGACAAGGAGAAGCGCCTTAGTATGTGTGAAAGTCCTTATTTCTCAAATGGTTGATCAAAAGAATTCATATTTACATATTCATTGTGGTGTGTTAACTTCTGTTAGAAGTGGGTCCAACTCGGCCTGCTCCTGTTTCTGCTGCCAGGGAACCAGAGTCGTCAGCCCTGGAGGGAAGAGCAATCTCTGAGTCTGTTGAATAACATGGCCCTCCTAGCTCAAACAATATTTGTTCTAACATTCCATACCATTATACCTGAGAATCAAAAACTCCTGAGTTCGTGCGGAAGCTCTGACATCCATTATTCCCCTCTCTGTTTGCAAAATGGGGAGAATAATCCCTGCCTGAGAATCAAAAGAGAGCGTAGGCAAAGCACATGGGAATTGGAAAGGGGCAGTATGGCCAGTGCAAAGGGTCCTGGGAGTCAGAAGACCTGGATTCCCATCCTAGCTCTGCCACTGACTAAGTGGCAACCTTAGGTAAATTACTTCCCCTCTCTGGGTCTCAGTATTCTCAGTCTATAAAATGAAGCCATCTGGGAGCTCTCAGAGATCCTTTCCAGCTTCTATTTTCCCTGATTCTGGATCAACATAGGGAAGAGATGGAACAAGAGGAGATAACCTCCACTCTCTAAATTAAAGCCAACCTACCCCTTGATTTTCCCTGCACTGGGAAAGGGACCTGATCTTACATGGCAAGGGTGAGAATCATGAAATATCCTAGCTAGAAGGAGCATAGGTTGTAGGACAGGTTTCAGAGAATGGATAATGCAACTCCCTCATTTTATAAATGAGAAAACCAAGTCCAAAAAGAGGTGATTCAACAGAAGAAGACTAGGACTTAGGTCTTCTCTCTTCTGGTGCAGGGGACTTTCCCTTGCACCTCATTCTGTCCCTGTTGACCAAGAGGCAGGGCAGGAGGAGAAAAGAATAGTACATGTCCAAGATCTGTGTTTAGGGAGAGAATTCTTAACCAAGCCAGAGCCTGGTTGATCATAAAAGCTATATTTAATTGCATAAAATTAAACTGCTTTTGCACAAACAATACAAAGGTACCTAGGATAGGAAAGGAACACATCTGTGGAGGTAGGGGGCAGGTAGGTGGAAAATACTTGCATCAAATATCTCTGATGAAAATTGTCTTTTGATTCCGAGGCAAGATACATAGAGAACTGAGGGAAATATATGACAAGACCCATTTCCCTACAGATAAATGGTGAAAGGATATGCAAATTTCAGAAGAAATAAAAGTTATCAAGAACCATATAAAAAAAATGTTCCAGATTCACTAATAATGAGGGAAATGTAAACGAAAACAACTGTGAAGCCTAGCTTCACATTCACAAAATGGGCAAAGATGCTGAGTGGGCGTGGAGAATGTAGGAGAGGCCGCAGGAAGGCAGCCATGCTAATATGCTGCTGGCAGAGATGGGAATGGATCAGGTAGTCCTGGAAAACAATTTCAAATTGTTCCGGAAAAGTCACTAAGCCATCAGACCTTTCTACAACTGGACATATGCCTCCGAGGAAATCGATGACAGAAAGAAAGGTCTTATATATGATAAAATATTCATGGCAACACTTTGTGATAGGAAAAAATTGGAAGTAAAGGGGGTACCCATCAACTGAAGGATGTCTATGCAGAATTGTAGTATTGTAATATAATGAAAGATTATTATGTCATAAGAAATATCAAATGTAAGGAATTCGTTTGTATTATCTGATAATCTTTTTCTCAGTCCTCTTCCTTCCTGACCTTTCTGACACTGACACTGTCATCCAAATTCTCCTTCCTGTATGTCTTATTGTTTAGTTGTTTCAGTCATGTCTGATTCTGCCTGACTCCATTTGGTGTTTTCTTGACAAAGACACTAGAGTTGTTTGACATCTCCTTCTCCAGTTCATCTTACAGATGAAGAAACTGAGGCAAACATGGTTAAATGACCTGCCCAGGGTCACATAGCTAGCAAGTGTCTGAGGCTAGATTTGAACTCAGGAAGATGAATCTTCCTGATTCCAGTCAGCACTCTCTCCACTGCACCACCTAGCTGCCCTTCTCCTCCCATATACTCTATGAGAGGGGTAGGGAACCTGCAACCTCAAGGCCACATGTGGCCCTCTAGGTCCTCAAGTGTGGCCCTTTGACTGAATTCAAACTTCACAGAAAAAAACCTTTAGTAAAAGGATTTGTTCTGTAAAACCTGGACTCAGTCAAAAGGCCAAAGCTGAAGATGTAGAGGGCCACATGTGGCCTCAAGGCCACAGGTTCCCCATGCCTGCATGGGTTTTTGTGACCTTGCTCTCTCCTGGTTTCCTCTGATTTGTCTGACCACTACTCCTCCATCTACTTTGCTAGAGGATTATCTATGTTATACCCACTAACTGTTGGAGTATCTCAAGGTTTTGTCCTTGGCCCTCTTTTCTTTTCTCTCTACATACTTTCTTAATGAAATCATCTCAAAGCAGATGACTTCCAAATTTATGTATCTAGCCCTAGTCTCTTTGCTGAGGTCTAGTCTCACTGCCTTCTGAGCACTAAAACTGGCTGTCCCATAGGCATCTCAAAGTCAGTGTCACTGCTTTCCCCCCAACACTTACCCCTTTCCCAAACTTCTCTATTTCTCTCAAGGACACCACCATCCTTCCAGTCCCTTAGGTTTGCAACCTTATAATCTATCTTCATCACGTTCACTCACCCTTCGTAGCCAATCAGTTGCTCAAATTTTGTTAATTCTAACTCCAAGACATCTCTGATACTTATCCCCTTTTCTCCATTCACACAGCCACTACCATAGGTCTGGCCCTTATAGCCTCTGACCTGCACTATTGCAATAGCCTCTTAATTAGGCTCCCTGGATCCCTGGTCCAATCCAGCCTTCACAGAGTTGCCAAAATGGTTGCTCAGGTCTCACCAGGTACTAAAAGAAGGAGTCACTATTCAACAAGAAATTGCTGGGGAAACTGGAAATTAATCTAGCAGAAAATGGATTTAGACCAACATGTCATATCATAAACAAATTAGGGGGGAGCCAAGATGGCAGAGTAAAAGCAGGGACTTACTTGAGCTCATCCCCAATTATCTCAAATATCTGTAAAAAATGACTCTAAATAAACAAATTAGGGGAGCAGAGGAGCATACAATTTTTAAAACTATGGATAGCAAAAGAGTCCCTAGCTCAAAAAGGGATTAAGAGCATCATAGGAGGTAAAATGGACAATTGAAACACTTTTGCACAAATAAAATCAAAGCAGTTAAAATTAAAAGACAAACAGTTAACTGAGGGAAAAAAAAGCTTTGTAGTCATTTCTCCAGCAAAGGTCTCATATCCAAGGGAACTGAATGAAATAATAAGAACAAGAGCTGTTCCCCTGGTAGATTATGAACGAGAAATTCTTAAAAGAAGTAAAAAAAAACAATCATAGAAAAAATGCTCCAAGTCACTAATAAGAGAAATGCAAATTTTAAAAAGTCTAATTTTTCCCTCACACCAATCAGAGGAGCAAAGATGTGTCTAACGTACAATAAAAGAGACTGAGGCAGAGCTCTGAGCCAATGGTACTTTATGAAAGGCTCCATGGTTCCTTCCAATGAAGTAGACCTCAGATCTTCCTCATGGGCTGAGATGCCCCCTTCTTCTAAGACCTTGTGTTTTTTTTACTTTAATTTTAATTTTTTTGCCTTTAGAGAGCAATTGGGGTTCAGTGACTTGCCCAAAGTCACACGCCTAGTAAGTGTTAAGTGTCTAAGGTTAGATTTGAACTCAGGTCCTCCTGACTCCAGGGCCAGTGCTCTATTCACTGCACCACCTATCCGCCCCCCAATACCTTGTTTTTAAAAGAGATCTATACCCAAATATGCAAAAGAGGCATGGCAAAATATAGCATGTCATTCATTGGTTGATAGATCTTGCTCTTGAGGGCCAAAAAAATGACATATTAGCAGGGAGGGGTCACAGGTTGGGCAAAGCATGGAGCATCTCCATTGACTAAGTAGACATGATATGGTCACCTGCTCATGATAGACAAAAAAGAATGATCCAGAAGTACAAAAATAAATTGGGGAGCTTTTCAAAGCATCAAGGCATCCTACCCATGCTGGGTTTGGACATGGAATAAGTAAAACAGGATAGAGATATATTTGTCAACATTCTTGTGATTACACAAGTGAGCCTCATAACTTGGTAAACAAGTAGTGAATGTTACATTAAAGTTTGAGGCTCACTGTAAGAACCTATCTATACCTATATGATTAATGTAGAATATCAATCTGATTAATACTGATTGGAATAGAGTAGATATCCAAATGAATTATTTCTCACATATGAAAAATGAGAAAATGACAGTTGTTGGAGGGAATGCTTCTGGAAGTAATTTGGAATTATGTCCCTCCCCCATCACTAGATTGTGTCTACCCTTTGAGCCAGTGATATTCCAAAGAGATCAGACAAAGAGGAAAAGGACTCATATGTGCAAATATATTAAAAGCATCATTTTTTTGTTGTAACAAAGAATTGGAAACTCAAGGGATGTCCATCAGTTAGGGAATGGCTAAATTAACTATGGTTTATGGATAGAATAGAAAATTATTACACTATAAGCTATGGCATAAGGGATAATTTCAGAGAAACTTGATAGGGCTTACATGAACTGATTCAGAATAAAGTGAACAGAACCACAGGCACAATTTATAAAATGATGCCAACATTGCAAATGTAAGAGGGCTTTGTTGGAATCATTTTTATAAATTGTGCTTATGGTTCTATTCATTTCATTCTGCATCAGTTCATACAAGCCCTACCATTCTTTGTGAATGCTCTGATCATCTGAGAAGGGGGGGGGCCCTCTTTCTGGGAAAATACATTCTGGGTTCCTCTACATTGTCTGTGTAGTCAGAACTAGCTGTATCTTTAAACTATCAGAACGGGATAGTCTCTCTTTCTCTCTCTCTCTCTCTCTCTCTCTCTCTCTCTCTCTCTCTCTCTCTCCCTCTCTCTCTCTGTTTCTGTCTCTCTGTCTCTGTCTCTCTCTGTCCTCTGTTTCTCTGTCTCTCTCTGTCTCTCTCTGTCTGTCTGTCCTCTGTTTTTCTCTCTCTCTGTCTCTCTCTCTGTCTCTCTCTGTCTCTGTCTGTCTGTCCTCTGTTTCTCTCTCTCTCTCTGTCTCTGTCTCTCTCTCTCTGTCTCTCTCTTTCTATCTCTCTCTGTCTCTGTTTGTCTCTGTCTCCCTCTGTCTCTCTCTCCAGCTGCTTCCACAGGGGTGAAGGCCCTGTTCACACACAGCATTGGCTCTATGAGCTGAGCTGGGTGAAGATAAGGATGGTTCCCCCTCTTCCCTTCTCCCTTTAGATCCTCTAGCCCCGAGAAATAGGCTTGGAGTTTTGGTCTGTTCTGTTTTGTTTGTCCCTTTAAGTTTGAGTGATGCAGGTGACAAGATGTTGCTGCCAGCCTAGCAGGGAAGCCCTGAGAAGCCAGGATACCTGAGTCTTAAACCCAATGGGAGCTTTGGATTTGAAATGTGTGGGGCTATGCTATTTAGGAACTAAGCTAAGCAGTGAACCTAATTCTGCTCTCCTCCCCCCAAAATGAAGTGGTGGCGGGGGGATTGTGCCCCCCAGATGTTGGGGGAGGGAGGATGGTTTTTTGTTTGTTATTGCTATCCCTCTAAAGTAAGTATTCCTTTGTGTAAGCTAATCCAACTCTTAAGTGATTACATGGAACTGGGGTTCAGGAGACTCCCTCCACAATTGGAAGGACTTGGTTGAGGACTGGAGCCAATGGTACAGAGATTGGACACCCCTAACCCCCTTGAGTGTATCAGAGAGCCCTGGGGGAGGGGTGGAACATAGCATATGTAGCTTTCAGGCAGCAAGAGCCAAACTAAACACTATTTCACAAAGAAAAGCAGATTTGAAAGACTTAAGAAGCCTAATCAAGGTAAAGACCAACCACAAATCTAAGGACTGATGATGAAGCATAGTGCCCGCCTCCTGACAGAGGAGTGATGGATTAGAGGTGCTGAATGAAACATGTATTTTCAGACAAGGCCAAAGTGGGGATTTATCTTGCTTGACTACACATATTGATTACAAAGGAGGATGTTTCTTAGGGGGAGGAGACAAAAGGAGAGGGGAGAAGATATAATGACAGAGATGCAGAAAAGGGTAAGAATGGCAATGTGGGGCCAGAAAAGACCCAAAAGAGGAGGTTTGGAGAGAAATATAAACAAGTAGGGAAGCTTTGGAACCAATGTGCTAAATGTACTGTATTCTTTAAAAGGGGGAAAAAAAAGATCCAAACTGTTTATCATGGAAACTTGTGGTTTCCTGTGTAATAATCCTCTTTTGATGCTCTTCTTTGTATGTATAAGTGCTCATGTCTGGTGGTGTTTGGTAGGTTCCAAATATTTTTAAAAAAATTTTTTAAGTGCAGATCTGACCACGTCTCCTCCCCACTCGATATCTCTATTCAACAAACTACAGTTTATTGGCTACCCTGTTACTTCAAAAATCAAATATAAATTCTTCTGTATGTCAAGTAAAGCTTTTTACAACCTGGCTTCCTTTCAGCTTTATTACATACTACTTCCCTTCCCAAACTCTATGGCTCAGCCAAACTGGTTTTCTTGCTTTTCCTTACATATATCATCTCATCTCCCATCTCCTTACCTTTGTACTGGCTGTCCCTCGTGCCCTGTATGCACTCCCTCCTTACCTCCACCTTTAAGAATCCCTAGGTTCTTTCAAGGCTTACTTGAAAGTATCACTTTCTATATGAAGACTTCCTTGATCTTCTCTAGCTGCTAGATCCTTCCTTTTAAAATTAACTTTTATTTATTTTTAATATGTGTACATGTCACCCCCAGTTTGACAATAAGTTTCTTGAGGGCAAGGACATTTTTACTTTTGCCTTTGTACCCCTAG
>CM053581.1:270343864-270413665 GCA_028627135.1 Pseudochirops cupreus | reverse complement strand
TATTTTCACATATATGAAGTAAACTATCTGACCTTATTGAGTCCCTTATAATTAGTCTTTAATGTTTATCTTTTATTTCTGCTAGATGTTATATATGTATCAAAATTTCCCTTAATTTCTGGTGGTTTTGTCACAAAAACCTGAATGTCATTCAGTTCATTAAATATCCATTTTTTTCATTCAGGATTATACTTAAATTTGCTGGGTTAAATGACCTGTGATCATAACCCCAGCTCTTTTGCTCTACATATTGTAGTATTCCCAGACCTGTTGTCCTTCATTGGAGTAGCTGCTAGGTCTTGTGTAATCCATATTGTGGCTCCATAATATTAAAATTAATTTTTCCTTGTTGCTTCCTATATTTTCTCCTTAACCTGGGAGCTTTGAAACTTGGCTATGATATTCCTGTAAGTTTTCAGATGGTGATCGGTGACTTTTTCTACTTCTGCTTTGTCTTCTTGTTCTAGAACTTCAGGGCAATTTTCCTTGATATTTCCTTGTAACATTATATCAAGGTTTTCTTTATCATATTTTCCAACTATTCTTATATTATTTTTTCTCTATTTTTTCTCCAGATCCATTGTTTTTCTGATGAGATGTTTTAATTTCTCTTCTATTTTTTCATTCTTTTTATTTTGTTTTATGATTTCTTAGCATCTTAGAATGTTATTAGCTTCCCCTTTCCCAATTCTAGTTTTCAATGAATTATTTTCTTCCTTAAGTTTTTTATTCTCTCTATTTCAAGTTGGTTGACTTTCTTTTCAATAATTTTCTTGGGTTGCTCTTATTTTTTTCCCCCAATTTTTCCTCAGTTACTTTTATTTTATTTTAAAGTCCTTTTTAAAGTTCTTCTAAGAACTCTTTTTGTGCTGGGGACCATTTGATGATTCTCATTGAAAAGTGGCTTTTTTTAGCTAAATTATTTTCCTCTGAATATGAACCCACACCTTCTTTATCCCTATAGTAACTATCTATGGTTGCGTTCTTTCTTCTTTGCTAACTCTTTTTTATTTACCTTTTTTAAAATTTTATTTTTAACATCTATTAGTGTAATCAAATGGTAGCCCTGAGGTATGGGGAATGATGTCACCTGTCTCAGGTCCTTCTTACTGTTATTTTCTGAGGGCGATCTTGGGCCCAACCATGGGCTCACCTCTTGACTCCTAAGCCATGGCTAGGGCCCCCCAGCAACACTGTTCTGCAGATGATCTTGTTCCTCATGTTTCCTCCTCAATACTGGAAGTTCCTTCAGTCTTCCCTTACTCAGCCATAAGACCCCCACACGGTCTGTAAAATTAAAATTCCTAAGCCTGAGGCCTGGAGGTGTTTGTACTTCACTCAAGCCAAATCTCTACTCCTGGAGGTCAGGTCTTTCCTGGAGTCTTCTCAAATTGTCTTAAGAGGACAACTTCTTTATCCCATGTTTATTTATGCTGCTCTGAGATGTTCTGTCTTTTTTCTTGAGGAAATTTGGAGAGCAGAAAGTCTGCCATCTTCCCAGAATTCTCTCCCCAATTAATCAATTTTAAGAGCTTACTATGTGGGGCAGCTAGGTGGCACAGTGGATAAAGCACTGGTCCGGGAATCAAGAGGACTTGAGTTCAAATCTGGCCTCAAATACTTACTAGCTGTATGACCCTGGGCAAGTAATTTAACCCTGGTTGCCTCAAACAAACAACAACAAAAAAGATCTTACTATGTGCCAGGTATCAGGCTGTGAACCAAGTACAAAGAATGAAATAATCTCCACTCACAATGAGGTCACATTCTAATGGGGGAGACTAAGATGTGTTGCAAAGAGAGCTGGACCTGGCCTGGATCTGTCCTTCATTTGGGAAACTGGTGGAGTAGAGCTGGACATTGGTGTGGTGGTGATGAATGATCGTTCTTGGTAGGCAGAGAGCATATGGGCCTATGTCTGGTTCTGATCAGGACCTATGTGGTCTAGGTGCCCCTGTTCTCCTTCTCTGGGGTGGTGTTGGGGAGATTATTGTCTTCAGTCTTTCAGCTGCACTTAGATGCACTCCCAGTCATCCCAGATGTCAAGGTCAGCCAGCTGGGGTTACCAAATGTCTTGGTGCCCAAGAATTAATGAGAATGCCTTATACCTTTAGCCCTGTAGGTTGTGGGGTCTCAGTAAATATTGACTGCTGATTATACTGGGTGAGTTCCCATCTTCTTCAGTTCTCAGGAAAAATACGATACTATCCACATATAGAATACGTCTCTGTCTGTCTGTCTGTCTGTCTCTCTCATATGTCTGTATACAAGAGCAACTAGGTGACATAGTAGATAGAATGCCAGGCCTGGAGTCAAGAAGACTCCTCTTCCTGAGTTCAAATCTGGCCTCAGACATTTACTAGCTGTGTGACCCTGGGCAAGTCACTTAACCCTGTTTGCCTCAGGTTCTTCATCTATAAAATGAGCTGGAGAAGGAAACGGCAAACCCCTCCAGTCTCTTTGCCAAGAATACCACAAATGGGGTCACGAAGAATTGGACAAGACTGAAATGAATGAACAACAATACATACATATACTTTATATAGAGAGATAAATACCATATATATAGATACATACATGTATACATATACACATATATGTATATGTATATGTGTGTGTCATATATATATATATATGTGACAAATAGCAAATCTATGGGAGAGTCTGCATTCAAACAGTTTTCAGCTCTTTCCACTATTTTGTGTTTATTTATGCATTTTTATAAGCAAGGACGATAGGGCTTTAGGGTTACACAAAGAACTTAGCATCTGTTTCTCCCTGGAGCCCAGGACAATCTTCTGAAATGAAATGTATCATTTTCATTAGGAAAAGAGAGCCCACCATGCAGGCACTGTGCTCAATATAGAGTCTATTGAAATGTATGCACTAATTCTCTCCAGCTAGGGATAGCATGATTAGGAGATAAGATCACTGGCTCTAGAAGCAGAGAGCTTGGGTTTAAATTCCCCCTCTGAGACTTAACTACCTATGTGATCTTGAGCAAAAATGTTAACTTCCCAGGGCCTCCGTTTCTTCATCTGTAAATTGAGAGGGTTAGACTACATAGCTTCTGAGGTCCTTTCTAGCTCTGCATTTATGGTCCTATGGTGCCTCATGTCCCAGAAAGCTGATACATCCAGCCTCCTCTCCAGAATATATTCCCTGTGATGGAATTTGAATCTGGTCAGATGTTGGGACATATTCAATGGCCCTTTCCTGGCTTATCTTTGTGGATGGGGTGACCCCATCAGAGTGGACTCTGGAGAAGGGGCTGGCAAACTTCAAACTCCTGTCTCCCCTATGAGTACTCAACATATGCTCAGTGTGAGGGAGGGAGGGGGTGGAGGAGGAGGAAGGAGTGAGGAAGGGTCAGGCAACACTGGAACGAGGCTGCCTTTGGACAGTGTGGAACTGAGTGACTAGAACCGTGCTCTGAAACGAAATAGGCTCCTTTTGGGGACAGGCCCTACCTTGCCTAGAGCCTTCCCTTCACTTTGCAATTAATTTACCAATTATGTTCAGATCGGAATTTCCCTGAGAAAGAGGGACATTTTAATTATCATCTGCAGTTGCTGGCAGGGTTTTTAAAGCCTCCAGCTAGAAAGTTTGCATGGAAGTTTGAACACAAAGTGACCTGGTTTTTGAAGTTGCAATGAGTGCTCCTGAAAATAGGACAGGGAATGGTGGCTAGACCTGTGATTTCATTAGAAGGATCTCCCATATTGGGCAACTCCCTCCACCAAAGCAGGTCAGCACTTGCTTTGTATTTATAATCTTAAAGAGTTAACTAGAGCATCGAGGGGTTAAGAGACTTGCCCAGGATCATACAGTCAGTAGACAAGATTTGAATCCAGGCCTCTCTGGTTCCAAGACAGCCTCTTTATCCGCTATGCCACTATATCTCTTGGAAAAGGGAATAAACAGGACAGAAAAATAGTAATAGAGAACGGAGAGGTAATGAATACATCAACCTAATTCTGGGGTGTGTGGGGAAGGTCTTGAGGTAGAGGGATCAGGAGGGCCAGACAACAAAAAATCTATTTGGGTTAGGAAGGCTGAAGGCACCCTTCACTTTCTCCATCACTGGGGGGTGGAGGAGTGGGGAAGAAGAGAAACTACTTGATTATGGGGACAGACAAGAGTGTGGGAGAAGGCCCCTGGGTCTGTGTGTATACTCTGAGAAACAACACTGAAGTGTATCTCACATTCCGTAGGGATACCCAAGCCTTCTCCACACCCCCTAAGGACATTCAAGCCCCTCACATTTCCTGGGCCTCTAAGACCTAGGGATCACCCCAGGCCTATCAAATCTTCTCAGAGATAGCCCAAGGCCCCTCCTTTCTCACTAAGAATAGCACTGTGCCACACAAATTGCTAGGGGAACCCCAGCCTCTTTATATTCCCCCAGGGGAAGGCTGAACTCCTTAAACTCTCCAGGGCAGGGGTTTTCTCTGTGTGTGTGTGTGTGTGTGTGTGTGTGTGTGTGTGTGTGTATGTGTGTGTGTGTGTGTATGTGTGTGTGATAGCAGCTTTTGGCGGTCTCGTGAGACCTACGGACACTGTTCAGAAAAAAATTTTAAATGCATAAAATAGAATACATAATTTACAAAGGAAACCTATAGTATTGAAATACAATTGTCAATACATAGGGAAAACAAATTCATAGACCCCCAAATCAAGGACCTCTGTTTTAGAGATTCACTGGGCTCCCCTCACTGCTAAGGGGCAGCTGGGCCCCTCCACACTCCCCAGTCCTCTAGGCCTTGGCCCTCCGAAGTTTGGCTTTACGTTGTCTGGGCCTGCCTTTCTGCTTCATTTGCCTCTAAGGTGAATCAGCCTTCTGGGATCCTTTCTTGACCTTTGCGTCCTTGGGGACCAGGGTGTGCTGGCTCCTGAAAGCCCAGTTGTTCACTTTTCAGTCTAAGCCTTTATACCTAGAGCAGGCAAATGCTACAGACCTGAGCTTGATTTATTGTGTTGTTGATTGTCTAGACTTAAAGAAGTAATGGATAAAGTGTTAATAATGCATATTAAACTTAAAAGTGTGTCCTGCTTGCATTTCCCCCCCAGAGAGGCAGTTGCTAAACATTTATGGGCACACTCCTTCTTGGGGGTAAGGGGTGGAAGCTATAAAACCCTCTGAACATGGAAATACATTCAGATCATTCAGCTGGAGATGTTCCCGGATTAGAGGGAAATTTATCCCCTCCCTGCTCCACCGTGGCATGATTTAAAGGCCTCTGAGTGTGTGATAAAAGACTGGAGCAGGTTTCAGCCATTTAAATATAATTATATGGCATCTCAATCCAGATTTCTCAGATAGATCATTAATACGAGCAGGACCCAGGTAGTGTCTGACTGTTGGAAAGATGGGTATAGCTGCTACTCAAGGGACCAGCCCACCTTAGGAGATAGGGCCACCTAGGCTCAGGATGCACCTTCTGCCTAAGTAGGGTAAGCAGCCACTTGGAAGAGGGGGAGAGGAGAATGCTGCTCCCTAAATGAGTGAATGCAAAAGCATTTTTAAAGCAAATAGTATGTACTAGACATTATGCTAAGTGCTGGGGAGTCAAATACAAAAATGGAGACAGTCCTTGCCTCAAGAGGTTTATACTCTGATGAGAAGGTACAATATATAGGGGAGAAAGAGTTTGGGGTTGGAGATTCATAAAGATGGAAAGAAGATCCATGGTACAAATGGATGTACAAATGGATATCCAAATGGTCCAGAGCCCAGGATAAGAGCCCTAAGTGCAGTGAGATAACTTCCCCAAGAAGTCACACCACTAGTGAGAGACAGAAATGGAGCCCCACCTGGCTGTGGCTTCCTAAATCCCTATTAAAATGCAGATGCCCCTGAGAGAGGAAACATATCCAGACTTTTCAGACAGTAGGGGATAGCCTTACTCTAGTCTCTTCTACAATTTATTCTTTACAAACTGCCCTTGTAAACGTCCTTGAGTACCTCTTGTTGTTCAGTAAATTGAGTTGCATCTGACTCTGCTTTCCCATGGACCATAGCACTCAAGGCCCTTCTATCCTCTGTTGTCTCCCAAAATCCATCCAGGCTCATGTCTGTTGCTTCCATGACACATCCATCTCATCTTCTGTGGTCCTCTTCTCCTTTTGCCTTCAATCTTTCCCAACATCAGGATCTTTTCTAATGAATCCTTTCTTCTCATTAAGTGACCCCAGTATTTAAGCTTCACCTTCAGCACTTGTACTTCCAAAGACTAGTCTGAGCTAATTTTTTTAAGTATCGACCAATTTGATCTCCTTGCTATCCAAGGGACTTTCAAAAGTCTCCAGCACAGCAATTCCAAAGTGTTGATTCTGTGACACTCAGCTTTCCTTATAGACCAACAGCTATACCTTCTACTGGAAAAACTGTAGCTTTGACTATACAGACATTTGTCAGCAATGTGATGTCTCTGTTGTTTAGTGTGCTGTCCAGATTTGCTGTTGTTTTCCTTCCAAGGAGTGTGTCTTTTAATTTCATGGCTGCAGTCACCAATCTGCAGTAATCTTGAAACCCAAGAACATAAAATTTAAAACTGCTTCCATTTCTTCTCCATTTGCTGGGAAGTGATGGGGCCTGCTGCCATGATCCACTATGATCATGTAACTCCTCTACCCAAAAATCTCCAGGAGATCCCCCATAGCATGATCCTGACATTCAAGGCTGTAATCTGGTTCTGCTTTATTTCATAATTCTCCCTTCTAGTCTTAGGCAAACGGGATAACTTGGCACCAATCTTCATTCTGCTTTTTTCTATCTCTGTATCTTCAGTCACAACACTCTTCATCCCTAGGATGGACTCATCCCTCATCCATCTCTGTCTGTTGAAAATCCTCCCTTTCTCAGACCCAGCTCTTCAGCTTTTTCCTTCGTGGAGCTTTCTCTTAACATCTCTCTCTGTCCCATCTTTTTCAGGTGAAAGAGATCTTCTCTTCAATTTTTTTCCCTGTCTAATAATACTCTGCCTGCACCTCTTATTTGCACTTATCTCATTGTCTTTTGTGTCATAGTCATTTGCATATTTGTCCTTTATGGTAGTACATGAGATACTTGAGAGCAGTACCTGTTTCTTAACTACTTTTGTATCCCTGGCATGGAGCACAAAGTCTGGCATTTAGTAAGGGCTTATTAAATGTTTGTCGAATTGAATTGAATTTTAACTGAGGGTAAAAGGACAACTCAGATCTTTTCCTGAGCACAGGTTTGAAGAGGGAAGAGGGGAAGTCCCATCATCTCTTGGCCAGGGCAGAGACATTGGAAAATACAGGTGCCAAAAACATCTGTTCAATATCACAAAATGTAGCTTGGGAAGGGCCCTTAGAGATCATCTAACCCAACAGATAAGGGAACTGATGCTGAGAGGTTATGTAACTGGCCAACACACAGCCATCAGTGGTGACTCTGGGGCTCAAATTTGGGTCTTCTAAATCCAAGTCTGGCATGATTTCCTCTTTATCACACTTTCATGTGAATGTGGGTTGTTTTCCTCCTACTCTGTAAACTCAATGAGGGCAGAGATCATGCATTAGCATCTTCTGGTTTAGGACTGTTCAAATCTGGCCTCAGACACTTATAGGTGTGACTTTACCTCAGTTTACTCAACTATAAAATGGGCATAATAACAGCACCTACCTCCCAGATTATTGTGAAGATCAAATGAGATATTTGTAAAGCATTTAGCACAATGCCTACTATATAATAGGCACTTAATAAATGCTCATTCCCTTTCCTTCCTCCTTCCCTCTGCACACAGTAGACACTTAACACACATTTGTTGAATTGAATTGAATCAATCTTGACCTTGACTCCTTCCCCATCCAACCGTGTTAGTGAAGATAATGTGCATGGTTCCTTAAACATGTCCAACACTTTATCTCAAAATACTTTCATACCCACTATATAATGAGACCCACAATACGGCAGTATAAATCCATCAGGGCAGGTTTATCACTCCCCTCTTTCTATCGATGGAAAAATTGATGGCAAAAAAGGTTAAGTGAGTTGCTCATTGTTACATAGGTATTTAGGAGCACAGCTGAGAATCAAAGCAAAGATTGCTAATGATTAATCCTGTATGTGTCAGGACAGGTGAAAACTGGCTCTTGAACTTCTGGATTTAGAAGCAAAGGGCCTGGGTTCAAATCTCGGTTCTGCTGAGATGGGAAACATCAGCTTAAAACTACTTCCACCATCTGCCTCCTTTCTTCCTGTTCATATGCTGATGAAAGGAGCTGGAGAAAAATCACAAAGCCAAAGTAACTGGGTCTGCTACAAATGTATGTTAGATAAACTAGCCTGGGCCCTCACTGCAGCAAAGCAATCCTTTTGTACTCCCCTAATCAATTTAAGAATTTATTTGATTTTTTCCAATTACATGTAAAAACAATTAACATTCATTTCTTAAAATTTTTTGAGTTCTGAATTCTTCCCCTCCCTTTCTCCCTACTCCCTTCTTTGAGATGGCAAGCAATTTGATATAGATTATACATGTGTAGTCATGCAAAACATATTTCAATAGCTAACTACCCCACTCATTACAGTGACTGTTCCAAATCTTTTCATATCTCCTCAATCTGCCCAAGGCACTATTTTCTCTCACCTTCTCAATTGAGGACCTTGATTTAATTCACCAAAATGTTGAGGCCACTTTTTTTTAAATCTGTGGGCAGAAAAAACTATGGTATTTTGTGCCCTGAGTTACATCTAGTAGGGAAAATTGGAAGAGGGGAGAGGTGAGGTGCAAGAGGGCATGAGAAAAGGGTTATGGGGTGGGGGATACAGAAGGTATCTGTAGGTCTCGTCCACTTAGTTTTTATACTGAAAGGGTTTTTCTCCTGTCTCGTTGAGGAGACAGGTACGGATAAGTGCCTCTGTCATTCTGTAAGGGTCACAGTTGGCAGAGGGGCGGCGATCTTCAAAGTAGCCCTTCTTGTCCTGACCAACCATCTGAGGAATTCAGATGCTAACACCACAGTTGGCCACACCAGCAGAGAACTCATTGATGTTGGATGTCTCATGGAAACCTGTCAGGTGACGGGCATTGTCCAGACCCCTCTTGGGGTCATAAGCTCAGATGTGATACTTGTGTCTCTTACTTAGTCTCTCGATAGCTTCTTCAATAAACTTTAGACCATTGTCTTCTCTCATGGCCTTGGTACTGAAGTTAGTATGGCAACCAGCTCCATTCCAGTTTCCAGGGATTGGCTTGGGATCAAATGTTACAATCGTTCCAAAATCTTCACACACACGATGGAGGATGAAGCATGCAATCCACAGGTGATCTCCCATTTTAATCCCTTCATATGGTCCTATCTGGAACTCCCACTGAGCTGGCATTAGTTCAGCATTTGTCCCCCCAATTTTGACTCCAGCATATAGACAAGCACAGTAATAATCTTCTGCTATATCTCTTCCATAGGCTTTATCAGCCCCCACACCTCAGTAATATGGACCCTGGGGCCCAGGGAACCCATTGGAAGGCCAACCAAAAGGGTATCCATCTGTTCTCACAAGAGTATACTCTCGCTCCATACCAAACCAGAGTTTCTGGTTGGTCACCATATCCATTATGCATTTACAGGTATACCTCAAATTGGTCTCTGCAGGCTTCCAAGTTATACTTGAAAACTTCACAGAGAACCAGTTTGTTGGGGTCCTTTCAGAAGGGGTCTCGTAACATAGCAGCAGGAACAAGGTACATGTCACTGTTAGAGCCTTCAGACTGAAAAGTGCTAGAGCCATCAAAATTCCATTCAGGTGGGTGATCATTGCTCTTTGGTTCACTATCTAGGATCTGAGTTTTACAGCGAAGTTCCTCGCCTGTGTCATCAATCCAAATGTACATGGCCAGGACTTTGTTCCCTTGAGGCAGATTCAGGTACATCTGCTTGATATTTTTGTTCAAGTGAGAACTGGCTGAGGTGACCATGCTGGATGCTGTCCTGGGTCTGGAAAGGTCTGGCAACAAGGCGTCAAAGTTGAGGGCACAGGACAATCATTCTGCAGGCTTGCTGGCTGACAAGGCTGGTTGGAGGTTCTAGCTGCTAGCTGTGGAGGTGGCTCTAGTGGCAGCGGTGGCTGTGCCCAAGACAGCGGCTTCCATTCTCAGCTGTGCCCTGAGGTCACTTTAAAAGAGTTTACTTTTCTCCCTCCTTATCTCACATTGCTCAGTCATCTTTCTTCACTATCTCCTTTAATTCTGTCTTCTTCTTGCTAAAGCAAACCCTTTTACATAGTCCCCTTAATCCTATTCCACCCCATCTTTTCCAGCAAATTGTCTCTATCATCCCTAATCTTTTTAATCTTCTATGTCCCCCTCTCTACCTCTCTTCCCTGCTTCCTACGAACATGCCCACATCTCTAATCCTTAAAATAAAACCCTCACTTGATACTACCATTCTTACTATCATTCGCTGTCTCTTTTTCCTTTCCTTAAAATCCTTGAGAAAGTTGACCTTCCTCTCATCTCCATGGCTTATACACCTTTGTAATTTGGCTTCTGACCTCATAATTCAACACGAAACTGCATTCTCTAAATGCAGATCTTTATTGTGAAATCTAATGGATTTTTCTCCATCCTGATTCACCTTTACCTCTGCAGGCTTTGATGTTGTATATTCCTATAACCTCTGTGATATCTCCCCCTTTCTAGGTCTTTATGACTCATTTCTCTCCTGGTTCTCCTCCTACTTCTCTGATTGCTACTTCTCAGTCTTCTTGGCTAGATCTTCATCTAGGTCACACCCACTAACTATAGATGTCCCCCAAAGCTCTATATGGGTCCTTCTTCTCTTCTCCCTCTATACTTTCTCAGTGGATGATCTCATGAGCTCCCATGGATTCAATTACGACCTCAGTGCACATGGTTTCCAAATCTATACAAGGGGTAACAAAAGTCTGAAGTACAATCTTAAGCTCTAACAGTTTAATATTGGACCAAAACTTTGGGGATGTGTGGGTCAAAAAACCAGTTACCCTAAAATTAAGAATCAGAAGTAGACATGAGATGGACAGGAAGCTTTATTCTGTTTCCAAGGGAAAGGGGCATCCTCTACCAAGATGAATCAAAGGAAGGCCCCCAACATGGAGCAAAGTGAGGTTTTTAGACCCTAATGCAGTGGAGTCACATCCCTCTGCTGTCCCTTGCTCCCACTGGCTGGGGGGCAGACTTACAGTCTGGGCACGAAAAAGGACAAAGGATGGGGAAGCAGGGTATTGTTCATGTCCTTATTTGGCAAATGCTAAAGCAAGGGAGGGGAAAAAGGTTGAAAGCAAGGGTGGAGGTCAAAAGACTCCTTAAGGGCTTAATGCTGATTGACAGTAGTAAAGAAGGAGGAAGGGGGAAACCGGAACTCAGACCTGCTCCCACAAGAAACCTTCTGAGAAGTTTTCACCTCTCCCACTCAGAGACATCCTGTATGTTGAAACCCAATCTCTCTCAATAACCATCTTCTACTCATCTTGAATAGGCTGTCGTGCCGGCATCTCAAACTCAGTACATCTTAAATAGAAATCACTGCCTCTCTCCCTAAACCCTCCTCTGTTTCCAACTTTCCTATTAATGTCAAGGACACTACCATCTTCTCAGTCACCAATCTCCACAATCTTGATGTTGTTCTTAATTCCTCACTCTCTCTCATCCCACATATTCAATCTGTTACCAAATTTTGTCATTCCTACAGTCACAATGTCTTTTGTATACATTTCTTTATCTCTATCACATAACCAGCACCTGATATTCAGGCCCTTATCATCTCTCACCTGAACTATTGCAATAGCCTTCTAACTGGTCAGCCTTATTCAAGTCTCTTCTCACTCGGATCCTCCACTGAACTGCCAAAATGATTTTCCCAAAGCACAGATCTGATCATGCTACTCTCCTATTTGGTGAACTCCATTGGCTCCCTATTAATTTCTAGGATCAAAAATAAAACCCCCTAGTTGACTTTTAAAATCCTGGTCTCTTCTTACCTTTCTACCTTCTTATACTTTTTTGTTGTTGTTCAGCTGTTTTTTAGTCATGTCCAACTCTTTTTTTTTTTTGAAGGGGGGGAAGGCAGGGCAATTGGGGTTAATTAACTTGCCCAGGGTCACATGGCTAGTAAGTGTTAAGTGTCTGAGATCGTATTTGAACTCAGGTCCTCCTGACTCCAGGGCCAGTGCTCTATTCACTGTGCCACCTAGCATCCCCGATGTCCAACTCTTCATGATCCCATTTGGGGCTTCCTTGGCAAAGATATTGGAGTGGTCTGCCATTTCCTTCTCCAGTTCATTTTGCAGATCAGGAAACTGAGACAAACAGGTACCCAGAGTCACATAGCTAATAAATATCTGAAGCCAGGTCGGAAGTTAGGTCTTCTTGATTCCACACCTGGCGCCACCTAGCTGCCCTCCCCACTAAGATTACCCTCCATTAACACTGGATAGATTTGCATGTTCTCTCCTATTAGAAAGTGAGGTCCTTAAGGGGAGAGACCTGGTGGAGTGCTGGCAAATGTTTAACTACCAGTTTCGGGGGCCAAGGGAGCTGCACAAGTGGGGGAGGCAGAGAAGGAGGAGAGCAGGGAAAGCACGCCTAAAACATTTTTAAGATTAATCTGCGTGAATAAGATTTTCTCCATCACTTTCTTAAAGCCAGAAATCAACCAAACAGTAAATCAAGGACTAATTTGTAGCATTTGTTGATTTCTCACAATGAAAGTTAATAATCAGTGGTGATCTACCATGGACTGGCTCCACATACCCCTGACAAACATTGTGTTTTTGCATTTCTTTGTATCCTCGGTGCTTACTCTATGTCTGGCCCACAGTATGAGCTTAATAAATGTTTGTTGGCTAACTAAATGATCTTTAACCAACCTCTCTAGGCCTCAGTTTCCCCATGGAGCCAGAATGAATGAGTTCCAAGATCTTTTCCAGTCCTACATTATGTGATCATATAAAGACAACAATGCAGTTGTTCCTTCAACTTTGCCAAGCAAAGATCTTGGTTTGGATGGAGGGGGCATCAAATCCTTTTGTGATGACCCATCAACACGTTGCTGGCTCTGTTTTCTAAACTTGCTGTGTGTTCCCACTGTAGCCTTCCCCTCCATTCCTTTGAAATTGCTCTTAACTGTGAATATTCAAGGAAGCAGACCCCAAGCTGACAAGTGTGATTCATTATGAAATTTTCTTCCTCTTTTTTTTTTCACTCCCTTTAACTCTAGAGGGAGCAATGAACCTCAGCAAAGATCAATGCTATCTGGGATATTCTTCTGTGAACTTTATTTGGACATGAGAGAAACACTATGGAACACAGAAGGGCCTCAAACCTCCTGATTCATCACCTTGGCATGGACAGTGTCACACAGAACGCAGTATATACCACTTTTTCTTTGCTGACTGTGAGAACTCTACCAGGGGATGGAAAATCCTGAAAAGTTCTGACAAAGGAAGGAACTCTAGGAAGTTTGGAAGAAGTTTAAGTATTTTTCTCTCCAACCTGCCTTTCACTTGCTTCCAAGGCTCATCTTCCTCAAATACTTCCCTCATCATGCCAGTGTCCTCCTTGGTTTAATGTTGTTTTCCCTTAGGTGGAATGTTAGATCCTTGGGGTGTGGGGAACATTTTGTCATCTATTCCTAGTGCCTATAACAGTGCCTGCCACAGGTTAAGGGTCTAATAAATGTTTGTTGAACTGAATTGATGGAGAAGCATTCATTAAGTTTCTTTTATGTGCCAGGAACTATACTAGACACTGGAGATACAAGTACAAAGACGGAAACAATCTAACAAGTACATATACAAGTAATTACAGCTTGAAAACAATGTGAATAAATACAAAGAAATATAAAAAGTAGTTAAATGTTACTACTAGAGGAAGCTAGACGGAGCAGGGAATAAAACTTTGTGACTTGGAGTTAGAAAGACCTGAATTCAAATCCAACCTCAAACACTTTTTAGCTGTGTGACCTTGGGCAAATCATTTAACTGCAAACTGCCTCAGTTTTCTCATCCACAAAATGGGGCTAATAATAGCACCTACCTTGCAAGATTTTTGTCAAAAAGAGGTTAAAATGAGATAATATAAATAAAGCACTGCATAAACGCTAACTATTAGCTACAAGGTAGTTAGAGGGAGGGTGCTTGGATTTGTGGGAATCAGGAGAGGCTTCATGCAGAAGATGGTGCTTGAGCAGCATCTTAAAGGAAGGGATGGATTCTATGACACGGAGGTAAAGACAGCCAGTGCAAAAGCTTGGATGTAGATGGGAGATAGAGTGTTTGATACATGGAACAGAGAAGGCCAGTTTGGCTGGACTGATGAGTTCAATGAGGTTGGAAAGGTAAGTTGGGGCCAGGTTGCAAAGGACTTTAAAAGTTAATCAGGAACAGGGATTCCCATTATTTATGGAATAAAGAATAAACTCTTTTTTCTAGTATTCATGTCCAATAATAAAGTAATAACAGCTCTGGTTTTTATAGCACTTTAATACTTATAAAGCACTTGCTCCACAGCCCTGTGAGCTAGATAGTATTGAAATTATTATCTCCATTTTTCAGATAGATAAAATTGAGCTTCAGAGACTTACCCATGAGTCAGAGCCATGATTTGAACCTTAATCCTGCACCCTTTCCAAGCTTATATCCCCAAACACTTGCTGATAGTAACAAAAACTTTTACATAATTGGTGGATGGGATTTTAAAATGAGTACCATGATTCTGTAATCATAGGACCACTACCATCAATGACAAACACAGTACATGATGCACTTCTTCCATTTGGGTCTATGTATCTTTGGGAATATCTTTTTCAGCCATGACAGTCATTAAAATCAAGTGTCAATTAAAAATAAAGAACCAAACCTTCAAATCACTATATCACAATGTTTTCCTCATTGTTGTTTTGAGGTAATCAGGGTTTAGTGATTTGCTCAGAGTCACACAATTAGTAGATGTATTGAGTCATATTTGAATTCAGATCCTCCTGACTCCAGGGCCGGTGCTCTACCTATCGTGTCACCTAAATGTCCCTACATCACAAAGTTTCAAATCAAACATTTCAAAAAATTACAACACATATCCAATTACATTGTCTTCACTAAAAAAATATTTTGAACATATAATGTGACTGGAGAGATGAGTTGGAATCAGTTTGTGAGGGGCTTTAAATGCCAAACAGGATTTATCTTTGTCCTTATAGGTAATAGGAGTTCATCAAACAGGGGCATGACATTGTCCTACCTGTGCTTTAGGAAAATCATTTTGGCAGCTAAGTGGAATCTGGATTAGAGAGGGGAGCTACTTGACTTAGGGATTTTAATTAGAATGGCATTAAGTAAAAGATGATAAAACTCTTTGTGGAGCAAAAACTAGAAATAAAATGAGTGCTCAGTTGGGCAGCAGTAACCAAATATTTTGATCATATATCCCTATCAGCAAAATGTTTTGGCTATGCATTCTCAATATATGTTTAGTTAGGTGGCAAAAGAGATAGAGCACAGGACTTAGACTCAGGAAGACCTAAGTTCAAATCCTGTCACAGGGACTTGCTAACTGTGTGACCCTGAGCAAGTCACTTAACTTCTCTGTGCCTCAGTTTACTCATCTGTAAAATGGGACATAAGTTATACATGTACAGTCATGCAAAACCTATTTCCATATTAGTTAAGTTGTGAAAGAAAACATAGGCACCCCCTCCAAAGAAAATACAACAAAAATAAAGTTTTAAAAAATATGCTTTACTCTGCCTTCAGACTCTATCAGTTCTTTCTCTGGAGGTGGATAGCATGTTTCATCATAAATTTGTTGGAATTGTCTTGGATCACTGTATTGCTAAAGATAGCTAAGTCATTCATAGGTGATCAATATTGTTGTTACTGTGTAAAAGTTCTCCAGGTTCTGCTCACTT
This sequence comes from Pseudochirops cupreus, assembly GCA_028627135.1. Lineage (NCBI taxonomy): Eukaryota > Metazoa > Chordata > Mammalia > Diprotodontia > Pseudocheiridae > Pseudochirops > Pseudochirops cupreus. Next base: position 270,397,753 of record CM053581.1, on the reverse strand, counting down.
CACTTTGCACCAGCTCATGAAAGTCTTTCTAGGTTTTTCTGAAAACATCCTGCTCATCATATTTTATAGAACAATAATATTCCATCACAATCACATGCCACACCTTGTTTAGCTATTCCCCGATGGGAATTTCCTCCATTTTCAGTTCTTTGCTGCCACAAAAAGCTGCTATAAATATTTTTGTACATATAGGTCCTTTTCCTTTCCTTTTAAAAAAAATCTCTTTTGGATACTGACCTAATAGTGGTATTGTTGGGTCAAAAACTATGCACAGTTATATACCCTTTTGGGTATAGTTACAAATTGCCCTCCAGAATGATTGGATCAGCTCACAACCCCACCAATAGTGCTGTAGTGTCGTAATTGTCCCACATTCTTCCCTCCAATATTTGCCATTTTCCTTTTTTTTTTTTATCAAATTAGCAAATCTTATAGGTGTGAGGTGGTACCTCAGAGTTGTTTTAATTTGCATTTCTCTGGTAAATAGTGATTTAGAGCATTTTTTTTCATAAGACTATAGATAACTTTGATTTCTTCATCTGAAAACTGCCTATTCATACCCTTTGACCAATTATCAATTGGGGAATTGTGGTGGACCAAGTTAGGGCAACCCTGCCTTCCATGCTATGGGACAGCAGGGCTGAGAGTTGGGAGCCCTGCTATTCCCCCCGCAGGGCTGAAAAGTTATCTACCCAGAGGCTTCAAAAGGGTGAGTTAAAAGAGAGACAGGGACTCAGAGAGGTGGAAAATAGTCTCATTTATTGTCTTAAGTGCAAGCCCTTTATAGGACACTTCCTAATGGCTTTCCGCTGTAGACATTGCTCACTACAGTGTTCCCTGGCTGGGGGTGTAAACACCACACTTTATTGAGGATTCGATCCTCACACCTGTGTCCTCGAACCCTTCCCTGGGGGAGGGGGAACTGATCCAGGCCTGGCAGCAAGCCCCTTCACTTGAGGGGGCTTATTCAGCCATCAGGGTCAGAGTCCCACTAGCCTGTGGTCCTCAACAGGAAATGACTTGTATTCTTATAAATTTGACTCAATTCCCCATATATTTGAGAAATGAGTCCTTTATCAAATAAGTTTAATGTCATTTTTTTCACAGTTATGGTTACTAACTGTTATTTTCCCCTCCATCCTGTTTCCCCATCTCTCTCTGTTCTTGCATCCCATTCCTTCTGAAAAGTGGTGCTTCTGACTCCCCCCCCGCCCAATCTACCTTCCCTTCTATCAGCCCTTATCCTCTTTGCCTCCTACTTCACTGTAGGTTATAATAGATCTCTATGCCCAACTCAGTGTATATGGTATTTCCTCTTTGAGCCAATTCCAATGACAGTAAGTTTCAAGAATTGTCCACACCTCCTCCCTCCCTATCTTCCCCTTCACTGTAAAAGTTCTTTTACACTTCTTTAATGTGAGATAATTTATCCCATTCTACCTCTAACTTCCTCCTTTCCCAAGTGTATTCCTTTTAATTTTGTTTTTTTAAGATATCATCCCATCATGGTCAATTCATAATGATACCCTCTGTCTATGTATATTGCTTCAAACTATCCTAATACTGATAAAGTTCTTGGAAGGTACAAATATCATCTTCCCATGTAGGAATGTAAACAGTTCAACTTAATTGAGTCCCTTATGATTTCCCTTTTCTGCTTACCCTTTTATGCCTATCTTGAGTCTAGTATTTGAAAGTCAGATTTTCTATTCACCTCTATTCTTTTCCTCAGGAATGCTTGAAAGTCCTCTATTTCATTAAATATCCATTTTCCCCCTAAAGGTTTACACTCAGTTTTGCTGGGTAGGTGTTTTTTGGTTGCACTCTAGAATATCAAATCCTAAGCCCTTTGATATTTTAATGTAGAGGCTGCTAAATCTTGTATTTTTCCAAATGTAGCTCCATGATATTTGAATTACTTCTTTCTGGCTGCTTCCAATACTTTCTCCTTGACCTGGGAGTGCTGGCATTTGGCTATAATATTCCTGGGAGTGTTTTTTGGGGAGTTCTTTCTGGAAGTGATTGTTGGTTTCTTTCAATCTCTATTCTATCCTCTGATTCTAGGATATCAAGGCAATTTTCCTTGGTAATTTCTTGAAAGATGATGTCTAGTCTCTCTTTTTTTTAATCCTGGCTTTCAGGTAATACAATAATTCTTAAATCATCTTTCCTCAATCTATTTTCCAGGTCAGTTGTTTTTCCAATGAGATATTTTACATTTTTCTTCTATCTTTTTATTCTTTTTATTATGTTTATTTCTTGATTTCTCATGGAGTCATTAGCTTCCACTTGCCCAATTCTAATTTGTAAGGAATTATTTTCTTCAGTTAGCTTTTGTACTTTCTTTTCCATTTGGCCAATTCTACTTTTTAAGTTCTTTTCTTCAGTAAATTTTTGTACATTCTTCCTGCCCTTCCCCCCTCACTTGGCCAATTCTGCTTTTTAAGGAGTTTTTCTCTTCAGTGGATTTCTGTACCTCTTTTGCCATTTGGTCTGTTCTGTTTTTTAAGGTCTTACTTTCTTCAATGTTTTTTATTCTTGCTTGACCAAGTTGTTGACTCTTTTTTTCATAATTTTCTTTAATCATTCTCATTTCTTTTTTTTTGGTATTTCCTCTCCCTCTTTTATCTGATTTTTCAAGTCCTATTTGAGCTCCTCCAGGAATTCTTTTTAAGTCTGAGGTCAATTCATGTTTTTCTTTGAGGTTTTGCATGTAGATGTTTTGACATAACTGTCTTTTGAGTTTTTGTTTTGATCTTCCATGTTACCATAGTAATTTTCTCTGATGAGGTTCTTTTGTTGATGTTACTTGTTCATTTTCCAGCCTATTTCTCCACTTTTAACTTTATGTTAAAGTTGGGCTCTGCTTCTGGGATAGAGGGGGCATTGTCCCAAGCTTTTTGGTCTTTATGCTACTGTTTTCAGAACTAGTTGTAGGGATCTGTAAATTTTCAGTTCTTCCAAGGTGGTATGAGCTAAAAAGAGATGTGGTCACTGCTCTCTTGGCCTGTGCTCTGGTTCAAGAGTGACTACAAGCACTCTTTTCCATACTGGAAATGTGATCAGGCTCCCTGCTTCCCTGCAATTGCATATACTAATGTGCTAGTGTTGCTTCTCGCCCTCAGACTGAGACTAAGAACTATGTATGAGCAATTCAACAGAGTCCTGTACCCAGTGCCAACAAAAGGACCCCTGCAATTTCCTTCTGACCAGTTGTCTGATCCCCTTACTGTCTATGGGCTGGAAGCCACAGCTGCTGATTCAGTTGCTCCCAAGGCCTGCTGCTGGCTTGCTGGCCTGTGGTAGACTGTACTCCACTCTCAGTCCAGGGAGACAGACCTTTCCTGCTGACCTTCTAAGTTGTCTTGGGCTGGAAAATTGTTTCACCCTGTCCTTTGGTTGTTTTTGCCATTCCAAAATTTATTTTGAAGAGTCATTTTTAAAGTTGTTCAGAAGGAAATTTGAGAGATCTCAGGAGAGTTTCGCCTTTACTCTACTATCTTGGCTCCCTTTTCATTTTTATTAATTATTAAATGTTACTAATAATGATCAAAATATTCAAACTATTTTAGTGATAGCAAAATTTTGTACCATCAGTATAAACACTTTTAAAATACTTTAATTTCTTCTTTATCTCAATCTTTTAAGATGTTTGGATCTCAGGCTGTCTTATCATTATTAACAATATTTTGAGAGTAAAATTTTTATAATTAATAAATCATTTTAAAAATATAAACTATTTTACTCCATAATCTTGTTCATTATAAAATGTCTATTTTTTACATTTTATATTATACATAATATATTATTAGCACAATAGTATATGTATATAATTTATAGACATGTTGGAGATTGCATGGACAAATTTTTTTTTCTTTTTCTTTTTGAAGTGCGGAAGGTAGAGCAATTGGGGTTAAGTAACTTGCCCAAGGTCACATGGCTAGTTTTTGTGTTAAGTGTCTGAGGCCGGATTTGAACTCAGGTCCTCCTAACTCCAGGGCCGGTGCTCTATTCATTGTGCCACCTAGCCGCCCTGCACAAACATTTTTTACTGATAGGAGTGTGCTATCAAAAAAGTTTGGAGACCACTGTCTCACCTGATCAGCACCCCCAATTTCTAGTCTTTCCTGTGATGGAGAATGCTGTTGTAAGTGGTTTTGAAGACATGGGACTTTTCTGTCTGTTGTTGATCTCCCTAGGGTACATGTCCAGGAGTAGGAAATGGGTAAAAGGCTTTGAACAGTTTGTTGAATTTTTCCAAATTGTTTTCCAGAACAGCTGGACCAGTTCACTACTGCACCAGCAATGTACTAAAAGGATTTATATTCCCACAGCTCCTCCAGCTTTGTTTCCACTTCCTCCCATGGCAATCTTTACCATTGCCCACATCTTCATTTTACAGCAGAGGAAACTGATGCCCCTCATGTAGTGCCCAGGGCCACACAGTGGTAAGTGGCAGTGCTGGAAATAGCTTGAAATAGATTTATAGAATATGTTCCTTTCAACAATCCTGTGAGGTGGGTAATAGGAGCATTCTTATCCTCATTTTTTGATGAAGAAACTGGGGCTCAGAGACCTCTCCAGGGTCACATAACTAATAAGTGTTTCAGAGGCAGGATTTGAACTCAGGTCTCTTGACTCCTGGTCCAGAGTTCTTTCCACTGCACTAGGATGCATCTACTAACCATAATTTTTCCCATAGAGGCATCTAGCTAATTACTCACAAAGCATTAGGTATTTAGACTGGCATTCACCATGCCATTAAAGTCATCTCAAGATTTTTAAAAATGCTGCTGACTAGCGGAGCCCCATAATTGGTATAGATCACGCCATCCTATTGTGTTTCATAAATGGCCTGCACAGAGGGTGAAGGTCTCACCATTATGCATTTGCTGAAGTCGGAGATGTCCCGCCTCTTGAATGCAATTAATTGCTTCTGACAAAAATTTTCATTATGTTTCTTGCTGCTACAATAGGGAGAAAAACATGCACATGTCTTGATTTGTTTGCAGAGCTTGATCCAGGGGCTTCCGTCTGAATCAGGGGAGCAGCTGCCTGGAACCGGTTCTTCTGAACTGGAGGAGCTGAAGTCATCCAAACGAAGACAGAGAATTGTCTCCTTTCCCATTGACTCACTCAGTTGCTGACTCCAGGCCTAGCAGTGCTAGAAATCATCGATTCAGTTCAGTTCGGTAAACATTTACCAACTTTCTACAAAATGCAAGGCCTTGGGTTTGGTGCTGGGGATACCAAAGTAGAGGAGATGTGGGGTCTGATCTTGGGGATCTTACAATCTGAATGTTCAATTCAATTGCCATGTCTTGACAATTCTACTTCCACATCTCCCACATCTGTCCCTTTCCCTCCTCTCACACAATCTCTCCCCAATTCAGGACCTCATTCCCCCTCTCCCAGACTATTTCCTGGATGTAAGGCAGCTGGGAATGCAGGGGATAAAATGCTGGGCCTGGAATCAGGAAGACAAATTCAAATTCGGCTGCAGATACTTACTGTGTGACCCTGAGCAAGTCACTTAACTGCCTGTCTGCCTCAATTTCCTCATCTGTAAAATGGAGAAAACATTAGCACCCACCTGCCACTGTTGTAGTGAGGATCAAATGAAATAATATTTGTAAAGAGCTTCGCACAGTGCCTGGCACACAGTAAGTCCTTAATGAATGCTTATTTGTTCCTTCCTTGTTGCAATAGCCTCCCAATTTGTTTCCCTCCTTCTGGCATGTCCCTTCTCTAATCCATCCTCCACACAATTTTTTTTTTTTGCTTTTTGGAGGGGGAAAGACAGGGCAACTGGGTTTAAGTGACTTATCCAAGGTCACACGGCTGGTAAGTGGTAAATGTCTGAGGCCGGATTTGAACTCAGGAACTCCTGACTTCAGGGCCAGTGCTCTATTCACTGTGCCATCTAGCCGCCCCTCAGCTAACAAATTAATATTCATAAGACACAGATCTGATCATGCTCTTCCCCTTCCCCAAATCTTTCAGTGACTCCTCATTGTGTCTGGAGAAAATACGAGTCCTTATCCTGACATTTAAATCCCTCCATAGTCTATTTCTCACCTTCTTTTGCCAGTCTTATTTTATATTATCATCCTTTGTGCACTCTTCATTCTAATAAAGATGGCCTACTGTCTGTCTGGTCCCTCCTGTCTATACTCTGGAATTCATTTCTTTCTCACCTCCACAGAATTTTCTCTCTGTAACTCTCTCTCTTGATGACCTTATCATCTCCTATGGTTTCAATTATCATCTATGCCAATAGATGATATGACAATATATCAGTATACCAAAATCTACCAGTACCATCTATATCAATCATATCATCTATGATTCCCAGATTCATATACCCAACCCTAGTTTTGATCTTGACTTCCATATCTGCATCGCAAATTGCTGATTGTTTACTTCTAACAAAATGTTCTGTAGCCAGATCAACCTCAATATCTCTAAAATAAAACTAATTATCTTTTCTCCCAAACCCACCAATCTTCTGAACTTCTCTATTTCTGTCAAGAGTGCAATAATCTTTCCAGTTACCCCTACTAGAAACACTGGAGTAATTCTCAAATCCTTATTCTCCCTTATCCCATGTATCTATCTAATCAGTTTCCAGGTCTTGTCAATTCAGCCTTCATGATGTTTCTCATATATGTCCCTTTCACTCTTAGTTCAGGCACCTCTTGCCTGGACTATGGCAATAGCCTCCTAATGGGTCTCCCTAATTCAAATCTCTCCTCTTCAGACCCTCCTCCACACAGCTGCCAAAGTGATTTTCCTAAAGCAGGAGCCTTATCACATCATACTCATCCAATGAACTCCAGTGTTTCCCTATTACTTCTGGGGTCAAAACCAAAATCCTTTCTATGGCACTTTAAACCCTTCACAATCTGATTCCTACTTGTCTTTCCAGCAATATTCTGTATTAATCCCTTTCACATGCTCTGTGGTTTAGCCAATCTGGCTTTTTTGCTGTTCCTCACATATGATACTCCACATTCCATCTCTGTGGCTTTGCACAGGTTATCCCCACCACTGCCTCTCAAGCCTGGAATCCCCGCCCCAACCTTCGCCCCCCCCCCAACCTCAGAATTCCTAGCTTCTTTCAAAATTTAGCTCAAACTTGAGTTTTTTATTTATTTTTTTTATATTTTTATATTTTATTATAGCCCACATAAGTTTTTAATTTCTCAAATGCTGATGCCTCCTCCCCAATTACCTCATACTTACTTTAGTACATACTTTTATATGTACATCTTTTCCTTTCTCTATAGAATGTAAGCTCCTTGAGAACAGGGACTTTTTCATTCATGTATCTGTATCCCAAATGCTTAAATAGCATTTAGTATATGCTTAATACGTGTTTGAGGATTGTTCAGTAGAGTCCCAAGCTTCCCTTCAAAATACAGCCCAGGTGCTTATTTCTCACCTGGCTTCACTATTTGGGACTTCTCCAACTGCCTTATCCACTGTGCCTGCCCCATATTGGGTACCTTCCCCCCTCCGATCTCAAATTCTCAGCTTCCTTTTTGTTTTTGTCTTCCCCCATGAGATTGTAAACTCCTTGAAGACTGGGGGTGTTTTTTTTTAAGCATTTGCATCCCCTAAGCTTAGCACAGTGTCTGACACAAGTAGGTATCTAATAAATGTTTATTGATGTACTATTTCCCATATAAGACCTCTCCTTACACTCCTCCCCAACCAGGCTTAGAATTCTTTTCATTTTGAAATTACTTTAGAACTTTGGATATGTTTTCTATTCACTCATTTCTATAATTGTGTCTTCCCAGTTGGATATGAGTTCCTGCAGGATGGGAACTGATTTGTTTTTGTCTTCATATTCCCAGAGCTTACCACAGCAACATGTGCATAGTAGGGGCCTAATATATGTTTATTAAATTGAATTGATTATAAGGGACAGTTTGACAAATGTAAAGGAGAGGTCTTACCAAAGTGCTGTGAGAACTATGAGAAGAGATCACTTTATTTCTTTTGTTTTTTCTAATTGATATCTTTCCCTTTTTACATCAGATTCTACCTCTTTCTTCTTATACAATCTTGGGCACCTAAGTCTCTGGGCCTCAGTTCCTCATCTCTAAAATAAGGAGGTTGGAGTAGATGGCCTCCAAGATCTCTATCTTCAAGTGCAGGACCTTTTAAAATCTAGGACCTAGATGTCCAAATCTATCTCACATCCCTTATAACAATGCTGCTGGGATAGGGTGTTGGATATAGTTAATAAGGTTCGAGTTCAAATCCTGCCTCAGACATCTACTTGCTGCATGACCCAAAAAACTGGCAAAGGGGTTAAAAGGTTGACATCCTTTGACCCAGAGATCTTACTTTTTAAAGCATGATCCCAAATTGCTTTCCAGAGTGGCTGAATCGATTCCAAGAACCACCCAAAGTGTTTGCCTATCTTCTAGTAGTACCTCCAACAATGACCATTTTCCTCTTTTGTCATTTTTAGTAATTTGTTGGTGGCAGGCTGAAATCTCAAAGTTGTTTAGATTTGAATTTCTCTTATTAGTGATCTGGAATGATCTTTCATATGGTTGTTAATAATAGTTTATAATTATTCTTTCGAGAACTGTTTGTTCCCATCCTTTGACCCCTTATTCATCGGGGAATGGTTCTTGGCCTTATTGATTTGAGTTAATTCCCTACACGTTTTGGCTATCAAATCCTTACCTGGATATTTGATGAAATCTTTTTAAAATCAATAGCTCCTCTTCTCATCCTGGTTACATTGATTTTGTTTATGAAGAAGCTTTTCCATTTTGCATAATTTATATAATCGACTTTATCTTTTGTGATCACCTCTATCCCAGCTCGTCTGGCTATTCCTCGTATGATTAAAAACAAGGAGAGATACATTACTTTTATCCGGAAGAGTTTTCAGGGAAGGCTTCATAGAAGTGGCATTTGAAAGATGCCCAAAGGCCTTGAATAAACAGAGGACATTCCAAAGGCAGTGATGGTGATACAGGGAGATCTGCTCCTAGCATGTGGGGAAGGTTTGAGCAAAGAAATACAGTTAGGAGAGGGCAGGACAAGAACAGGATGAAGAGAGGTTCAAATTACCCACACCATAGCAGCATGGATTCCATCTGAGGACAAAGCCAGGGCCAGAACTTAATCCAGATCTTGTTCCATTCTAGCACATGGATAGTTTTCTCGGCCTGAATTTCTAACTAGAGTTGACTTTTTTTCCTGGGGATTCTCCAACACAGGGTAACTTTTAATCAGTGGGTCCTATACAATAGCACTAGGGAGTCCATGGCCAGAGCAGTAGCAGTGATTAGAGGTAGCTGTAAGTCCTTCATTTTATCCAAATGCTGGGTAATAATTCACAAAATTTAATTAAAGGGGAAAATGGGGATTCTCAAACATCGTGTCTCCTGTTACAATGAATGAAATACACTCAGGCTGTAAAAGCTAGTGCTGTGGGAGATTCAGCCAGCATGCTTTATTGCTAAGTTTTATTTACTGATGTAAACCTAATCGCTGGGAACTGACATGCTATTAGCACACATGTTTTCCCACATCTGGTGCCCTGAGATTCCAGTTCCCCCCAATTTCCCTCCCCCAAGTTTATTTTTTTTTTGGTGAAACACCTCCAGAAGCCAAATATCAAAGTGATCTGGGGTTTCCCACCTTAACCCAGGGTCCCTGAAGAGGAGGTCCATGTGCCAGACCACAACGTCTACATAGTCTCTTTAGGCTTTTCTAACACCAGCTTAATACCCTTATAGTACAGATAAGACTTTAATAGAATTCCATAGCTCAGCTCAGGCTGGGTAATGCATTTCCTGAAATTAGGTGGCTACATACTAAAGCAATTGTTTCCACTTATGAATAGTCTCTGTTTCAGCTAGTGACCCCTCCGTCTCCGTCTGCGATAAGCTGTTAGGGAGCAGTTGCTCCACATGTTATTGGTGTGTTAAAAGGTCTATCTATAGGCTTACATTGCTCATTGTTAGAAGCTGATACATTTAAGTAGTTTTCCCATGAATCAGCCTGCTTGGTTTTTTTCCCCCTCTTGGCATTGATAGATGAGCGAAAGGAAGCCGTTTAGACTGTTCTATATAGGGCCCCAGCCCACACAGTGAATGATTTCCAATGCCTAGTTTAATTTATTTTTAAATGAAATTTGTTATTGATTCTGGATTAAAAGAACAAATCTTCGGGCTGTTACCACTGACAGAGCCACGGCAGCAAAAGTGACACTCCTCCTGTGATAGGGAGGCAGGATGGGTTTCCCTGGAGAGCTGTAGCCAGGGGTATGAAGACAGGTCTGAGATAGCAGCTAGGAATGACCCTATGTATCCTCTTTTTCCCTCCCCACCAGTACTGTTCTGACTTCCTACAGCCCTTAACATCACACTGCACAGATTAGTAGTTCATCTGATACCTCTCATTTGGCTCTAATTAGAATCATGGAACACAGGATTTCAGAGCTGGAAGGACCATTAGAACACAGAGCACTGAATCACTAGAAGTGATTTGAGAACACAGAATGTTGGAATTGGAAGGAATAAGAGAACAAAGGACACTGAATGTCAAAGGGGGAAGGGATATTAGGAACAGAATTTCAAAGCTAAAAGACCCATAGGACATGGAGTATAGGATATCTGAACTAAAAGAGACCTTAAAATAAGAATTTTACAGCAGGAAGGGGAAATAAGATGTAGAAGATAAAGTATAAGAGCTGGAAAATATCCTAGTTCTTATGGTCTAGTCCAGCACCTTCATTTTGCAGATGTTTCAGACTTGTGAGTCTTGTGTCCTCAGCTAAACTATGAATTTCTTAAGTAATTCAACCTGATATTTTACTTTAGTAGATAAATAAATATTTATTTATTGAAAGCCTAATCCATACAGAGTCTTGTGTTCTTGCCTGTGGGGGACAGAGAGATGAATAAGAATTATCCTTGCCTTTGAGGAGTGTACAGTTTAGTTGGGGAGACAGGACACAGATGAAAAAATCATTAATAATGCCACCTAGCATCCTCGTGAGGAAAATGCTCTTAAAACTATAAAATGACACAAAAATCCAAGATATTAATATATAGTGAGTATTGAATGAGTGATAAAAGGTGCTATAGTAATCAATGGAAGGAGAAATCATTCTGAGATGGAGATGATTTGAGGAAGTTACTGGAGCTGGATGTTGAAGGGTGTGTAGGATTTGGTAAAATAGAGAGAAGGGGGGAAGGCACTCTAAATGGGGGGAAATGGCATGGGAAAAGTATGAGAAATCCCAAGGGACATTCAGGGTCAATGAGAAAGTGATTCTGGCTAGAGGAGAAGGTTCAAGAAGAACAATATGAGATAAACCTAGAAAGGTCATTTGGGAATATATAAAATAAATCCTTGAATTCCATACCAACATATGTGAACTTTATTCATTCACACTAAGGTATAAATGACTGATAACAGCTTAAAGTATGATGCTTCTGAATAGCATCTCACATTTTAATAGGAATTAGTCAGAAACTAAAGAAATAAATGATTTGAGTGATGAAATAGGGATTTTCAGCATCAGTTAGTGAGTTGAGTTGTTTTTGTTTGTTTGGATAGAGGAAAGTGTCTTTCTAGTGGTCTTCAAATCACACCAACAGCTGGGCACACGATAAGTAGGAATCTAATAAATGTCAACTTTGCCTTCTGAATTTCTGACTTATGACTAAAGATAAAGATGTTAGGGCTGGAAGTACTCAGAGAGAGGCAACAACTTTATCAAAGTTAAAAAGTGACAGAACCAGGAGTAGAATTCAGATCTCCTCACTCTCAAATCTAAAGGTCTTTCATTCATTCAACAAACATTTGTCCAATGGACTGTGCTACTATACCCTGCCCCCATCTCGTTACACCAAAGTTGCTGGTCACAAAATGCTGTTCTAAAAACCCAGAAGTTCCAATCTTTCAATTACTTTCCCTTCTTATCTGTCTTCTAATTCCTACCCTCTCTGATGCCACCCTACAAGGATTTTCTTGCCCTTTGGAATGAGAAAGATGACTGAGCAAGGAAAAAGGAGGCTAAGGATAATTTTCAGCTGAATATGACCATGGATATGGTGAGGGGGAAATCTAGTCCAGCAAAACTTCACAGGGAAAGTTGGTTTTCTGTGTCCGTTTGCAGACTTCTTCTATCTTCCTTTTTTTAGGTGTTGATTTGACCCCTTAAACTCTAATGGGTTTAAGAATATCTGAACTAAAAAGAGACCTTGAAAATAAGGAATTTTGCAGCTGGACACCTCACAGAGTTCTATAAGGTTCAAATGAGGCAATATATGTAATGTGCTCTCAGAAACTTAAAGAATAATATACTTATAAACTGCTGATCATAGAGATCCTGGTCTGGGGAGAAGACGGACAATGGAAAGGACTGGACTAGGAGTCAGGCTACTCTGCCACCAGCTTAGCCTGTCCCCTTGAGCTTCTCTGATCCTAAAGGCCTATCTCCTTTGTGAGTCACAACCCTATTCTTCCTTCAGATGGATGCCTTCCACAGAAAAAACACTAATCCGATCCCAACGTCACCTTAATAGGAAAGAAAATATTTCCAATGGGGATAGTTATTGAGGAAGAATCATCATGTGAAACAAAAACCATGGAACTAAAAGTTAGGAAACCTGGGCTTTGGTATTTGCTTGGTGGAGGACTTACTGTGTAACTGATGTCAAGAAATTCACTGTTTCCTTAGCTGCAAAATGTGTACAACACATCCTGCCCTGTCCTTTTTTTGAGTTTGGTGCAAAGCTCAATGGCAAATGGACATGAGAGAGTCATAGTAACCTAAGGGGTTGTAAGTTATAGTTAATTACAATTATACAGTTGTAATACCATCAAAGTATGTTATACCTGGATAGGATCTTATCTTAGTAATATATGTATCATAGCACAGACTTAGATACATGGTTAGTGATGAATCACAGTATGTCAGAGCTGGATTGGACTTTAGAAATCATCTAGCCCAACTCCCTCACTTTATAGGAGAAGAAATTGAGGCCTTCAGAAAGTGAAACTGAAAGAAAACTCAACATAGAATGAGAGGATCTGGGTTTTAATGTCAATTCTGTGACTTATTACCTATGTCAGTCAACCAACAAGCATTATTAAATATCTATTATTTGTCAGACACTGTGCTCAGGGCTGGGTATAGAAAAAAAAAAGGCAAGCAACAGTCCCTGTCCTCAAGGAACATATATTCTAATTGGGGAAATAACATACAAATAACCAAGTCCATACAAGATATATAGCAAGTAGATAGAAGGTAATGTGCCCCTAGCAATTGGTGGAAAAGGGGACCAGAAAAGGTCTCCTGCAGATAGTGGGATTTGAACTGAACACTGAAGAAAGTCAAGAAAAATAAGGGGCAGAGGTGAATGGGAATAGCATTCCAGGTATGGGCATATAGTCCAAAGGCACAGAGTTGAGAGATAGAATATTGTGTTGAAGAAATTGCAAGTAGGTCAGTGTAGCTGGATCATAAAGTTCATAGAGGGAATCAAAGCATAGAAGGTTGGAAAGGTAGGAAGGTGCCAGGTTGTGAAGGGCTTTAAATGACAGAGGATTTTATATTTGATGCTGGAAGTAGTGGGGAGCCACTGATGCTCACTAAATCAGAGGGGTGATATTTAGATCTGTGCTTTAGGAAGATCACCTTGACAACTGAATGGAGAATGGATTAGAATAGGAAGACTTAAGATACAGATACCAATTAGGAGGTTATTTCAAAAGTCCAGGTTAGAGGTGATGAGAGACTAAATTAGGGTGACTGTGTCTTGGAAAGAAGGGGGCAAATACAAGAGATGTTGTGAAAGTGGAAGTGGCAAGATTTAGCAATATATGGATATATAATGTGAGTAAGAATGAGCAGTCAGGAGTAACACTGAGGTTGCAAACTTGGGTGACTGGGAAATTAGTGGTGACCTCAACCAGGGTAGTTCAGGTTAAGAGGAGGAAAGATTATTATGGGAGAGATAATTAGCCTTTTTAAGACATGCTGAGTTTGAGATATTTATGAGACATCCAATCTGAGATATCCAAAAGACTGACAAGTACTGAAGCTCAACAGAGAGACTAAGGCTGGATGTATGGATCTCGGAATCTTTTGCATAGACAAGATCATTGAATACATGACAGCTGATGAGCTCACCAAGCCAGATGTTATAAAGCGAAAAGAGAAGGACCAAGACAGAGCCTTGGAAGACACCCATGAAGAATGAGCAAAGGAGATTGGGTAGTCAGAAAGATGGGAGCAGAACCAAGAGAGACCAGTATCATGAAAACCTAGAGAGGAACATACATCCAGAAGGAGAAAGTAAAAATGGTGCCAAATACTGCCAAGAGATCAAAAATTATCTTGATAGAGAAAAGGACATTAGATTTCACAATAAAGAGATCACTGATAATTTGGGAGTGGGGTTGAGTGATCTCAGTTCAGTGACGAGCCAGATTGCTGTGTAACTTTGACTAAGTCACTTAACCTCTGTCGATTCATTTATCCTCTAAAAGGAAAGAGTTGGACTAGATGACCTTTGAGATCCCTCACAACTCTAAATACATGATCTATGTAAGTTTAGACCAAGGTCACACAGCTAGCTGATTAAGTGATAGAACAGGGATCCAGAACTTGGATCTCCTGACTCCAGTACTTTTTTTCCACCACACCATATTGTTGGGTAACCTGAGATAAAATTCAAAGTTCTATGGCTGCCTATGTAGCCTCATTCTTGTCCCCCAGACACAACCCTGTCTTTATGGGGCCGGGTAGAAAGGTAGGAGCATAAGCAACTGATTCAGCCTCTGTTCTATGCACGTATTTGGAATCTTGAGAACTGTTCGGGCGCTGTCCTTGGTGCTGAAACCGCACAGAGACTGGCAGAGCAGTCGGACTGCCCGGAGTTTCTGCCTCCTCCCCTTCTCCATATTTCCCCCCACACTCATGGAGTGAGAGGAGCAGTCAGTTAGACCCCCCCCCCTCCGTTTTACTGCCTCTCTTCACCCTGCTCTTGGGGTTCGCTACTTATCGTAACCGCTTTACCTTCGCGAGGCCTGAGAAGGCGATGGCTAGTGGAAAGAATAGTGGTCTAGAAGCCGCAAGACTCCTTCTACCATCAACTCTATGTGATCTTGGGGGAACAGGGAGATATCTTAACCTTTCTGAGCTTCAGCGACTCCATTTATAAAAAGGAAAGAGGAAACAATGCCTATCTATGGCTACCCGTGGAGAAACTAATGAGATGAGGGCATGTGGAGGCTTTTTGGACATAGTAACATAAACATTTTGAAGGTGTAGTAATAAGAGTTCTAGACTTGTAATCAGATTGACCTAAGTTTAAGTATCGATTCGGACACTTAATTCTGACACTTTGGCTAAGTCACGTCGCCTTTTAAAACCGGAGTTCCCTTTGGAAAATGACATTTACCCCACCCACCTCGCTGAGTTGTGGTGAGCTCAGTGCATGGCGATAACTAAAATATTAGATAGGTGTGATGTGTATCAGGATTTCACTGAATGTCAGATCTGGAAGACCCATCCAAGCCCTTCATTTTACAAAGTGGGAAACTGAGGTCCAGAAAAAGGAAGAGACTCGTTTTTACAGAGGTAACAAATGTCAAAACTGGAATTTGAACTCAGGCCTTTCAGACTCTTAGGGTAACTGCTCTTTCCACTCAGCCAGTCCTTTCTGCTCAGTTGCTTCCGCTCATCTTGCAGAGGTGGCAATCTGGAAATAGCCTCAGCACTCGGATCTCTAGCCGGGTCACCCAGGGTGGGGGAGCGTGGGAGACGCTCAGAGATCCAGATGCTGAAAGCCATCGATGCTATGGGCGTGTCATTTCCCCTTTCTTCGAAAAGTCTTCTTCGATGGCCATAGCCCGAAGTTAGGGACTCCCTGTACCTTAGGAGATGGTAAAATGTGCTGTCTCTCTGGCCCGGCGCCGAGCCCGATGCAGCAAAGCCAATAAGGTGGAAATCAAAGCCCCTTCACGGATCGCAAAGAGTAATTACAGAGTGTGCCAGGTCCCCGGGACAGCCCGGAGCGCGGAAGGTTTATTGCTCTGGTCGTGACCTGTTCGATTATATTTTACCCTTTTGAAACGAGTGTGTGCAGCGGACTGGAGTGAATGCTCTTCATTGCGGGGCTTAGGGAGACGCCCCTGAGCTCCCCTCCCTTTATTCTCTCCTCCCTTCCCTCCTCTCCACCCGCTGGAGGCCAACTAGGGGAAAGTTGTTGGTACCGCTTTAAAAATTACAGCCTTGGAAAAACTTTGATGATAAATCAAGCCCCAGATCCCTCCGCCGCCTCATTGGAGGCTCTAGGCGGGACGCGGTGCCGCCGCCCGAGAGCAGCGTGGCCTTCCGCTGGAGGGAAGAGTTCCGCAGTCTAAGGGGCGGCAGGCGGGCTGGGCAGACGGTCGGACACGCATCCCCAGAGCTGCCGGAGCTGCCAGAGGCGCGGAGGGTGTAGTGGGCTGGGGAAGCCGAGAGCACTGGGGCTGCTGTAGAGGCCAGGGAACCAAGCTGGCGGGGGCAAAGGGACCCCTCTCTGGGGTTTGGGGTTAGCTCTCTCTAAGGGGTTTGTCTGTCACCCATCCCCTCCCCCTCAAACGCTGGCGGCTGCTGTCTCCGTGGGAGGTTGGGCTTGCGCCTGGAGCTCTTGCTCCTCCATGTGAGACGCCCGGAGCCGCCCCCCTTCCCCGAACCCCCGCCCCCCTCCCGCCCTGGGAGCCAAGATGGGGGCATTCGTCGTGACCCTGGGGATTTTCCACTCCCTGGGACTTTACCTCCAACTCAGCGGCGCCACGAGGCCCGGGGGACAAGCTCCTTGGGACAACCACATCTCGGGGAATGGTGAGTAGGTCTGCGCCGCGCCCCCCCCCCCCCGCCCCCATGCTGTCCCTGTCCCGCCCTGCCCCGCCCCATCCACTTCTTCCCTCCCTTCCCCTCCCCCTCTTCTGGCTCTCCTCTTAGTACCCTGCTGAGCCCTGGGATCCCAGCCTTGGGCGGAGGAAAAGCTAGGCGGGAGTGGGGGAGTGGGGGGAGCCCTAGAATTGGGGGTGTCACGCACTCAACATGCTTTGGGGAGGGAGAGGTCTACTAGGGTAACCCTTTCCCCAGCTCCCGACTAGACTAAGCTGAATGTCCGAGTCCCTGTCCGAACACATTTTCCTGCCCTGGGGAGAGGACCTAGGGGCCAGGGCTTCCCCACCCCTCCCCCTTTCACACATATCATCCCTTAGCTCCCCGTTGTGCTCTAGACTCTGGGAGTGCCAGCTGAGCCGAGGTTCCCAGCCAGGATTGCCCCTTTCCCACCCCACCCTCTGCTTGTATTCCCGTGCCCCGAAGAGTAAAGTGAGGGAAGGGGGCAGGGTTCCTTTCCAAGCTCCCTGTCGCGTGCAGAGCTGGGCAAGTCGGAGCTGGAAAGCAGGGGGGCGGGGGGGGGCAGTCCCAGCTGAATCTAGTTCTTCTGTGCCCCATGGTATAGAGAGAGGGAGACCAGTCAGGGTTCCCCTCTTTCCCCAGCTCTCTGAAATGTACAGCTTGGAGAGTGGGTATCAGTCTTGGAGGCCCGCAGTACTCCCTAACCGGTGGGGTGGGGTTTGGTTTACTTGTACTTCGGAGAGGAGATAGGTTTCCCCCACCTTCCCCTCTGCCCCCTTCCAATGACTCGGGGAGCTGAAATTCCTACCCCCCCCACACACACCTTGTGTCTTAAACTCAGTTTACAGGGGAGAGAGTGAGAGACCAGGGCGTCCCCATTCTCTTCCCCAATTCCAGTCACAGAAGCCTAGAGCCCAAACTTGGTTTTCTGCCTTCCCCAAGGGCCACCCCAAGGCTGAGCCTCGGCGGGGCTTTGACTGGTTAGAAGGCGGAGTAGCAGCCGGGGCCTCTCCAGCACCTTAACCCGGAGCTTGGCTTACTCTCACACAAGTTAGGACTCCCCTGGGCTTCCCTTTCGGGGGCTGGGATTGTTCCAGCCTCACCCCCGTCTTTCCTCATTTTGGTCTCTCGTACTGTACTACACCCAGAGGGAAAACTGCAGCTTAAAGATTGGAGGGACTTCATCTTGTAGAGCTGACTTCACTCGTCTTTTGCCTGATCCCTTTGTATTTTGGGGAAATATGCTCCCCATTCTTGACCAGGATGGCTCTGCAGGTAACTCTCTTGGTCTAGGGGCTTTGCCTGGGAGCTGGAACAAGAACAGATTAGGTGTAAACCTTTGAGCCCCAATCAGAGTTAGGGAAAGAGACTGTGCCCCAGGCGCTGCAGCCTAGTGAGGCTGATAAAGAAAGAGAGTGCCTGCCCAGTGTCTTTGTTTGCTGGAGGAGGACCCTGGGGATAAAGTGGATTTTTTTTCAATTTCTTCCCTCACCTCCAAGTCTAGCCTGAAAAAACCCTGGCTTAAAGCTATGGGCAGAAGATGCTGCTTGTGAGATTCTGGAGACCCCTGAGGACTTGAGTCTGGAAACCCTCAATTCTTGGCTGTCAGAATGAATGTTTAGCGGCAAATAGATGTCACAGTGTTAGATATTGGATGGTCTTACCCTGGCAGAAGAGAAACCCAAGTTAGCAACTGGAGTTAATCTATCTAGAGCAAGTTTATGAGACTGGATAGATCATAGCTTTGGAGGGTGTGTGTGTGTGTGTGTGACCTTTCTGAGCCACAACTCTTCAGTTCTTTATTTAAGGAACCCTCACACTGATACATCCCTCCCAAATCTGTCACCTTTCCCCCTCCTTCCTCCTTCCCCACCTCTGCCATATGTCTGGTTACTTTCCCTTCAACCAAAAAACCTATGAATGCAAACCTCTCTTCTCTGTTGCCTAGTTAGCACTTTCACTTGAGGGTACTCCACAGAAGGGCTTATCCTTCTAGTCCCAAGTCCCCAAGAGGCATATGGAGTGTGCCTCTGACATTTAGCACCACTCCATCACTGGCAGATCCTCTGGAGATGAACGGTGAGGAGATAAAGGAGCAAGAGAGCCAAAACATTATGGGACTATGCTGGGCATTATGTTGCTGTTGTTGTTTGTGTTTGGTTTTTAATAAAGATCCGGAGCCACAATTGGTATTCCTGAGCCCCATTACAGCCTTGGAGAAGAATTGAGTTGGGTTCAGAGCCACATTTTGCAAAAAAAGTAGTTCTCATATAAATTATCTTTTGGCCAGGAAGAGAGTGGACTCTTCCTCTCTCCTTTGGGTACTAGTAAATGAGGAGGGCAGATATCTGCATCTGCTTGAAGGAATTTGCCCCAACACCAAAGAAAGCTAATGCTGACCAGTAAAGCCGTGAAACAGTTGTTGCAAAGGAGTGACCGTAACCTGCCTCTACTAGGACCGACAGTGCCCAGGGAGCCTTATACCAGAGGAAGGGTTTGCAGCCACTCACTTAATCACAAAAGAAACTGTTATTAATGGTACTGAGACGCTGCGAATAAGTGGGTCATGTCTAATAAGCCATTTGTGTTCAGGAGGAGAATACCAATTTGATAAAAGCTGTGTGTGCTGAAAAAGACCCAGAAATTGCTGTTTAGCAGATTGGAGCCTGATCATTTCATTATTCCTCTGCTCTGCTTGTCCTTAGCTGAATCAGGGAATGTGGAATAGCTGGTGGAAGGAAAGTGGCTTTAAAAAGCCATCTTAAGTTCCTAAGCAATGTCAAATGGGGGCGTCTGGTGGATTCCCACTTGATCATTAGCCCTTGATATTGCCTCCCCCCCGCCCAGGCCTATAAATACATACACTTTGTATTTTGAGTTCTGAGGACTGACAGAGCTCTGAGCCCAGTCAAAAGACCAGCAAACCAAGTCTTCCTTTCTCATTGTGGAGGTTTATAAGGAGAGAAAAGCTTCAGGAAACCCCATCAGTTCTTGGTGATCACTCCCTGCCTCACCAGTTCCATGGTATGGGAGGGAAAGTCTGTCATAACTGCCTTATTTGATTATCTTTAAGAAAGGCTTTTCCCATGGGGTGAGAAGAATGAATGAATGAATAAATGAATGAATGAAAAAGTATCTATTAAGTGCTTACTTTGTGCCAAGACAGGAGCAGCTGGGAACTGACGGACTTGCAGTTGGATTGTCACTGGATAGCTGACCCCAACAGTTTGGATAAAGTCAGCCCTGCTTGGGAGGAAAACATGGCTGTAAAATAATCTCTTATATATAGAGTGGGGAGGAGAGGGAAAAGGGTAATTCACAGTCTCTTGCCTTTGAGCCAAGATTTGCCTCTAGGTACTTTAAGTCATAAAATATTAGAGCTGTAAGGGACCTTGGAGATTGCCTAGCACAACACTGTCACTTGACAGGGGAGGGAGCGATCCAGCTGTCTTGGTCTGGATGGTGAAGTCTTCCCTCAGAGGCACCCCATGAGACACTGAAGTGCCTCCATTGCAGCAAACATCTTTCTTCTTCTACCTCGCCCTTCTGTCCACTCCCCCACCCCTTTCCTTAGGCCAGCACTTTCAATTATTCATGCACCCCTCTGCAGGCAGAATGGGAGCATCATTTGTCCAGAGCCCGATCTCTTCTCAACCTGTATCTTCTACTTGAAAATCCAGCCACTGATTCACAGCTCTGTGTGTGTGTGTGTGTGTGTGTGTGTGTGTGTGTGTGTGTGTGTGTGTGTGTGTGTGTGTGTGTGTGTGTGTGTGTGTGTGTGTTGCCAGGGAGGGAGCAAGCCCTGAACAATTTGGTAAACAGCTTGTGCTGAAAGATGACTATCTAGGTTTCTTGTTTTTATTTGCAAAAAATTTTTCTATCTTCCTATCAATAAACCAGTTAGTTTGGTAGCTCAGAGATGAAGAAAATTGAGTTCTGTTTCCCTAAGGTTATGATGTTAAAATCTGTTCTCCTTTGTCTCATACACTGATGATTATTCTATCAATTACATTCATAAACACTTTGCACTGGGCTGGATTTTTTCTAGCCCTCTGGAGGGAATTGGCCATCGGATGTGTTTTTCCTTAAGTCATTCACTGCAATTGTTTCTGACACCTTTCCCATCGTATAGCTCCATGGGCCTTTCCCCTAAAGAAGGTGGAGCGGCAGCCAGCAACACTTGGGGAATTATCACATTTCCAAAATGACAGTGAATTTTCATTTGAAAAGTCTTGGTGTGGCAGGCAGCAAGCCAGAGGGAGAGGCTTTCTAATTCACCAGTCCCGTGGGGGCTGTTTGCCTTACTGGCCCAAGCCTGGACTCAGAGCAGCCCAAACCAAACTTTCAAGGGACAATCAGTCTGGCAGGTAGCAGAGTAATTTCGAAAGCAGCTGACTTTAAGGTAGGGAAGATGAAAGGATATCTGGCTGAGCTGGTGATTTTAGGGGCTGGATTCTTCACAGAGCCCCTGTGTTCTAGAGAGATTTCGCTCCATTTTGGTTCTAGGAGTTTGACTTAATTTATGCTGATTCACCCAATGCTAAGGCCCCTGGGCACATTTTTAAGTTTGCAAACAACCAAAGAGGAGCGGGAAGGGATTGTGAATAATTGTTATGAATAATCTACTGCTTGTCCTCTTCTTGAAAGAAGCAGACATTAGCCAGCTTCCCTTCTATCCACCCACCTTACGGCTGCTGTGCTTTGTATTGTCTCCTGACAGTGGAGAGAGGGTCTCAGATGGGGTCTTTTCCCATTGGCAGGGTTGAAGTTAAGGGATAGCTTCAGGGAGAATCTTAGTTGTTGGGACAAGAATAATAGACTTTGATTGTAGTGTTTCTAAAAGTCAGCGAATGTCTGGCATATTTGGGGGAAGATTTATTTTTCTCTTCATGGAAACTTGTATTTCACTCTTTGTATTTTAGCTGGGGTAGTTCAGAGGATTAGTATATGGAGTTTATGGGATCCAACTTACATGCCTGAGCCCCATACATGTGATTGGTTTTCTATTCCTTGACCCCAAACTACTCTAGAAGGAAGTGTCCATTGTTGATCACGAAGATGACTGGGCAGGAGAATAGGAATGAGCCTATTGTAGCTTATCCTCAGTCCTGGGGAAACTAGAGCATTTGTCCTATTATGGGTAGGTCAGTAGCACTGTCTGCATTTTTAAAGAATGTTACTATTAAGCTTGTTTTTTCTCCCCCACTTGGCCCCTCCCTTTTCCTAAAACACAGCCTAAGATTTCAGATTGAAAAATTCCTTTATGGTTTTTGGTCACTCTGATTCCTGATCTTCTGTAAACTCACTGGATGAGCTTTTTGAAATAGCAAAGTCTACAGGCCAAGCTAGGGCAGGAGGCTGATTTGCAATTTTCTGAAGAGGGGTTCCAGTTTTTAACAAATCGCTGGATTTTTGGTACTTTGATGTAGTCACCAAAGTTAGAGGAGTTAGAAGACTTGGATTTGAATGCCAGCATCAAAACTCATGAGCAGTGTGACTTTGGGCAAGTCCTTTCCCTTCTGGGAGTCTGTTTCCTCATTTGTAAAATAAAGACAACAATGATAGTTTTAAACTTTGTAAAGCACTTTGCATATATTATCTCTTTTGATTCTCATACCAGTCCTTTGAGGGAGGTCCCGTTATTAGCCTTGTTTTACACATGAGGAAACTGAGGATAAGAGAAGTTAAGAGACTTGTCCAGGGTCCCACAATTAGTACATATCTGAGTCAGGATTAGAGTGCAGTCTGAGTCTAGGCATAGTGTGATAATCAAATGACATAGTGAAGGTGAAAGTATTTTATAATTACAAAACACAACAGAAATGAAATCTTCCATCACTCTTGGGGGTCATTGGGAAGAGAGGATGCTTTTATATTCCCCATTCACTTCATTGCTTGAGAGCTAGTTTAGAGGGATTTTCCCCCCTTTTCCTCAGAGGCTATTGAATTAGACCAAAGCAGATACACCTCCCTATGAAGGTGTTTGCCTCTAAATTCCATACAAGTCTTGTCTTCCTACTTCCATCATGGAAGGGACTCCTGTGAAAGAATCTCAGAAAATAGATTCTACTTCATCATTCCCCTTCCTTCCTAGCCCTGCCACTTGCCAGACCAGTTCACCTATAGAAATGTTTCTGGAGAGAGAGATGTGAAAGAGAACCTGACCAGCCTACTTTCCCTCTTCCTTGGTGTTCCTACATGATAGAGTGGGAAAGGAATTTCTGATTTCATTTCTACCACTTATGACCTTACAGAAATCATGTCTCCTCTCTAGGCCTCCGTTTCCCCATCTGTAAAATGAGGGAATTAGAATTAGATGATTGTTCAGGTCCCTTTCAGTTCTAAGAGCCAGTGATTCAAACAAAGAAATACCCTCAGCAAAGATGCCAATCCAGGAGTCCAAACTCATAAGCATTTTGTAGATTTCAAGGTTAATTTCGGCTCCCTGATGAGCTGAGACCCAGTTCCTCTCACAGTTTATGAATTAGTTGGTTTGGGCTGGTAATTTACAGGGCAAATTTGAGCTGATTCTGCCACTAATGTGACAGTAACGAGGGTCAGAGGAATTGTGTGCTCCAGTTCGTGTTCAAAAAGCAGTCATTGGCAGCTCTGCCTGTCAGTTCTGCATTCAGATGCACTTCAGGCATGGCACTTTCATTGGGAAAAGGGCAATTGCATAATTATAGGAAGAAGTCGACTCATCGGCCAGAACCCTGTCCAATATCCAAAAGCCAAGCCGGGTGTGGGCCAGATGGTTTCTAGGTATTCGCAGCCCGCTCAGACAGCCAGCTTTTCATACTGCTGGCGATGAGTGATTTGGAGATGAAATGTTAAGCCAAGGGGAGGCTAAGAATTGTTGTAGCTTGGGAAGCAGGAGAACTGTGTGCAGAGAGGAGAGGCCAAAGGGATTCAAAACTCTGAGAAGACTTTTGGGGAGGTGGGAGAGAGGAAGGGTGGAGAAGAAAGGACTGAAGAAGGCACAGCAGAGCTGTCTTCAAGAATCAGAAAGTCTTGGATATAGAAGAGGTTTGTTCTTTCTGATTCCAGAGGATAGAACCGGGTCCAATGGATGCAAGTTAGAGGGAGGCAGGTTTCAGCTCAACAAAAAGAGCTTTCCATCAGTCAGGTCTGTCCATCAGTGAAAGAGCTGCCTTACAACATACTGGACTCCTCCTTCCTGACAGTGATGCATAGAAACTGAGGCTACGAGGGGATTTTTGTAGTGGATGGGAGATTGGATTAGAATCTCCTTCCTTTATACCCTTTTCCAACTTTGAGATCCTGTAAGAGGAAGAGGCATGAAAATCAGAAAGGCAGTGTGCAAGAGAAGGCTGGGCAGGAAAGGGAGGCAAGCAGCAGAGGAAAACCGCGCTGGCTGCTAACAAGAAATTATTCTCTGTTAAGTCACCGAGATACCTGGTGGGGACCTAAACCATGTTATCCCTATTAGTGTGATTAATTAATACTAGCAGTTTAATTATTAATGATACTTCTCTTTGCTGTTGACAGTACTTAACAAGACTCAGTTAAGCCATATTAATAATAATCCCATGCATTTACCTCAGTGCTTTCCTCCTCAAATGCTTTCCATTTTCTATCTTAATGCAAACAGCACAGCAGGGAGGGAATGCAAGGGGAGCAGAGCAGTATGAATCTTGCCATTTTGCAGATGAAAGAACTGAGATCTGGAGTGGTGGAGTGCCTTATCCAAGGTCATATAAGTGGATTCACCTGTTCATCAGAAGCCTGATTCACCTTATCTAGGTGGTAATGCACCAGCACCCTCCAAGATACATAAAAAATGTTTAGGGACTGGGGACCTGATTCTCCACTAGGGGGACTGTGTGTGTGTGTGTGGGCGCGCGCGTGCGTGCGTGCGTGTGTGTGCTCACATGCACACATAGGCACATGCACGTGAGATGTTTGTTTAATTTGGTTTGTATGTCTGATGTTTGTATGTCTGTATGGCTAGGTATTTATGACTAGGAAGGAAGGGGGGAAATAAGATTATGTGGGGGTTACCAGGGTTTGTATGGTTGAGTTTTCAAGTTTTTTTATGGGTCTTGGTTTGTTTGCCCATGGTTTTGGATCTATGTGGCAGTATGTTTCAATTCGATTCAACAGGCTTATACTAAGTATTACGTTATACAAGGTACTGTGCTAGCTGACAGAATAAAAGACACTCCCTGGCCTTGAGGAACTTACGTTCCATTTGGGAATACAACATGTAAACAGTTAAGAAGAGATGAAAGAATTTGAGGGATAGAGAATTAACAACTAAGTATATAGTAATAGCTGATATTCACATAGTATTTTATTTATGTTATCTCATTTGTTCCTCAAAACAAGGCAGGCAGTAAGAGTGCTGTGCCCAATTTGCAGATACGGAAACTGCCTCTTAGAGCTTATAACCTAAGCTGGCCAAGGAGATACCAGTGATCCAGGCAGGCAGAAGTTCTTCTCTGAACAAGTTCTGGGTTCAGGCTTTCATAGTCAAAGCTCCCTGGCCCCTTAACAGAGCCCCATTCTTCTCTTCCAGGAGCTATTCCTATTGGACCTGCTTCCAGGGGTCCCTGGAGTTTGACCCAGATAATTCTGAGAAAGCTACCCTGTCCACAGTCTGCGTTTCCACATTAATTCAAGTCCCCCAAATTACCTTTCCAGTGCTTTTTATTTTTAATTTTTCCTCAATTCAAAAAACCTCCTCCTTCCCCTCCCTTCCCTCCCTTCCTTCCCTTCTTCTCCTCTTCCCTCCCCTCCTTCCTTTTGCCCCTCCCTTACTTTCTCTTTCCATTCCTTCCTTCTTTTCCTCCTATCCTCCATTCCTTTCTCCCTTCCTTTCATGTTGAACCTTTCCCCTACAAATTAACAAACATTTATTTTCCTTCCTTCCTACTCTTCCCCTTCCTACATTAAGGAGAAAAATCTCTTGTAACAAATACTCATAGTCAAACAAAACAAGCCCCTGCCTTGGCCAGGTCCAAGAATGTATATTGCATTCTGTACCCTGAAGCCATCCCCTCTCTGTCATGAGGTGGGCAGCATACTTTATCACCAGTCTTCTGTGAACTATGGTTGACCATTGCCTTGATCAGAGTTCTTAAGTCTTTCAAAGTTTTTGTCTTTACAATCCAACTAGTGTTTCTTAAGCACCTACTATGTACTGGGCACTGGCATCACTAAATAGTCTCTGCTGTCAAGGAAATTCCTCTGGGCGTGGAGATTCAACATGTAACAGATAAGTGTGTGTATGTGTGTATATATATATATACGTACACACACACATACATATATATATGTGTGCACACACCCACATCCACATAATGATTTGAAGTAAAAATACCATAACAACTTGGGGGATCACGAACAACTTCTGTTAAGAGGTAACACGTGAGCTCTTGAAGGACATTAAAGAATCTAAGAGTTAGAGGGAAGATATTCCAATCACATTCCCCATGCTCTTTAGAATCTGGAAATGCAAAAGCTAGAAGGAAAGAGAGACTTGGACAACATCAGAGCAGAAAGTGCTTTTCTATACCAAGTCCAAAATTTTCATTTTACAGATGAAGAACTGAAGCCAAGAGAGGGAAAATGACTTCACCAAGTTCCCACAGACCATTAACTAGACCAGAGTTTTAACCACATATCCTGTGTTCCATCTGGGATTCCTATAAAGGGACCTGCAACTTCATCCTCACCAAAGATATTCCTGTCCTCCTCCTACTTGCTGGTCCAAAGACAGGCTTGAACCACATGCCTCTGAATTAATCATCAGAGCCGTACGGCGACAGATCAACAAGTCTGTTTCAATCTTTTCATGTGGATATAAATATATAATCATCAAGGACTATACATACAACCCTCCCCTACCTCCACCCTCACACAAACACAAATAACACAATACCCAATTGCCAGCAGATACATAGTGTAGTTAATAGAGTGCTAGATTTAGAGTCAGAAAGACCTGTACTTGCTAGCTGTGTGACCATGAAAAAATAACTCAGACTCAGTTTCTTCAAGTTCAACCGTATCATTTTACAGGCAGGGAAACTGAGGCACAGGGATCTTAAGTGACCTGTTCAGTTATTTTCAATTATGGCCAACTCTTTGTCACTTCCTTTGGGGTTTTCTTGGCAAAGATACTGGAATGGTTTGCCATTTCCTTCTCCAGCTCATTTTACAGATGAGAAAACGGAGGCAAACAGGGTTAAGTGACTTACCCAGGGTCATACAGCTAGTAAGTATCTAAGGCAGGATTTCCACTAAGCAATGTTGCTTTTTCAAGTTAGTGGCCAGTACTATTTCCACTATTCTTCCCATGGCTAGCTGGTTGTACCCTGATACAGATTGAGGAAGGTAGGTAAAATAAGACAACACATACTGTGTTTTGCTTGAGATCTTATTAAAAGAAGAGGCGGAGTATCACTCTTACCCACTCTTACAAAATTGTTTCCTATTGTTTGGGAAGAGAGTGCATTTCCCTATCTTCTAGCATCCTTGAGGGGAACAGGTATGTCCTTCATGTGCCTGCCCTCTACACCTCCCAAAGCTCCCTCCCAGAGCCTGGGGATCTATGAGGAGGGTGTGTATCTGTTCTCTGGCTCATGGAATTGTGTGTATGTGTCTAGGGGTGGGTGACCAGGTAGGCATGGCAACAGGGGTAGGAGTGTGGGAGTTTGTGTCATGTGCGGGTGTATGCCTATGTAACTGTATCTGGGTGTGTGGGTGTTTCAGAGTGTGTGTGTGTGTGTGTGTGTGTGTGTGTGTGTGTGTGTGTGTGTGTGACTAGAG
This sequence comes from Pseudochirops cupreus, assembly GCA_028627135.1. Taxonomy (NCBI): domain Eukaryota; kingdom Metazoa; phylum Chordata; class Mammalia; order Diprotodontia; family Pseudocheiridae; genus Pseudochirops; species Pseudochirops cupreus. The sequence continues at coordinate 270,370,053 of CM053581.1, read as the reverse complement.
GTGAGTGACTTCAGTGCCTAGATCTGTGTGATGGGAGAGTGATGGGAGACACTGAGGTATATGTTTGATGGGTGTTTTGACTATGCGAGCGTTCTTTGCGGGGATCGTATGCTCACTGGATCTTGGTGGCTATGTTTGGGGAGTATTCCTGGGTACATTTATTTAGGGTGTGAGTATTCCGGAGTACACAGGTTGGAGCAGATTTTCATACTTTCTGCCAGCCTTTCTTACCACTGGCTTTCCCTGGGTACACTTGGCTTGAGCTTCATCACTGAGAGTGCACGAGGGGAGCAGCTGTGAGGTCAGTGCTTAGAGCGGAAAGGAACAGGCATTTTTCAAAGCTGTCAATTAGTGGAACTGGGGAGGCGTCCAATCCTCAGGCCCTTAGCAAGCCATCAGTGGAGTCTGTATCCATGTATGTATTTGTGTCTGTCATGTTGTGTGTGTGTGTATCCTGTGTCACATGTACATTTCTCTACATATGTATGCATGCATACATACACACATATATCCTACATTTGTTCATTATTCATTCATTTGAAAAGTCTTTCTCAAGCACCTGCTCTGTGCCCCCTCCTGTGCTTGGCTCCAATGTGGGAGAGACAAAGACAGAAAGAAATGCTGTCTATCCATAATCGTTTAAGAGCTCATCAGGGAAAAATCTGAAAAGATCACAAAATCTTTGAGTTTTTAAGGAACCACGCAATGACATCTAGTCTAACCCATGCCTGAATGAAAATGCCCTCTAGTGTATTCTGGCCAATGGCTATTTAGGATTTACTCAGAGACTTCTAGTGAAAGGGAGCCCATTCCCTTCTAAGGCAACTGACCATTCCAGTTTTAGACACCTTCTTGTGTACCAAGAAAACAAGAACTTGTTCTGGAAAAGCTTACTGTGTAGCTGGGGAGACAAGACTGGTCCATATGAGACATTTAGAATTCTTTTACTTAGATTGAAAATATTAATTTCCCAAGTAAAGCACAGAGAAAAGAACTTTATTTTACTGTTGGATTGTAAGCTCCAAATGATTCAACACTGTGACGTAGCAGCCTCAAAAAATATGATCTTAATGCTTCATTAAGAGATGCTTAGTGTCTAAAACCAAGAGGATATATGCCACGCTCTGCCTTGTTCAGTTCATTTTTAGAGTATTGGGTCCAGTTGTGGATACATTTTAGTGAGAACCCGTACAAAGGAAGATGAATAAGTTAGAGTTTGAAACCATACCATGTAAGGATCATTTGAAAATAACTGGGATTATTCAATATAGGAGAAATGAGGTTGAGAGATAAAAATGGGGGTGGGGAGAAGATACATTAATGATGTCTTCACATACGTAAAGGATTATGTGAAAGAGAGATTAGACTTGTTCTACTTGGTTATGGAAGGCAGAACTAGAAATCAGTTACAGGACCATAAATTTTAGCTTAATATAAAGAGAAATTACCCAATTTGAACTGCCCCAAAATGGGATGGGCATTTAGTTATAAGCTCCACAAGGTCAGCATCTGTGTCATACACGTCTTGGTGACATGGTAGAAATTTAATGAATGTGTTGCTTTTGCTGAGTTGTTTCAGTTGCGTCTGACTCTTTGTAGCCCCATTGGAGTTTTCTTGGCAAAGATACTGGAGTGGTTTGTCATTTCCTTTTCCAGCTCATTTTATAGATGAGGAACTGAGGCAAACAGGGTTAAGTGACTTGCCCAAGGTCACATAGCTAGTAAGGGTCTGAGGCCCAATTTGAACTTAAGAGGATAAGTCTTCCTGAATTTCAAGCCCAGTGTTGTATTTACTATGCCACCTAGCTGTCCAAATATTTATATACCCAGTACCAGTCTCACCACTGAACTCTAGTCCAACATATCTAGCTGCCTGGTCTACATCTTGTAAGTGTCCTGCCAGTACTTCATACTCAACATATCCCAAAAGGAGCTTATCATCTTTCCCATTAAACCACTGTATGGCCTCAACTTTCCAATTTCTGTTGCTGGCACTGTTAACCTCCCTAGGAGCAGAGTCTTTCCTTCCCCTCACTTCCTACATCTAGTTAGAAGCCAAATTCCATCAATTCTACCTCCAGAACATTTCTCTCATCTATACCCTCCTTTCTACTTCCACTGCCATCGCCATAGTTAAAGCCCTAATCATTTCTCATCTGGATTGTTTAATAGTCGTTAAACTGGTCCCCCTTCCTCAAGTCTCTCCCTCCTGGGACTCAGCTTTCATGTAGCTGCTAAAATAATCTTCTTATAGTACAAATATGACCACATCACTCTCTTGCTTAAAAACTTCATTGACTTCTCTTTGCCTCTTGGATAAAATACAGATTCCTTGACCTGACAGTTAAGGTCCCCCACTATCTGCCTCCAACCTTCTTTCCTATTACTGCCCTTTACACTATCTCCAATCCAGCCAATCTGTCCTAGTAGCTCCCGCCCATATTTGATAATGCTGCCATATTTTGCCCACACAATTTAATGCCGGCTATTCCCCGTGCCTGGTATGTGCTTCTTCCTCATTCAGAATCTGTCTTTTATTTCAAGAGCCAGCTTAGGTGGTAACCTCTTCCATAGAACCTTCTCTGGTCCCCATGGTGGCCAGTGTTCTTTCCTCAAGTTTTCCTATAGCTTTTCCTCAGAATCTCCTTTGACTCCAGCACTGCCTACCATATGAAGCTTATTTGTACATAAGCCATAGCTTTCTTTCTCTTCCATATAATAAACTCCTTGGAGGTAGGGACTGTCATTTAATTTATTTGTGTATATATATATATTAATTTATTTGTGTGTGTATAGATATATACATACATACATATATATATATATATATATATATATATATGTATATATAATTTCAGATGGGAGCTACTGTGGGGCAGTAGGAAGAGTGCTGGATCTCTAGTCAGAAGACTAGTTTCCCTCTATGGTCTGAGGCAAATCACTTAAAAAAAAATCTCTGTGCCTCAGTTTTCCCATCTGTAAAATGAGGAAGTTGTTCTGCGTGACCTATAAGGTCTTTTTCAACTCTAAATCTATAATCCCACAGACGAGCTAATTTGAGATCAAATTGGGTCTGGAATCTGCTGTGGGATTTTTGTTTTCTTTCTTGTTTTCTTTTTTAAAATTCATTTCCAGCCTTTGCAGAGCAATTACTGACTGCATGAGCTGTTTGTTCAGACCCTGCCATCAGCTCCAGGAAAGGGTCTCTAATGGAAACCCTGACAGACCTTTAAATGGGAGCCGCCAGGCCCACGCGGCTGAAATAATGTTTATAATAAAGCTGAGAGCCAATCTCCCGTCCTCCAGGGAGCCCCAAAGAGCTTTCTTCGGGTCTGATTTCTGTCTGGTGGTCAGAGGAGGGGGCAAAGGGCCCAGAGAAAAAGGTGGGAGGGAGACTGCTGGCTTAGAGAGGGCCTGGTAGAAGGTAGAGGGGCTTCATGGAGGAGGGTGGTATTAAAGTGTATATGGCTGTCCCTTCTCTCCCAAGAAAAGGGGCCTTTTATTAGCATAGATATACCCTTCTTGCCACAGGCGGAGTCTAGGCTCAGGGCAATATGGAAATGTAGCTTGGTGCAGTCGAAAGAGCTCTGGACAGTGTGTCTCTTTGTCTCTCTCTGGCTCTCCTCCTTTGTCTCTCCTCTCCTCTCTGTCTCTTTTCGCTTTGCCTCTCTCTGTTTTTGTCCGTCCATTTCTCCCTCCTCTCTCTCTTTCTCTCAGGCTCTCTGTCTCTCTTTCTCTTCTTTCCACTTCCTTCTTTTTGTCTCTCCCCCCTTCTCCCTCCCTCTACTACACACACACACACACACACACACACACACACACACACACACACACACACACACACATTTAAAAGAACACTGAAGACGAAATCAGAAAACCCTTGGTTTGAGTTTCAGCTCTGCTGTTTCCTGTTTGACCTTGAGCAGGTCACTTTCCCGTTGAGCCTCAGTTTCCTCATCCATACAGTTAGGGGGTTTGGACTGATGACCCATAAGGTCTCTTCCAGCTCTATGAGTCTGTGCCAGGAGCTGGTCTCACCTGCGGGTTAGGTAACTAATGATAACATAGAAATCTAGGGGCCTCGGAAGGCAGGGACTCAAGGGACCACCATTCCTCAATGTCCTCTCTTACTGGTCCCTTTAAAAGGGAACAACAAAACATCTTATTCCTCAGTTAGAGAAGAGGCTAAGAATGTAAATCCTGCTAAGAGACGAAACCCAGAGACATCCCCTAAGGATGTAAATGATGAATCATAGGGACTTTCCTCTGAGTAGGCTTAGATTGAGGGAAGAGGGAAGACAGCAAGAGATTCATTACAGAGTAGTGAAAAGAGAGTATTAGATTTCAGGTCAGAGGACCCGGATTCAAATTCTACCTCTCCTAGTTGCCACCTGTATGAATCTAGGAAAGCCGCTTAACCTTTCTGTGTATAGAACAAAAGGGGTAAACTAAGCTCAAAATCTAAGATCCTTTAATCCTTGGCTACCAGAGGTAGGAGACAGTGGGGGCTTGGGAAGGGCCTAGAATAGGGAGACCTAGGAATCTTAAATTAATAGATATTGTTGTGGTTCAGTTGTTTTTCAGTCCTGTCTGACTCTTTATGACCCCATTGGGGCTTTTCTTGGTAGAAATACTGAAGTGCTTTGCTATTTCCTCCTCCAATTCATTTTACAGATGAAGAAACTGAGGCAAACAGGTTAAGTGACTTTCCCAGGGTCATACAACTAGTAAGTGTCTGAGGCTGGATTTGAACTCAGGAAGATGAGTCTTGACTCTAGGCCCAGCACTCTGTGCTCTAGGATGCCACCTAGCTGCTCTTATATGTACACATACATACACACATACACACAGGCAGAGGTTTGTAGTAAACTTTCAGCCTACTTATTTCTCCTCATTCTTGCTATACTGAGCTTCTCCATTCTGTGTTAGTAGGGCTCTTTAAACTGAGACCTGAGTGGAGTGGGAGGAGGGAAGCTACTGCCCCCAGATTTAGGACTGATGGACAGATCTCTCCTCCACATCACCTGTACTCCTCTGAACAGGAAGAAGGCTGTCTCTGGAGATGGGGTGCCAGCTGCACCTTCCGGTGAGCTCTGTTAGTTATGCTAACAGAGCCCCACCTCTGTTCTACACCCTTGAGTTCTGCTAAGTGTACAGGCAGCTAGGTGGCATCATAGAGCAGAGAGTGCCAAGCCTGGAGTCAAGAAGACTCATCTCTTTGTAGATCCTACATTTGAGTGCATGCCGCCATGATGGGGAGAGGGAGAAAATCTGAAACTCAAGGGACTGTGGAACTGAATGTTGTAAACTAAAAGTAAATAAACCAGTTCAATTAAAAAAAAAGACATCTTCCTGAATTCAAATCCAGCTTCAAACACTTATTAACTGTATGACCCTGGGCAAGTCACTTAACCCTGTTGGCCTCAGTTTCCTCATCTGTAAAATGAACTGGAGAAAGAAATGGCAAACCACTCCAGTATCTCTGCCCCCCAAAAAAACAAACCCCAAAACAAAATGGGCTTATGAAGAGTTGAATATGACTGAATAACAACTGAACAACAACCACATAAACTAGATAGTTACCTAGAATGGCAGAGTTGGACGGTCCTTAGAGATCTCATCTAGTTTAACTCCTTTATTTTGCAGTATAGGAAACTGAGACCCAGTTTTCCTTAGAGAGGGGAAGAAGCTTGCCCAAGGTGAGAGCACCAGCTCTGGAGTCAGGAAGACCTGAGTTCATATCTGACCTCAGTCCCTTACTGGGAAAAACCACTTAACCCCGGTTTGCCTCAGTTTCCTCATCTGTAAAAATGGGGATAATAATAGCACCTACCTCCCAGAGTTGTTGTGAGGATCAAATAAAATAATAATTGTAAAACCTTAGCACAGTGCCTGGTTAAGGACAATATACATGTTTATTACTGTCATTTCTCAAGAGGTCCTTGGCAGAGCCAGGACTAGGACCTGAGCCCCATTGGTAGTACTTCCAGCTTCATCTTCCTTACATGCCAATCTGGCCATGTTACTCCTTTGTTCTAAAATCTTTGGGGGCTCTCTGTTGTCTCCCCAATAAGTTTTGAACTCCTTTGCCTGGTATTGAAGACTTCCCCTACCCCATTTCCCCTCTCTGGTGTCTCCCCACCTTTCTAGCCTGTCTGCTGTGTGTCGTACACTCCAGCCAGGAACACAGTTTGTGCCTCTCCTTCACCTTTGCTCTGTTCAGACACAGTTTCCTCTGTTTTGAATCTCCACCCTTCCCCCCCTCAGCTGTTGAATTCTTTCCTTTTCTTTAACTTAAAGCTCACTTCCTTCTCAAGACTGGGGGTCAGGCTCATGAATGGGCCATAGGAACGACTAAATGAATGTAAGAATGCCAAAGCATTTTATCAAGCTCTAACCATCTGCCAGGCTTTGTGTTAAGTGCTGCAGATTCAAGTAGAAAAAAAAAGAGAGACAGTCTCTGTTCTCAAGGAACTTGTACTCTAATCAAGAGACAATATATAAGAGAAAATTCAGCTTCAGGAAAGAGGAAAAGGCCTGGAAAGCCTAAGGATGTATCCATGGGGCAGGTGTCAAGGCCCAGGGAGCCCTAGGTTATAACAGTATGTCAGAGGACAGTGACGGGGAGGAGTTTGAGAAGGGGATCATCTGGGAGATATAGAGGCAGAGCCTATGGGGCACTCTGATGCTCCTGTATCTCTTCAGGAGGAACCGAGTTGGGGAGTCTCTTCTCATCCAAGCTGTGTGAGCTGGCAAGAAATCTGAGTGGGTTCCATCTACCAGGGACTAGGGGAAGGGACAGAGGAGGAGGATGGAGGAGCAGAAGAGGAAGGCAAGGGCACCCCTAATGATAGTAGCGACATTTCTGCCTCCCAGTCGTTCCAGTTATTAAGTAAATTGACCAAAGTCGCCCAGGTAATAAGTAGCAGAGCTGAGAGGAAAAAAAACCCAACCAGATCCTCTGATTCCAGATCCCGTGCTCTTTCCGTTATGCCCCCGTCTCTGTGCCCTGCGGCACCCAGCGTAGAGTAGGCACCCGATAAATATTGGTTGACAGATTTACTGGTCCGTCGAGATGGTACACAAACCTTCCCATGTCCTTATTTTTCCTACTGAAATGATACTCAAAGCATCCTCCCTTTTCCTTGATCTCCCTTCTTGCCCTCTACCTGTGCGAGACTTTCTCCCACCTTCTTCTCAATGTCACCTCCCAGCTCTCTTCCCATCCCTCCTGCACCCTTTGCTGACTTGCACTGGCTTAACCTTCCCCTTCCACCACCCAACTGGCCTTCATTCCTTCTGATTCTTCTCTGGGTCTCAGAAAAAAAAATCTCATCTTTCTTTCTCAATCATTCCCTTCCTTTCCCTTAGGCAAGTGAGACTTGAGCTGCCTGAGATTTCCTTTGTAGCTGTGCCCTGCTAGAATTCTGGGTCCGTTTTTTCGCCTGTGTTTGCAGTGGGTTTTTTGGGTATTTATTTCTCCTCGTTCTTGCTTGGCTTTGAGTCTGTCTCTGTCTCTGTCTCTGTCTGTCTCTCTCTCTCTCTGCATCTCTGTCTCTGTCTCTGTCTCTCTCACCTTTCCATCTCTATGTTGTTTCTGTCTCAGTCTTTGCTGTTTGGCCATCTTCCCTGTTTCTTTGTCCCTATTTTTATTTCTCTAGTCATCATTTTTTGGTATATTTTCTCTGTTTTTGTATCCCCATCACACTCCCTTCCTCTGTGTACTTATTACTCTTTCTTTGTGGTCTTTTCTGTCTCTGAGCTCCATTTCCTCTCCATTTGCCTCAGTTTCTCTGTCTCTGTGCTCCAGTATCTGTCTCTCCAGTATCCGCCCCTCCTTCTGTGTCCTTCTCTGTCTCCTCTCTCTTGTTCTGTGGCTCCTACAGTACCCTTCCTTTCTCTCTTTGTTCCTCCTTTCTGTCTGTGTTCTTTCTCTGTCTGTTGTCTTCCTTCCTCTTCCATCTTTCTTTGAGTATGCCCACTGTGTCCCTCTCTCTATCCCTTATCCCTTTCTCTCTTGTCTCAGTGTCCCCTTCTGCTGCTGTCTCTCATGTCCCTCTCATTTCTTTCCATTTCTCTCCTTCGTCTCTCTCTGATCTCTGTGTGCATCTCAGCGTATTCTTTTGTTTCCCCTTTCTGCATCTCTGTTTCTGGATGTCTCCTGCGTATAGCCCTCTTTTCCCTCTGTGTATATCTTCACCCCCCACATCCCTCGCCTCTGTGTTTCTCTGCCTCCCATCCTTTCTGTCCCCTCTCTGTGTACATCTTTCTTTCTGCGTGCCTTTCGTTGTATGTCCTTTTAGCTCTCCTTGTGACCCTTTCTTTTTCTTTGTTTCTCTTCCCGGATCCTTTCTTTCTCCTGTTCGCTTCTTTCTGTTTGTCCCTTTATGTGTTCCTTTGTCCCTCTGTCCCCCTTTTTCTTTCTGTCTCCCTTTCTTTGTATTTCTTATACTCTGTGTATCCAACCTTTGTCCCTCTCTGTGTCTTCCATATCCCATCTCAATTGGTGGATCCCCAACATCAGCTATTCCCCATATTCCCCCACATTCTCTGTATGTGCCTTTTCCTGACTTGTGTTTCTGTTTCTCTCTGTCCCTCTCCCTGTCTTTTTCTGTCTCCTCTCTCCATTCTCTGTACCTCGGTCTATCCATCTGTCCCTCTCTTTTGACATTCCTCCCTCCCACTCTTTCGCTCTGTCTTCCTCTCTGTGTATAACATATATACATTCATACATTTCACTCCTACCAGTCTCTCTCTAGAGCCAAGTCCATTCAGTAAGAAGGTGGGAAATTCCATAGGGAAAACCAGTTCAACTCCCCAAACCCTGCACATGCCAGAAAATTTTCTTTCTCCTTAAATCTCCCTAGGTTTGTAATTCCACTGCTGTCTTCCTCAATGTGCCTGCAGCCTCAGTGAGGGCCCCTCCTCCTCACCCTCCCTCCCCTTCCTGGTAACAGATGCAGGCCAATACTCACAGGGATCAAGAGTGCTCTGCCTTCTCCAGGAAGGAGATGTGAGGTCCCCTCAGACACAAGGTCTGCATTCCCGTGGGACAAATAAAGTGTGGGTGGGGATGATAGTCCCAGGATACAGTGGGGGAAGGGAGGTCATAGGCCAGTTTGGGGGCACCCAGAGCTAGCCCTGTAGGCAAAATTTTGTCTTTCCTTTTCTCCCCTTCCCCTACCCTGGACATTTGTCTCATTCCTATCTTGTCATAGTTGGAAAGATTTCTGCAAGAGATAGGCATGGTGTTTTAGTGGAAAGAGCCCTGGTTTGTGTATCAGTGTAGCAGAAGTGCCACTGGCACTTCTAAGGAAGTTGCTTTCAGCTCTCTGTATTGGTTTCCTCATCTGTAAAATGGGTATAAAAATACATGAACTTCCCATAGTGTAGGGCTTCATGGTGATGTTGGGTACATCTCTCCATGCTGTAGCAATGAGAATTAATCTTGTTACTCCAGTGAATCTGTAATCTCTTAGATGTGGGTTTTTTTCCAGTATTGCAGATCCCAGTCCACTCACCTCTTCTTATTCATCTATGTAGCAACTCTTGTACTTGTCTCAGCCATAAATCCTTAGTGGGTTAGAAGTGGGGGAAGAGCTACCCAACACATGGGGGGAGGTGGACTCCCTCTAGATTATTTGGTGTAATACCAGTGGAACACATAGGCTGTCTATCCACTCTTTCTAGCTTATCACCATGACTGTCCCACTTCCTTCTCTAGTCACACATCTCCCTGACGACATCCTTGACACTATTTCTTCTGTGTTATTCTTTGTTGGTAACATGCTTCAGTCTCCTTGTGCCCATCATGGGTCTCTCTAGTCCCTTTGAGTGACCTGCAACTTTAATCATTCAGAGCCTGTGGGAGTCCATGACTTGTACTTATACACCGTCACCAGAAGAATATTGATGCTAAAAAGATTGGCTTTTTATTTCAGAGAGAAGTTAGAGGTCATTAAGAGCATCGCATAATCTCCCAAAGCCAGTCTAACCCGTTCATTCCTCTATTCCTCTTCATATCTGAGTCAATTCATTGTCCATCCACTATAACTGTACGGGATGTCCTTCCAATTGTATATTTTGACAACAGATATTCTTCATCCACTTGGTTTTTCCCATAGTTTGACTATAAGGTAGTTTGACTGAATTATTTGAAATGATTGTGGATTTTATTTAGGAGGCTCTCTAATATTTCCATGCTTGATATAATCAGCATGTGTCTGTCATCTTCAAACAGGAACACTTGGACGGCTTCATCTGTAAGAAATCCATATTGAATTTGGACTCTACATTGGACATCCTCCATGACAGTAGTAAATCTCTTTGGCTGTCATACATCTCCCTGTATGATGCCTCATTTGATGTAATAATCAGAGGGTTGTTGAACAAAATTTCTTCCTTCAGGAAACTTTGTATGATATTAACCTATACGTGGGAGACAACTTGTTGGAGAAGATTCTTTAAAGTAGCATTTTTCTCTAGAGTATCAAATGCCTTTTTATGGTCAATAAACAGTAAGAATGGAAGGATCTTGTATTTTTTGCACCGTTTGGTCAGTTGTATGACTGTAGAGGTGAGATCTATGGTAGAAGATTGTTTGCAGAAGGTTGCCTGTTCCTTTGTCTTGCTTTCATCAAAGATATCCTTGTTATGTGCGTAGCTTATCCTCATAAAGATTTCATAGAGATGTAAAGAATATACATACGGGATGGCAGTTACTGATAGTTTCACAACGACTTTTTTCAGAAATAATAATTCCATCGTTGCTATCATCATCATTATTATTGAGTTAGCAGATATCTATGGTGTTAGCTAATAACTTATCCTGTCCCTTTACAACTGTGGAAGTTAGCAAGGTATGTAATAGGAAGAGCATTGGTTTTTAATCCAAGACCACTGGTTGTCCTTGGAATCAAAAGACCTGGGTTCAAGACCCAGTTACAGATTAGTACATCCAAGGCCCAAGGACAGAGTAGCTATGTAGTGTTGGTGGCATTACTTCTCTTCTTGGAGCCCCAGTCTCCTCAGTGAGCCAGTGGGGAATAAGGATACTTGCACTGAGGACCACACAGGTCGTCTACAAGCAAAGTACTTTGCAAACCTTGTAATGTCATAAAATATACACGAGTATGGGTATTATTCATGGAATCACAGTATCATAGTGGGAAGGGACCTCAGAGATAATTTAATTCATATTGTGCCTTAATAGAAATTTCCTCTATAACATCCCCAGAGAGTAGTGATTCAGTCTCCTTTTGAAAACAATCTGGTGGTAGGGCCCCCACTGCCTCCCAAGGGCTTTTCCACCTTTGGAAAGGTTTAATTGTCAGGAAATTTTTCCTTATATTGAGCCAAAATCTGCTTCCCTGTAATCTCTATTTATTGCCCTTAGTTCTTCTCTCTGAGGCCAAGCAGAATAAGTCCAAGCTGTCTTCTGGGGGAATTCAGATACTTAAAGAAAGCTGTCATGTTCCCTTAGTTTTATCTTCTCCAAAGTGAAATATTTCCAGTCTCTTCTGTTGATCCCTGTGTATCTTGGCTTCTAGACTAGTCATATGGTAGAATCTATGTCTGCTAAGAAAAATAGGTCATATTTATGTAGCAGTTGAGAGAAATTATTATTAATAACCAATAATTTGGGGAGATCCAGAGTCCCCAGGCCCCTTTTCTAAAGACCTGATTTTAAAAATTCAGTCTCTTGAAGGGCATTGCTGATAATGAGAGTGGCTAACTTTCTTGTTCAGACGCTACCAGGTAGGGTAGCTATTGTGTTCTGCACCAGCTTGAGTAGGACATAAATTCTTTGAATAGATTGCCCCAGGCCGGGGTTAATTTAAAAAATAAATGACTTAATCAACATTCTGGTCCAGCCTCTCATTGTAATAATATTCATTCTTTCATAAATTGTTAACCAATCAGGGTTGATTCCCAGAACACCTACTCTTGGAAGGGTATATAAACTGTGAGCTGGCCGCCATGATTTTCCTTGGTCTAAGAGCCAAATGACCATCCTTTTATTAAAATGCTGGTATGATTAATAAAATGATTAAATTATGTAGAAATTATGTCTCAAACCTTTTAAAATGCTTCACAGTTTCATAAAACACTCCCTATCCATTATCTCATATCCCCTTTGATGCCCCGGCAGGTAAGGAACTTTGTTGTGTAAGGGGCCACCTTCTGACTGTCTCAAAGACGCAGATGAGCCTGAGGACACGGATTCAGAGTAATATATGTAAAATGTTTGCGAACTTTAAAACATTCTATAAATGTTGGCTATTGTTATTATCCCAATTTTATTTTTATTATCATTACCCTGAATTTACCTGAATGATGCCCTGGGGCATCTAGGTACTGATGCCAAGATCACAGTGATAATATGCGTTTTTACAATGGCATCATGCCAGTCAGTGCCCTTTCAGCCATGTCTCAGCTCCACCTGATTGGGGCTGTCCTGGGCACCAAAGACTCCTTTTGTGGCCACCCACATCTCCTAATACAGACTAGGCTGCTCCCTTACCCCCACACGTTCTTTTCTCTCTTTAATTCTAGTCAAACGACCTTGGTTTGAATTCACGCTAGGTTTCTTATCACCTTGTGCAAGTAATTTAACCTCTCTGATCCTGTCTTTTCATTTGTTAAATGAGAACATTGAACTAGATAATCTCGAAGGTCCATTTCAGCTCTGAATCCTACCATCGGCCATGGCATCCCACACTGCTTCTGTGCCCAGAGCCTTCTACTCTCTCCCAAAGAGGAGGGAGGACACAAGGGCCCCAGAAACCATAGCCATGGGCATGTTGACCCCCTCAGAAAAACCCTTAGAATCAGACACCTTTGTTTTTTATGTTTAATTTCATTTTTTTAATTAATAAAAATCTTTTTTCTCTTCCTTCTACCTTCATCCTTATTAAAAGAAAAAAGAAAAACAAAGCCTTTGTAACAAATTAATTTTTAAAATAATTTTAAAAACAAGTATAATAATAATAACAAGTATTTATACAGTATTTGCTATGTACCAGGTATTGTGCTAAAGCACTTTATAATTATTATCTCATTTAATCCTCACAACACCACTGGGGGTGGGAGGTAGGTGCTATTATTACGCCCATTTTACAGATGACGAAACTGAGGCAAACAGAGGTTAAGTGATTGACTCAGAGTCACACAGCAAATTAGTGACAGAGCTAGGATTGGACAAAATCGTAACTCTTAGTGGAGTCTTCTTTTCACTAGTCTACTTCTGCCTTACATCAGACAAATATAGAAATCACCATATAGAAACCCCCTGCTAGGCTGTAGGCTGCTTTTGGGCAGAGACCAGTCTTATTCCTCCTGGCTCCTCCCCAGCCCATCAGTAAGTGTTTGTTGAGGGAGTGAGTGACTGCTCTAGTACAGCCTCAGGTCGGGCCATTCAAGGCAATGTTTAACCTCTACTATGGCATGTGGGAACCTTGTCGTACATGCCAGTTAGAGTTGAGCTAACCCACAAACAGCTCGTCTTCATTTAATGCTTCGGCACTTCACGGTATGGGTCCTCCCACCATCCATCCATGCCCTCTTATCTTGAACATGTCTTGTCTATATGTTTCCATAATTCTTCCATAAAGGATCCACCCAAATGTGCTGCAGGCTTTTCTCTGGTTCTTTGAATATTTCATGGGTACCAGTGCAGCAGGCAGGCTGTTTGTCTCTCTCTGCCTACATGGCCAGCCTGCCTCCTTTTCCCGGCATACGTGTCCTTGATGTCTCTCATACCACTTTCCACACACCAGCCATCCTTGGTAATGGGGCTGCAGCCGACTTACACCCACCCTGGGGTCTTCCATTGCCCTATAGGTCACCTGAAGTTGTGATTGTTTTAAGATCGTGGCAGTTCATGATTCACAGCTATATAGCATCTCCAGGAGAATATTGGTGTTAAAAAAAAGATGGGCTTCCACGGCAGTGAGCAACATTACACCTGGCGATGTCTTAATGGGCTTTTCTTTGCTCTTCCTGTTGTTTCGCTTCCTCCCATTATCAGGCCCTACCCCTTTGGGTCACTGTCCTTTCTTATTTGTTCATTCTAATTCTATCCTTACATGAGGAAGAATGCTTTCTGGACTTTTAGCTCCCTGGTGAGGTGGGTTCCCTTCTGCTCAGGGTCTCAGGTACACTCCTCTCAGGTTCAAATTAAAAATGCTTTCCTTCCAGCTCCCTGACCTGCTGAGCAGGCTCATCTCTGGGGCTCTGACCGTAGTGGTCCTCTGACTGGCATTCTTCCTAGTTCTGGCCATTTAAGCCCTTACTTCATTCTCCAGAATTAAACTGTCAGTATGTGCTAGCTGGTCCTTAAAAGAAATCTTTGCTTATGCCTAGGAGCAAGAGAGCTCGATTAGGGGCCAAAGAGCCTGGGTTCAAATCCAAGCTCATGTATGAAAGCTCTGTTTAATTATGATGGCAAGCAAGTTATCTTTGGAATCAGAGGACCTGGGCGCAACTAGGCTCATCTCTAAAAGTCCTGATTAATCACAGTGGCAAAAGAACTAGATTAGGAGCTAAAAGATCTGGGTTCAAATCCAGATTGGGCAAATCATTTTCTCTGAGCTTCAGTTTCCTCTTGTATAGAATTAGGTGATGAACTAATTGTTGTTCAGTTGTTTTTCAGTCACGTCTGACTCTTTGTGACCCCATTTGGGATTTTCTTGGCAAACGTGCTAGAGTGATTTGCCATTTCCTTCTCTGGATCATTTTCCAGTTGAGGGAACTGAGGCCAACAGGGTTAAGTGACTTGCCCAGGGTCATATAGCTAGTGAGTATCTGAAGTCAGATTTGTCTTTAGGAAGATGAGTCTTGCTGATTCCAGGCCCAGTGCTCAGTCCACTGTACTACTTAGCTGCACTTAATTGGATAAGAGCAGGGGATTTTGACCTTGGGTCTGTGAATGAGTTGTTTTTTCGAAAAAATATTTAATTGCTTTCCGCTGTAATCTTACGTATTTTACTTTATGCAGTTAAAAAACATTGTTTTGAGAAGGGATCCATAGGTTTACCCTAGGATAGGCTCAGGCAGTGTGTGCTTCCCTTTCCCAGAGATAATTAATAGAACATCATTAAGAAATCATTGCCAAGGCAATTTATGACGCAAAAAGGTTGAGAATGGCTGCATTAGAGGATCTGTAAGGTAGGTCTCTTTCACTTCAAACTATTTAGGTATTTCTTCCATACTTTAAGGATCTAAGTCATGGCCCTGTATAGCTTGTATAGCTGAGCCAGTTGGCCTCTCTGCACTTTCCTAGGCTAGCACAGAGTCAGTCTGTCGTTAGGCTTAGCCTGTACTTGAAGCCTTGCCAGCTTGATAAGACCTGCCAGAGCTTGCCTTCTGCTGGCAGGAGCCTTCAAGAGCCCACAGTCAGTGCCATGATGTAATGAGGCATCGGAGGATGATTTTTAGGGGATGTTCAGCCCCAAATACAATGATTCAGGATGATAAGTGCATGTGGTGGCATGTGCTGTGTGCTGAAAACTGCCTCTTTCCAGGCCACCTTGAGCATTCACACCTCTGTAGGCTTGGTCTTGGCTTGAGTGTGCCCAGCTGCCCTCACTCCTGCTGACCTGGCTTTGACATCTGACTACTCAGCTCTAGCTTTGCATCTTCCAGGCCTCCACATTCCTAGGTCAGCCTGACTTCCGGTCTCTGATTGCTTTCTGCCTGGTCTGGTGCTGGCTTCTGCCCCTAAACTCTGAGAAAAGCTATGCAAAGGCAACCACTGTGCCAAGCGAGCCCTATCTCGTCCCACAGCTCCTGGCTGGTAAGCAGTGGGGCTCTGCTTCTTCCCTCCTGCTCTTGGCATGTGACCCTGTCCAGAAGCTTCTTCAGTCTCTCTTGATCTCTATCTCCATTTCTTTCTTTGCCTCCAAGCTATTATGTTATGTAGCAGCTGACAGTTTGCCCCAGCTGCCATCCTCATCTTGAGCATGTCCTAGGTTCTCCACCCTTTAGGGTCTAATCCAGCACTTCTCAGACTTGTTGGTCTCAGAACCCCTTTACACCTTTAAAAATTATGAGAACCCCACCCCTGCAAAAGGGTTTTTTGGTTTATTTGAGTTCTATCTATGGATATTTTCCAGGGTAGAAATTAAAATGTCTTAGTTTTATTGTGAAAATAGTTTTGACCTTGCAGATCCCCTGAAAGGATCTAGGGGATCCCCAGAGGTCCCCAGAACATACTCTGAGAATTTCTGGTCTTTCTTCATTTTACAGATAAGGAAGGACACAAAGGCCCTAAGAGGTAAAAATGACTTGTCCAAAGACATTATAGGTAGTGAGTGGGGGACCCAGGAGATAGTGTGGTTTAATTAAAAGAGCACTAGATTTGGAAGCCAAATATCCAAATTCAGATTCTGATTTAATCCCTTACTACCTCTTTACCTTCAGTAAATCACTTTACCTTTATGGGTCTCAGCTTTCTAATCTGTAAAATAGGAATAATAATACTTCCACTCTCTTCCTCATAAGGTTGTATGAGGCATGTGCCCAAAAGAATTTGAAACATGTTGTAAATAAATGATCTCATTAGGTCCTATGACTCTCTAGGCCCTTGTAACCCCTTCCCTCTTATTCTTTTTTTGCTTTTTGGAGGGAGGAAAGCAGGGCAATTGGGGTTAAGTGACTTACTCAAGGTCACACGGCTAGTAAGTGTTAAGTGTCTGAGGCCAGATTTGAACACAGGTCCTCCTGACTCCAGGGCCGGTGCTCTATTCACTGTGCCACTTAGCCACCCCCTTCTTATTCTTCTTGACTCCATGACTTCCAAAGTCAGCATCAGAGGTCACTAGAGCCCCCAGAATAATTTTCTCTTTTGACCCCTGGAGAAAAAGGCAGAGGCTAGGATAGGCTGGGGCACCTGTGGTTCCCCTGCCAGGAAACAATTACTAGAACACTTCTGGGAATCCATTTTTTTTTCTACCTCCTAGCCTGCTTCACCAGATTAGAGGGAAATTGTCCTCTCTTCAGATACGGCTACTCAGTGGCCAGCTGCCTAGGTAAGAGGGGATGGAGGCATGACCACAGATTGCAGCAGATGGTCCCTGAGCCAAGAGGGTTCAGAGAGGTCATTTAGTCTATACTTCTGCCTACAGGCAGGATGGTACTAAAAAATGATGAGGAAGCTATAATATTCTCAACATTCCTTTGTGAGAGTGGGGGTAGGAGAAAGAGTTCACAGCCTTCCGTAGGGAAATCACAGCCCTTTCTCTCCCCCCTCTCCCTAACTTCACACTTTAGTTCCTTCAAAAAGATTCTGCTCTCGGATTTCATTTTACTGTCTTTCCCTCCTTACTTCATTGATCCAATAAAAGGGGAAGACCTTGCTTGACCTTTCTTCGTCACCCATTCCAGGAGTGACACTACTCACATCTCTATAGATTTTTATAGTTTACAGGGTTCTTTCTGTACAACAACCCTGTGGGGTGTGTGGTATAAAGATTATTATCCCCATTTTACAGATAAGGAAATAGGCTCAGAGAAGGGAAGGCAGTATAGTAGAGTAGAAGTGCTGCATTTAGCAGTCAAAGGAGTTGGATTTGAATGTGAGGGATGCTACTTTCTAGCTCTATGACCTTAGGCAAGTTACTTTCTAAGCCTCATTTTTTTTCCCCCTCTGTAAAATGAAGATGGCTTAAATCAGGGATCTTCAACCTTTTCTGTGTGTTGTGGACCCCTTTGGCAGTCTGCAAAAACCTATGGATCCCACTCACCCCGCCACAAACCCCCTCACAAGAATGTTTTTTAAATAATTGAAGGAAATAGTCGATTTCAGTTAGAGGTTAGTGAAAATAAAGATGTGATTTTTTTTCAGAACCAAGTTTATGGACCCCTTGAAACCTATGCATCTGTGGACCCCAGGTTAAGAATGCTGGTTTAGATGATCAAAGCGGGTCCTTTTCAACTCAGAATCCAAAGGGATCCTGTGGTCTGCTTACTCAGGAAGGAAGAGTCATTTGGGATCAAAATCCCATTCTGATACTTTTTCCACAACAAGATTTTGCTCATGGAAAAAGTAACAGTTCTCACTACTAGAAAATCCTTTCTTAGTTCTAACAATAGTCTTTCCTGCTGTAGGGAAACCCATCTCTGCCTATTGTCTTAGGAGGAAGAAAGATTCGTCTTGAGTTGAGAGGGGGGTAGAGTTGAATCCAGTTTGGCCACTGAGTAAGTGGGTGGATACCAGTCACCTGGAGAAATTTCAGCTCCACAGACAAATCAAGAAAAGAGTTCTCCTTGCCTCCCCTGCACCTCAAGCCAGAGCAAATGCTCCAAGTATCTGGAGTACACTTGGAGAAGTGTTTCTAGGTTAAGATCTTGACATCTCCTGGGTACAACTTAACATTCCCTGGGTTTGGGGGGAGAGAGAGCTCGGGTGTGGAGGCAGGGGAATGGATTGTCAGGATCTTTGTGTCTGACAGGTGGAGAGATGGAGAATTCCCTTCTCCCTCTGTGCTCTTTGGAGACTCATTTCAGGCTGGAGTGCCTCCCCCAACAGACTGGGCCTTGAAGCTGAGTGTCCAGGGCATCACCCCATTTGGGGACACCTAGGCCTGAGTGAGAAGTCTTTTCCCCATCATCCGGTTCCTTAAATTTATGTTTATCCCATTAGTGTAAAGCTACTGCATCAGGCTTTATGGAGGTTATGGAAGTCCCTTATCATAGAAACCTGGGGTCATATATGTAGAGCCCAAAGGGGACTTAGAAACCATCTAGTCGAGCCCCTCCACTTCACAGATGAGGAATTGAGGCCCAGAAAGGTGAGATCATTTGCCTAAAGTCAAACAGGGGGTAAGCATCAGAGCTGGGACGTGACTTCAGATGGAGTGCCCTTCCCAACTGCACCCTACTGCCTTGTATATTGTAGATGCTTAATAACTGCATACTGAATTCAATTGAAGAGGGCTCTGCATGGGGGGATGGGATGTTTTTAATCAAAAAGACTTGTTTCTGTGCTGTTTTCTAAGAGATTTTGATCTTGGCTCCTCTTCACCCTCATCTTCCCCTCCTTCCAAATGAGGCCAGAGGTAGAATGACTTAGTGGAAAGAAGACAAGACTGAAGACCTGGATCCAGATCCCAGCTCAGCCTCTTACTAGTTTCGTGCTTTTGAGTAAGTTAGTTAACCTAGAACCTTCAGTTTCTGTAAAATGGGTATAATAACCCCTGCATTATCTACCTACTTCTTAGGACTACGGAGAGGATCAAATGAATAACATCTATAAGCAATAAAGTGCCTTATAAATGTCAGCTGCCAAATCATATATTCACAAGGCCTAGTGCTAACATTGCACCTCAGGGCCTCAGATTCCTCCTCTGCAAAATAAAGAGGTTGAACTGGCTGATGGCTCAGGTCCCTCCTGGCTCAGGCCTTCTCTGATTCATGCATTTGGTGAGTTGACCTGGTATTCTGCTTCTCTGCTGGCAGGGATGGAAGGAAGAAGAAAAAAAAAGAGACCCTTTGGGTCTCTGCCTTGGGGGAGTTCACAGTCTGGCAAGGAAGACAAGACTGACATTTACTAACTGGTGAGATAAAAGCGTATGCTCCAATGTCTGGTACCTTGGGGTAGAAGGAAGGGGAGGCAGAGATGGAGGTGGTTTGGAAAGCCTTTCCAGAGGAGGTGGGATTGGAGATGGGTTTCTGGAAGCCAGATCCTCAATGAATGCTTTTGAGATCTGCTCTGGAGGAGTAGGACCCAGAAGGCCACCCTTTCTCCAGAGAGGAGCCATTCAGGACCCATGTCTTCTCCCTCCCTTCCCCTTGTCCCCAAGTCCATGCCCGCCTCACCTTGCCTCTCCTGGCACGTCGGCAGCCAGGGCTGCAGCCTGAGATAGTGAGACAAGCCCGTATATCTCCAGTTTACGAGGGCCCCGGGCGGTCCCAACGGGCGCTTTCCATTCCGTTTATCTGTGTTTTCCCCCATTGAGCTGGTTTTATTTCCCCTGATTTTTGTTTCCCGGCAAGATTTACTGTGCCTGGTTTGCTCGCTTTATGACAGGCACAATGCCGTAAAACACTCCCCTCCCCCAGTGGAGCGGAGCTGATGCCCGCCTGGCGCCTCACTCCCTGCTCCTCTCTTTGCCTTCAGAACAAGGCAGTGATGGGGAGGATATGGGGGAGAATGGCAGGCCCATGCCTCCTCTTGTTATTTGGGAGGTGACCCTTCCCATTCCAATATTGCCAGTATTTACTGAGAGCCTACTGTATCTCACCCAGTGGTATTATAAAAATCATGAGAACCTCTTTCTTCCTTCCTGCTCCCCTATCTAATGTATTCCTCAGGCACTTCCAGCAACAATGTCTTACAATTTTTACCCTCCTCAATCTACAGAAGAAGAAACTGAGGCCTGTAATGGTGAATTGATTTGCCCAAGGTCCAAGAAGGAGTCACTGGTAGAGCCAGGACTAGAATCCTAACTCCCAGGCCATTGGTCTCTCCATCATGCCAACAAAGCTATACCATCAAGAAACAGCCATGTTGGGAGGATAAGACTCTCACCTGTGAAGCCTAGAAAGTAACAGCATGGGGGACCTTCTAGAATTAAGTCTTAAAATGTGATGACCAGAACAGCCCATAGCTTTCTTGGTATAATTGAATGAGGGAAAAGGACAATGGGACAATGACCTCCCCTGTTTATAGAATTATTGAATTCTATTAAGGCCGCCTTACTTTGCCTACTGATATATTTTACTGACAATTCCACTTTCTAATTTAGAATCATAAAATATAGAATACCAGAGCTGGAAGGGGTTTAGAACCAGTCAATGTGCATTTATTGAATACCTACTATGTGCCAAATACTATATTAGGTCCCAAGAATACAAAGACAAAAGTGAGACAGTGTCTTTGCTCAAGGGGCTTATTATATTCTAGTCATTGGAAACAACTAGATGGATAGATAGGTAGGCAGGTAGACAGACAGACAGACAGACAGACAGATAGATGACTGATGAATAGGTAGATGGATAGGTCAATAGATGGATGGGTAGATAAATAACAGATGAATAGGTAGACAGATGGATGGATAGGTAGATGGAAAGACAGACAGATAAATGACAGATAGATATAGATATAGATGGATGGGTAGACTGATAGGTAGATGGATAAATAGAAAAATGGATGGATAGATGGATAGGTAGATACAGATAGGATATCTAAAATTATATAATAAGGAGAGGTACTAAACCTGTGATCTCATTGGTATACGTATTTTCATTGTTATATTCTCAGAGGAGGAAACTCCTTTTACCAATGCAAGTTGATACCTTCTCTGCAATTTATAATCCTAAAGAGTTACCTAAAGCAGAGGTGTCAGACATGGGTAGAAGGCTACACTGAGATCTGTAATACTCCCAAGTGGGCCCTGAATCAGATGTAATTGGGAAATATTTAACAGAGCAAATAAAAATACAGTAGAACATAGATAATGTTAATATGTGGTTTTCTGAGTCAATATATGGCCTCCAGGAATCTTTAGGTATGGTTTAGTGGACTCCATTTCTATTTGAGTTTGACGCCATCGGCCTAGAGGACTGAATGGTTTGCTCGGGGTTACATAGCCTCTCTTCTGGATTTCCCCATTACTATTAAGGACACCATCATCCTTCAGTCTTTCAGGTTTGCAACCTCGATGTCATGCTCAATTCCTCTCACTTGTCCCATATATCAAATCCATGTCCAAATCTCGATTTCTTTCTCTACAACATCTCTTGAATACATCCCCTTCTCTGCACTCACACAATCACCACCTTAGTTCAGGCCCCCATCACCGCTTGCCTAGAGGATTACAATAAGTTTTGAATTGGTCTCCCCACCTCTGTTTTTTCCAGCTCCAATCCCTCCACTCAGCTACCAAAGGGGTTTTTCTAAAATGTCTGTGCTCAATAAACCTCAATGGCTCCCTTTTACCTTCAGGATCAAATATAAGGTCCTTTCATTGGCATTTAATACTCTTTACTTCATGACCCCTTCCTACCTTTCTAATCATTTTACATTCTACTGCCCTCCATGTACTTTGTTATTTGGTCGTATTGACCTCTTTGCTGTCTCTTGA
Source organism: Pseudochirops cupreus (assembly GCA_028627135.1). Taxonomy (NCBI): domain Eukaryota; kingdom Metazoa; phylum Chordata; class Mammalia; order Diprotodontia; family Pseudocheiridae; genus Pseudochirops; species Pseudochirops cupreus. The sequence goes on along the minus strand of CM053581.1, from coordinate 270,347,968 downwards.
ATATGACAGCCCACCTCCCCTCTCAGTGCCTTTTCACTGGCTGTTCCTTATGCCTGGAGTACTCCCCAACCCTGACCCCTAATTCTTAGAATTTCTAACTTCCTGAAGACGCAGCTCAAGTGCTACTTCTTTGAGGGGCGCTTTCCTGGGCCCCTTGAGCTGCTAGTACCATCCTCTTAAAGTTACCTTTAACCTACTCTGTATTTATCGTGTGTGTTCTGATTTTTATATATTAGCTTCCTCATTAGGCTATAAGCTCTTTGAGGGCAGGGACTTTTTTCTTTTTGTTTTTTCTTTACATCCTCAGAGCTTAGCCTAGTTCCTGCTACATAGTAAGCATTTAACAAATGCTTTTTAGTGGATTGCTTTATGAACATGATAGAAATAGAACTTAAACCCGGGCTTTCCTGGTTCCAAGGCCAGTCTCTACTCTCTCTGAAAAAATAGTCTCTTCAAAATAGATTCAGTGCAATTTGAGGGGAAGGCGCTAGCAGCTGGGAGATCAGGAAAGGCTTCATGTGGGTGATGGTGTTTGAACTAAGCTTTGAAGTAAATAAAGGGATCTAAGAGGAAGAGGTGAGAAGGATATGCATTCAGGGCATGGGGGACAGCCAGTCTAAAGGCAAGGAGAAAGGAGGTGGAGGGCTGTGTGGGAGGAAGAGAAAGAAGGCCAGTTTGGATGGACAATAGAGTGCATAAGAGGGGAGCCAGGTAATATATCTTAAGGCTGGGAAGCTAGGTTGGGGCCTGGTTATGAAGGGCAAAAACAGAGAAGATCCAGAGAGTCCTTAGAGGGATGGAGGGAAGCAGAGAGAGAGTACCAGGCTGTGGGCTAAGTTATGGAAATACAAACACAATAGTCTTTACCTTCAGGTAGCTTACATTCTAATGGAGGAAGGCAACACAAATGGTGGTGGTGGGGAACTAGGAAACAGAGAAATGGGAAGGTAATGGAAACCATAGAGGGCAAGGTAGTGGGAGGGAAGGAGGAAGAAAAAAAGCTGTATTGAGAGTGAGAGCAGGTGTGAGAGAAGGGATGCCTGCCTGGAGTCCTTCTGAAATGCTGGTCAAGGGGAGGGAGCCACCACTCAGGAGGGGAGGGCCTCAGGACATTTCTGGAGGAGTAGGGGATTGGGTTAGGAGGTTAAGGTGACAGGCTGAGGGAGAAGAAAAAAGTCCAAATAGTCAGTCTGGATGGGAGACGCCCCAGGCAAGAAACAGAGGACAACATATAATATACTTACGACCTAGTGTCAAGTGGTTATGAGTAAAAGGATTTGGAAAAGGGAGACATCTGGGAAAGCTTCCTGAAAAAGGTGCATTTTTTGAAGGAATGGGTTGGGTTGGGATAGGCAGAGGGTTGGGCTTACAGTTTTTCTCATAAGAACAGGGGCAAGGATTCTGTTCTTGTGGGGGCTTTGTTGGCTTTACTGTAGCTCATGGTCACAGATTACATGCCTCACCCTGGCTGTTTGCCTGAAAACGAGTACCCCAGGGTGGGGGTGGGGGTGCCACGAAGTAGACCAGGTAAAGAGAATGCAGATGGCTCTGTGCACAGCATCCCTTTGACCAATGAAACAGCTCACTGTGCGTGTCCCAGTGACAAGGTAGTCAAAGACTGTTGTTTTGGGGGGGAGGGCTGGGGGGAGGATGGGGGAAGAGTTAGTTTCTCTAAGCTCCTAAAAGCACCGAAGGAGCAATAGTATAAGAGGCAGTGTGCTGGACTTTGAGGCAAGGAGATCTGGGTTTAAGTCCTGGTTCTGACACTTAAACAGATTCAGTGAAATCGCTTCCCCTATTTGAATCTCATTTTCTTCATCTTTAAAGTGGGGCTTATTACTATTGTTGTATAATCTGAATATTATTATGTTAATAGATATTATAATTTTTAAAATAATATTTTATTTTCCCCCAATTACATGTAAAAACAATTCTTTTAACATTCATTAAAATTTTTTTTTGATTTCTACATTTTCTCCTTCCTTTTTTCCCCTCCCTCCTGCCTGAGACAGTAAGCAGCAATCTGCTATAGGTTAAACATGTGTAATCATGTAAAACATATTTCCATATTAGTCATTTGATATTATAATTAATAACAATCTGGGTATATAACCATCATCATTGTCCTTCGTCACCTACCTCTCGGGATCGTGAGGAACGAACGAGCCTTGTAAAGCATTCTGGGAACGTGAGCTATAATGCAAGTAGCCACTCACTTAGGGTGAGGATTGTAGTGATTTGCCAGTGTTCATTTTCTCCCTGTATTCCCCCATGGGATGGTGGGTCAGTGTCTAATCCTGATGGCTGAAAATGGGGAAGATATCTGAGCCTGTGCGGGTTTGTGATCAGCTGCCCTGTGCCTGTGCCTGTGCTTGGGGCCTGGGGCCTCTGGGACCACATTCTCTGTGGTCATAGTCATTGCTGCCCTCTCCGCTGGAGTTTCTCTCATTGTCTGTCAATTCATCCCTTAATCTATCATGGGCAGCGTCCTCCGTCCAGCTTTCATCACTAATCTATCAGTGGCAGCCCCGAGATCTTCATCAATCACTAATCTCTCAGGTATAGTATTGCCTGTTGTCTGTCAACCTTAGACCTCTGAGATTGGCGGAGGGGGAGGGGGTGCTGAGGGAAGGCAAATCAGGCCCCACCAGCCTCAGCTTGGAAATTGGTGATGTTGAAGGCCATCTGCATTCCTCAGTTCCACTTGGCACGTTCTGAGGCTGGAGCTTCCTGAAGGCCGACGGGCAACTGATGGGTTCTATCAAATCCCCCGTTTCTCCCTGCTTCAGCAAAACCCTCTAAATTTGCAGGTGGTACCCTTCGTCTGAGGCTCAACTTGTTATAGATGATGGGGCTGTGGTCTGCATTTTCAAAAATCCATGGAGAGCTAGGGGCTGTCTCCTGTCAGCTGTTGTCTTATTCTTTCTCTCAATTCACATGTAAAATAGGGTTTACATCATAAGAGGGGAGGGAAAGGGAATAATTTATGTTGTACCTACTATGTGTCAGGTACTGGGCTAAGTGCTTTACAAATATTATCTCATTTGATCAATCCTGAGGTAGGTGCTGTTATTAACCCCATTTCAGAGTTAAGGAAACTGAGGATAAGTGACTTGTCCAGGGTCACATAGCTAAGAAGTGTCTGAGACCTGATTCGAATTCAGGCTTTCCTGACTCTTGGCTCCATGATCTATCTACTTCAACATCAGTTGTGGAACAGGAGATTTAGAGATGGAAGGGATCTTACGGACGATCTGGTTCAGAGAATGAGGGTCCTCAGAAGTCATCTGGTCCAATGTGTAATTGATCAAGAATGTGCTCTCCAAAATAATCAATAGTGCCTTGTATCATATACTGGGCATTTAATAAATGCTTAATGAATTGAATTATATTGAACCTTGTGTTCAAAGACCACCACCTGGAGTGGGGGGAGGGACCCCATTGGTGGCCCGTTCCACCTTGAGATAGCTTTAATTGTCAGGAAATTTTTCCACATAATAAGCAAAAATCTGTCTTTGTAGCTTCCACCCAATATTTCTGGTTCTGCCACAGAATAGCTAGACACTTAATAAGTGCTTCTTGAATGCCTCTCTTAATGAAGCCTTGGATAACATCAACTGCCTTTTGTGGCTACCCTATATCACACTATTGATTCCTGTTGAGCTTGAAGTCTACTTAGACCCCTCTATCTTTTTTGATTAATTGTTGTCTAGCCCTGCCTACTCCATCCTGTGCTTGTGAGATCAAACCCTTACCATCTAAAGGAATACAACTTTAGAGAGCACAATAGGTAGAGTTGAAGGTTTAACCCTCTTTGTTTTATAAATGATAGTGAGGCCCAGAGAGGAAAAATAATTTGCCACCATCACAAATGTAGGGAGCGGCAGGATTCAAACCCAGACTCAAATCCAGAAGCAGTGCTCTGGTCAGGGTCTCTCTCTTGGAGCCCAGAAGATGGACGGGATTTCAAGGGCTTAGGAAACCCCAGCACCATAAATATTCCTCCTGTTTCTGGCTCATTGGTGTCTGAAATTCCTTTAATAGAGCTTGCTTCTCTCTCTCTCCCTCCCTCTCTCTCTCTCTTTCTCTCTCTCTCTCTCTCTC
>CM053581.1:270332766-270343364 GCA_028627135.1 Pseudochirops cupreus | reverse complement strand
TCTCTCTCTCTCTCTCTCTCTCTCTCTCTCTCTCTCTCTCTCTCTCTCTCTCTCTCTCTCTCTCTCTCTCTCCCCTGCCTCACCTTTTCCCTCTCACTCCTTCCTCTCTTTCTCCTTCTCCCCTTTCCCATCCACACCTCCATTCCCACCCTGAAAATCTCAGAGTAGTTTCTGACAGCAGAGGTCACCCCAAACCTGATGGTATCAAAGTAATGAAGGAGAAGGAGGCCACAGACAGGCTGGGGGCATAGGAAACACATTTCATTAGCAGGCTAGTCCTGATTGGCAGCCTGGACTCCACATCCCAGACAGAGATGTACTAAGATACTTGCCCCTCTCCTTTCTTTACTCTGTTGGACCTTCACTCTACCCCCAGCCCAGCCCAGTCTGTCTTCTCACCCTCAGGCTGTGGCCTAGGTCTCTATGGAAGTGGCCCCTGTCTCTGGTGAAACCTCAGCATCTACCCCTAATCCTAGCATGTAAAGAATCCTAAGTGGGGGAAGTTGAAATGAGCTTTCCTTTATTAATCAGGATTTCTCCCAGAAATCTTTCCAATTTTTGGAAAGTTTTATTGTCATCTTTTGTTTTAATACCACAGTTAATTTCCCTTAAATCTGTTCATGCCTTTGCATTGAACTTCCCCCTTTTCACAAAGAGAACCAATTTAGCAATTGTATCTAATAGTATATACCACATTCTATACCCATAGCTTCCCACCCCTCTCCTGAGAGAAGGAAGGTATGTCTGATCATCTCTCCTGGTGTCTTTCTGGAAGTAGCACAATGTCTTGGAGTCAGGAGACCTAAGTGCCTGATCCCCAGTGCCCTTCCTTAATCAGGACAGCCAGCACTGAATAAATATCCTATGCATTCTGACCAAGAACTTGGACTTGACACTACTTGACTTAGACCCCAGACTTCTGATGAAAGGAGCAAAGCCCCGAATGGTAATCAAGACCACAGAGTGCTCTTCCTGGATCTCTCACTAACCTGCTTTGTGACCCAGGACTAGGCACTACCTCTCTGACCCTCAGTTTTCTCCTCTGTAAATGGAAGGTTGGGTTACTGAGATCCCTTCTAGTGCCCAGCTTCTGTGATTAATGCAGCCACAGATCCCATTAGCATTTTGGCTACCCACGTCACAGTGTTGAATCATATTGATGTTGTGAGCAGCTCATACTTAATAATGAGATTAAGACTTGGATTTAATCTCATGGTCTCTGCCCAGAGGAGCTCACAATCTGACAGAATAAACACAGAAAAGCTTACAGTCCAGTGGGGGCCAGGGAACACAGCACACACACACACACACACACACATACACACACACACATATACAAATATACACGCACATGCACACACACACACATGCACACTTGCACACACAGAGAATATTAATATATTCATGAAATAGCAAGGACCAAAGAAAAGGAAGATTTACACAATGCAGGCCGAGTTTACTGGTGCCAAGGGAACCCAAAGCACAAAACGGCTTAGAGCTGAGCATGGCTAATCCAAAAAGGCTTCCTAGGGGAGGGAACTCTAACAGAATTCTGAAGGAACAGAAGACTGTGGGGTCAGGGGGTAGGAGGCAGGCATGGGCAAAAGGCACAGAGAAGACAGACAGCAGAACCAGAGATGAGAAAAACAGGCTTTCATCTCTGTGACTGCAAGGCTAAGTAAGAGATAGAACAGTCTATTATGACTCAACTTTGTAAAGCTGGGGTCATGCTGGAGTAGAAGGTCTGGGGTACAGAGGAGAGAAGAGGCCGGCTGGTGAGAGACAGGGTTGGGCGGGGGGGTGAATGGCCTTGAAAGCCAGGATGAAGAAAACCTCAAGAAATGAAAGAGTTTTCTTCTTTAGAAAGGCTTTGCAAGGGGATGGTATAATTTTGCCTTCTTGAAGGACAGCTCGGAGGATCACAGAGCTGTCTTGTGCACCAAGTCCCTGCAGGTCATTTTACGGATGAGGAAGCCAAGACCAAGAAGGATGAACTGATTTGCCCAATGTCACACAGGGACAGCTAGGTGGCGCAGTGCATAGATTGCTGGGTCTCAAGCCAGGAAGACTCATCTTCCTGAGTTTGAATCCGGCCTCAGACACTTGCTAGCTGTGTGACTCTGGGCTAGTCACTGAACTATTTTTGCCTCAGTTTCCACATCTGTAAAATGAGCTGGAGAAGAAAACCATTACAGTATCTCTGCCAAGGAAAACTCAAATGGGGTTGGACATGACTGAAAAAACAACTGAAACAACAACATGGAGGTTGTTAGGAAAAAGGTGGAGGGAAGACTGGATGGGACAAATTGTAAGAGAACCCTGAATGCTTGGCCAAAGAACTTAGAGTTACCATTGTTACTACTTTATTATTATTATTATTGTTCATGAAAGGGTCTTAGAGTTTGGGTGGCTTCATGTAGTTCTTCCCTACCAATAGAACCAAAAGTCAAAGAGAGCGGGTCCTGCTGCCTGGTGGGTCATAAAGAGCATCATCACTGTCTGTGAAGGATGGATGGATGGAAGGAAGGATGGATCATTAGAGAAAGATGAGGAAGGGGTGGGGACTTGCTAATACGAAATACTGCATGTCTGAGCCTTAGTGGTAGCTTGTCCCCGTGCCTCGAACATTATTCCTCCTCTCCTGTACTTCTTAGAATTCTGAGCTTCATTTAAGCTTCAACTTAAATGCCTCCTACTGAATGAGGTGCTTCCAGGTGCCTCAGTCACTGGTGCCTTTTCCTTGTATCTGCCCTCGATGTGTTTTTGTAGATATCTATGTAGGTACATCAAGTTCTTTGAGGTCAGAGGCTGTTTCAATTTGTGTTTATATTCCCAGCACCTACCACACAGTCCCTAGCACGATGTAGTTGCTTAATAAATATTCAGTTGATTAAGTGATTCATAGATGACAAACCGTGGGGCCCAGATTCAATGGGGAGGAAAATTCAAATGCAAAATATTTGAAGGAATCTTTTCTGGTCCAGCCTCAGCCAATTGGTGTAGAAACCTTAGAAAATAAAGATCATTGTGGAACATTTTATAAGATTCTCTGGGTGTTCCTCCTGTCCTGGTGATATTAGACTCATTGAGTGTCAGAAGTGGAATGAACCTTGGAGATCAGTCCCCTCATTTTGCAGAGGAGGAACTGAGGCTCAGAACAGATGACCCCACCAAAGTTACACATAAAATTAGTGACAGAACTGTGGACTAGGTGTTGAATCTACTGACTTCTTGGTCTGTGTCTTTGCTACTATACTAAGCTACTGGTCTATATAGAAAGTCCCCAAAGTCTTTGTAAAGTCTAAATAGCTTAAAACTACAAGACTTTTAGAACACTCTGTACTTGTGTAATTATAGGATTTTTACAGTTAAAAGCGACCTTAAATATCATTCAATATAACCCACATTTTTCAGATAAGGAAACTGAGACCCAGAGAGGTTAAGTGATTTTCTCAAGCTCACACAGGTGGCAGAATTGGCATCTGAGTCTCAGTTTTCTGTTTCCAAATTCAATTTCTTCCCATGACTCCATTTTATCTACTGCACTGGAAATGGAAAAGGAGGTGGTGGCTGTGAGGTTAGAAGAGAAGAAAGACGAGGTTACTTTGAGGTCTGGGGATCCAGACCCCAAAAGGCATCAGACACATCCTTTTGCTTATCAGTGGAGCCAGTTTCCTCTTTTAAAGCCCCAAATTGAATGAAGATTGGGATTTACCCACAGAGCAGGCTCCTGTGACTGACCATTGCAGTGGCTCAGCTCGGAGGTTAATTAATACATCACTCCCCCAATTAAAAGCTGAAAGGAAGAAGATGTTTGATTCAATCAAGTTCTTCTCTGGTTCCTCTGCAGAATCCTAATTTGTGGGAGCAGATTTTAATTGTGTTCCTAGCAATTTAGACACAAACCTGGGCCCTCCAGCTAGAGAACACAATTGTATCCTTCTCAAAAATCTATAATTACACATGTCTCTTGGGGGAAGACTGCAAGGAATATCACCTAGGAAATTCAGGATGAAGGTTTGTCAGGGGCAGGGGAATGTCAAAGAAGGGTGGTGATATTTATACTCAGAGCTCAGTTCCCGTGATGATGGTTGGTATTTAGTGCGTCTTAGGGATGGAGGTGGGGAAGTGGTTTATAGTTAGGCCAAAAGTTCTTAGCCTAGATAAAAAATCCTTACTCAGGTCTTCCCACCTCCATTTTTTTCAAAACTCCAGTCCACCCTTCATACTGCTTCCAGAACAATCTTTCTTTTGTACAACTCTAATTCTATCTCTCCTCAAAAATCTTTTTGGGAACACCTTATATTTATTCGTAGAGTATCCGTTGCCTTTTCTTTAAAATATGGGATATGAACTAGATGTCCAAGGTTCCTTCCAAGTCTAAATCACAACTCTGGTCTTATCTCTTCTGTCCTTCAAACGTTTTGATTCCTGCTTTTCTTTGTTCCAGAAATGCCCTCCCTCCTTTTCTTCTCCTTTTGGATTCCTTGTTATTCCTTAAAGCCCGATCTTTATGTTATGTGACTCCCGAACACTCTTCAATTAATCTGAGTGACTTCTCCAAACATACACTTTCTTTTCTCCTGGTGTTTACTCATATCGTTCTTTCCTAACCTCCCTCTCCCCCATTTTACCCATCCTTGTGATACCAGGTCAAACAGAATCTTCATGAAGCCCTCACTGTTTCTGCCTGCCCTGGAAATGATGTCTTTGTCCTCCACATCTCCATAGCATTTATTCAATTTGTATCTCTCTTGTGATATTAATCATAGCCTACTTTGTGTTAGAGTTGTTTCATTTGTTCATTTAACAAATATTTTCTGACCAACTACTATGTACTAGCCAGGCTCTGGTTGGCACTGAAGGGGATTAAAAAAAAAAACATGGTCTCTTCTCCCAGAGATTTTATAGCTTAATAATACTTTGAGGCAGCTAGGTGACTCAGTGTAAAGAGCACTGGACCAGGAATCAAGAAGATCTGAGTTCAAATTTGACCTCAGACATTTACTAGCTGTGTGACCCTGGGCAAGTCAATTAACTTCAGCCTTAATCCTCTGGAGAAGAAAATGGCAAACCACTCCAGTATCTTGACCAAGAAAACCCCTACAGGATTATGGTCAGTGTTCAGTCAGATGTGACGGAACAACAACAATATTTACGTACATGTTTATCTTACTTAAAAACTGTAAAGGCCCAAGGAGTAGGACATCGTAACCAGCCTCAAGAAGCTGACCCCTTACATGCCAAAGGAGACGTCTCTTTTCCAGTCCGTGTTCTGCCTCTTACTAGCTGGGTGGCTTGGAACCAATCCTTTCTCCTCTCAAGGCCGAGTTCTACCATTAGAGCTTTTAGATCATAAGATCTCTAACATCCCTTCATTTCTAATATTCTGTGACTAAGAATTGATGTGTGAATAACTTTGGTTAAATTAATTTATGCCTACACCTCAGTTTTCTTCTCTGTCAAATGGGAATAAAAATGCTTGCCCTATGTACTTGAAGGGTATAATGAGCTATACTGTACGCAGAAGCCCAGATTTCAGTTCCCATCTCTTTCCATTTTCTAATCTGTGATCTTGGGCACACTATTAACTCCCTGCCCCATGAACTCCTGGGCCTCATTTTCTTCATCTGTTAAACAAAAGGGCTGAACTAGATAACATCTTAAGGTCCTTTCTGCTTCTGAAACCTCAGAATGCCTATTAAATAAAACCTCTGAATGCAAGAGATGAATACTAAAAAATTTCACCCCTTCCAGGGTAAAATATTTGCCCTCATTTCCCTCCCATCCCAGCTGATTCCTTGCAGTGGTGAGGAGACCCAGGGCTTCAAACCTGGGCGACACAGGAATCTCTTGGGTAATTGATATGACTCTTCCAGGGCAGGGCTGGAGCCCAGAGTCTGGGCATGGGGAAGCTGGTAGTCAGCCTGGCAGGTAATTAGACAAGCAGGGACTGTCTCCAGGGACTGTCAATCAGTATCGTTCATTGCCCCAGAATTCACATTTTTTGACAAAAGAGAGAGGGATGAGGAGGCCTGGGTGAGCCAGATTCCCTCATTAAAAAGCCACACTTAAGCACTTCATTTTATGGACCCTGGATAGGAGTGATTTTTTTCCCTCCCAAATTATACATTCCCTTCTGCTTCTCCTCAACCTCCCTCTGCTCTTCACCCCCTCCCCCCCATGTGAACTCAGAGACTTTGCTTCACTACTGCTGGGGGGGCAGGTGTCCAGGAATAGGTTTCACAGGATTTAGACCTGGAAGAAACTTTAGAGGTCATCTGATACAAAGCCCTTCATTTTACATGTAGGGGAACTGAGGCCCAGAGAGGAAAAAAATGACTTGCATGGTAGTAGACAGCCAAACTAGGATTTAAGGATTTAAACCTAGGCTTCCTGATTCCAAATTCAGGGTTGTTTCCATTACATCACACTTCCCTTGCTCTCCCCAGATAGCTCTTATAGCTAGAGATCCTGGGTCCACAGCTTCCTAACAGGAGCTCCAGGCAAGAGTGGGAAGGAGTCCCTGGGGACCTGGATTAGCAAAGTCCTCCTCCTTTCCTTCCCCACCTCTTCCCCCTCCCCTTTTCCATGCCTTTTTTTCTACCGAGTCTTTTCTATTTCTATCTCCTGCTCATGTCCCTTCTCTTCCTGATCCCTTAGCTTCTCCCTTCTTTTCTTTTTCCCTTTCCTCCTTTCCTTCCTCACCCTTCCCCTTCCTTTCCTCTTCCTTACCCCATTTCCTTCCTCTTTCAATTCTGCTCTCCCAGAGTTTCCCTTCTTTCTTCTTTAATTCCAATTGCCAACATCTTTGTCCAGGCCCCCAGCACCTCAGGGAGAGGAAACGAGACCTTTCTTTGGAGGTGCAGGCATGTTGCTTTGTCCCTTTGTGGTTGGCGGTGATCCCACTGTAAACGCCAGGACCACCAGCGATGTGAGCAGGGGGTTCTCTGGGTAAGGAAACAGCAGTATCTGACATTGGCCAGAGATGGAAGTCCGTGCCGGCGATTGGCAAGCTGAGTAATTACAGCATGTGGTTAGGAGCAGGTGTGTGACAAACATTGGCCCGAATGGAAGAAACAGCCCTAATTGAATCCATTTATTCAACAAATATTTGTCGAACGCCGACTGTAATAATCCCTTCCACATTCAGTGTTTCCCACTTTCTTCAGTGCTTTCAGATCTGTTACTTCGTTTGATTCTCTGGACAGCTCCGGGAGAGAGAAAGGAAAGGGAAGGGATTATGGTGCCCATTTTATAGATTAGGAGAGTGAAGCCCAGAGGCTCAGTGATTTGTTCAAGGTCACATAGCTAGTAAGCATAAGGACTTGAGTTGATTAATTGGGGGAGAAGAGGGAAGGGAAGGAGAGGAATCAGACATGTGACAGGTGAATGTGACAGGCTGGGTTAAGTCTCCAAAAGGCAACTGTTAATTGCCTTCACAGCATAGCTGACACTCCGGAGGTGACAATGTAAATCTGTTACTTTGAACCGTAAGAGGCAAAACTAAAAGAGTTGGAGGCTATTCAGCTCAGCTGTAGAGTGGCACGATGTGAACTGTCCCATTTGGGGGCCTGGGTGCCATCTCTGTTTAGGGGACAGGCCAGGGAGTATCTCCACCCAAGACCTCCCTAAAGGCCTCTTCTCCCATTCCTCAGCCAGCTACATTTGTGAATCACTGTCTAGGCACCGTATTGGTGGGCACTGAGGATGCCCTCTGGCTGAAGATAAGCAGTTTCATTACTAGATTTAATTCATAGACTGTGGAACAGCAGAGCTGGAAGGTACCTTAGAACAGAGAATTTCAGGGGGTAGGAGGGGCCTGAGAACATAAAATATTAGAGCTGGGAGGGACCTTAGAACACAGAATGTCAGAGTTGGGAGGGATCTTAGAACATGGAATGTCAGAGTTGGGAGGGTTAGAACAGAGAACACAGCACTGCAGAGCTGGGAGGGACTTTATTTTATGAGGAAATTTAACTACAGACAAATTATCTGATTTTCTTTCCCCTCCCCCCAACCTCCATTTCAAACTAGACAAACCATGTGACATTCTTATTTCTGAAATGTTATACGAACTGTCACGCTTCCATGTCCCTTCCACTCAGATAAGTCATTCTATCTTCTCATTTCTCCCCCTTCACTGACAGTGAGACCTCCTGATTTCTCAGGGTCCCTTCTTGTCCTGTGGTCTCTCAGTCCTGATCACTAGTGTTCTGATTTGGGGACCACCTTCTCTAGAGAAGAAAGGGTTAACCCAGAGACTAGGAGCCCTGCTCGGATAAATGGGGAAGTTGAGGTGTCCCTTTTTTTCTTCCTGTGTTTGAAAAGGGCTTTTCCTCTGCCACCAGCTTCAGTTACTAATCTTAATTAGGTTTTCTTTGTGCTAGAAGGTTATGGAAAGGCAGAAAGCATGAAGAGAAACCAAATACCTCTGTGAGAGGAAGGATGGAGTATCTCTGATTAATCCTGGGCCCTTCCTGGGGATCAGGTTTCAGGTTTTTACCATTAGCCACTGTGTGGGTTTTTGTAAAAAGCTTCTGAGCTGGGCATTTGGAGGCATTATTTGTGCTATGCCTCAATGGTATTTAGAGATGGGGGACCAGCAGGGGACAAAGTCCTAAGAAGGGCATAATACAGCTAGAGAAATTTCTTATGGGTCCCAAATGAACCAAGCTGGCTGCCTTGAGCTGAGTCTTTGCTGACTTCTTCCTGCTTAGAAGGACATCTCTCCTAGGAGGCTTACAGGTAAAACAATGAACCAGACTTTAGATCCTAGCTCATTCGCTTGCTGGCTGTATGACTTTAGGCAAGTCATTTAACCTTTGTGAAGCTTTTTTCTCATCTGTAAAATGAGGGGCTTGGCTTGTCTAGTTCCTTCTGACTCTCACATTCAGTGAGTCTTGTGATTTGATTTCCCAAACAATCCAGTCTAAGCAACATCAGAAGGAGATTTGTTGAGTGGAGAGGTTGGGATTGGGGATCAAGGGCGGTAGCAAAAAAAAAAAATACTACACTTGCGAAGATGATAGTCCCTTTGTTTTAACCCCCGTATGACTTGTGCTTTGGGGCTGGGTGGGGAAGGGGATTAAGGGGGGATTTGTGTTTTTGTTTTTGTTTGTTTTCCCAGCAGCGGAAATGAGGCTGTACTGAAGCCTCTCAGCTGGTCATTGGATACAAAATTTAGAACTTTAAGGGACCTTAGAGGCCAGAGTCTAACCTCTTCATTTTACAGATGAGGAAATTGAAGCTTAGAAAGGTTGAATAATTTACCCAGGGTCAAACAGACAGGATTCTGACACAGGCCTTCCCGGCTCCACATCCAGTGCTCTATCTACTGCACCACCTACCTGCCTCAAGGGGAGCACACATATCCAGAATGGCAGGCCAGTGTTAGCAAGGCACAGGGCATAGTTGGGAAAGATGGGAGACATGGTGGAGTGGACTAGATGTCAGGACACCTGGGTTCTGGTTGTATTTCTAACATTTGACTGCTACTGATGTCCAGGAATGATATAAGTACACTGTCTTCTCAATATTCCTCCATCCCTGGGGCAGCTAGGTGGTACAGTGAATAGAGCACCAGCCCTAGAGTCAGAAAGACCTGAGTTCAAATCTGACCTCAGACACTTAACATTTACTAGGTATGACTTTGCGCAAGTCACTCAACCCCAATTGCCCTGCTCTCCCCCCTCCAAAAAGACAGATAGATAGATAGATAGATAGACATTCCTTCATCCCCCTTTGAGTAACCAGCCTCAAGAAGCTGACGTCTTACATGCCAAAAGCCCTCTTTCATTCCCTGCCCTTAGGCTGCCTGTTACCCTCCCCCGAGGTCCAGCATGCCCTGAGAGGAAGAGGAGGGTCTAATGGTAATGCATGTCTGAGAAGTGCCCACCGGCTCCGGCACAGTTGGCTCAGGCTCTGTGCCTGATACCCGGACCCATCGCTCCTGCCTCTCTCTGGTAATTGTCACCATTATCATCCCTCGTGTGTATCCCTCACTTTATATTTTAGTTCAATTCAACCAACATTTATTAAGCACCATGTAAGGCAATTTCATACCCATTTTCTCCTTTTAAAGAGTCATATAAGGCCAAGAGGGAAGGGGCTTTAGAGATCTAAGATGCCTCCCTAACTTGGCAGTGGGAGGAGGCTGGGCCCCAGAGAGGTTAGGCATCTTGCTCCATATCACACTGCTAATGAGAAGGCTGGGCCAGTAAAACGTAAGCTGCTTAAAGATAGGAAAGGCTTTGTTTCTGTCTTGTCTCCCCAGGGCCTGGCCCAGGGCCTGGAGCAGAGCAGGTGCTCAGTCAGTTCAAATTGAATTGAACTGAGCTAAGTGAGGCCTGGAACCCTGGGCCTTCTTGATCCTTCATCTTGAGCTCTCGGCAGTAGGCAGGGTAGGTATTATCTCAATTTCACAGGTGAGGAAACTGAGGCTGAGAGGGGTTCACTCCCTTAGCAAACACGTATGGTGCACAAGTTCTTCTGCTTCATGCTGTGAGGGAGACAGAGATGGATAAAACAGAAGCCTTGCTCTCAGGGATGCCTCTGCCTTGCTAGACCACAGAGCTGAGTGTAATTCAGGGTGTATG
>CM053581.1:270305244-270332666 GCA_028627135.1 Pseudochirops cupreus | reverse complement strand
CTTTTCTCCATGATGAGTCATGGGGAAGACTGCCCTCTTCTCCCGGGGAAGAGAATAAAGTCCTGTTCTTATCCTAAGAGATCTCTGTGTTTATTTCTTTTCACTAAATTAAGGATGAAGGATATTTTTCATCCCAAACAAGGGGCAGTATGATATGGTGGGAGGAGTGCCAGCTTCTGAGTCAGAGGACCTGGGTTTAAAAGCCTAGCCTGGCTGCTTATCAGTTTAGCTGTGCGAACCAGGACAAAAGGCTTTACTTGTCTGGGCCTCAGTTTCTTCTTTTGTAAAAGGAGGAGTTTGGGCTAGATGATCTCTAAGGCCCTTTCTGGCTCTTAATCTTGTGATTAGGAAAGAGTGACTGCCCAGGGGGAAGGTGGGAACTGGTTCAAGGGGAGTCTGTGGGGGAGGGAGCAGCTGGATGCTGGATGCCACATTTCCTTGGTGACCCACACGTCCCCAGCCATCTTTCCAAGGCGAGATAATCTCTCTGGAGAAGATGAAAAGAATTCTAATTACATCTTTGAACAATATTTGTTTTGAGAGAAGAAAAACAAACCATATGGTGTGGAAGGAGGGTTTGGGGGCTGCATTAAACGGGGATTTGTTTTCCATTTATATATCCAGGCAGGAGGTGATCTGATTGGGGGTGGGGTGGGGATTACTTTGTGTTGGGGTTGGAGATGGGAATGATGTGGAAAGGAATTGACCGTACGTACCTCATACTGTGAAAGCTTCAGGCCTCCTTTGTTCCCGTGTTTCTTCAGAAGCAGGAGAGGGCCCTGCAGAAGATGTGGCCAGTGTGAACTTAGCCACAGCCTAGATCCCCAGGAGTTGTAGGGGTGGTGGTGGGGAACAAATAATTGGCTTCTAGGTAATGATAAAGGGGAGCCTGCCCTGAAGGAGACCACCATTGACTAAAATCTAACTGAATGATGAGGCACCTGCTTGGAGGAAGAGGAGGGAGATGCACCCACAGGAACCGAACAAGAAGACTTGGGCCCCAGAACCTACCTCTTGTGCCAGGGAGACCCTTTGGATGGTTCTTGGCTGTGCTGGCCAGAATTCTGGCTGGCCGCTGTTTCCTGACAGGTGGTTATTTCCTGGACTATTCCATGACAGTTCTGCTAGGAACTGACTGGGGACTATTTCTTGACGAGCAGCTGTTTTATCCCTGTTAACTGTTCTGGACAGGCAGCTGTTTCCTGGACTCTTCCCTAGCTAGCCATCATTCCTGGACAGGGAACTGAATATTCCCTGACAGGAGTGACTGTTTCCCTACCTAGCCACTGTTCTTGGACAGAGAACTGTTGCCTGACTGGGGTAACTATTCCCTCACCAGTGACTATCTCCTAACAGATGGCTGGTCTCTGACTGATTCCTTTCTCTCTGCAGCCTTGTTCACAGAGACTCCCCATGACATGACTGCCCGGAGTGGCGAGGATGTGGAGATGGCTTGCTCCTTCCGGGGCAGTGGCTCCCCCTCTTACTCCCTGGAGATCCAGTGGTGGTACGTCCGCAATCACAAGGACTGGACAGACAAACAGACGTGGGCATCTAACCAGGTAACCCCTTCCAATGCCCAACAGCATCCTCCCTCTCCTCCTTTGCTGGAGATGTGCCTGGTCCCTCCTGTTGACCTTGGGTCCTTGTCCCTTAGACATCAGCTTCTACTACTCATTTGTGTCATAGGGTTATAGGATATGGAACTGAAAAGGATCCCAGAGTGTCAGATTCAAGTAGAAACAAGGTGCATAAGGATCCCTGTGGGCCACATTCCTGCCATTTTGGAAATGTGTGTTCCGCTTGAGGCAGGTAGGTGGTGCAGTAGATAGAGCACCGGACTTGGAGGCAGGAAGGCCTCTGTCAGCCCCCTGCTAGCTGTTTGGCCCTGGGTAAATTATTCAGCCTTTCTAAGCCTCAGTTTCCTCATCTGTAAAACGAAGGAATTGGGCTCTGTGGCTTTTAAGGTCACTTAGAGCTCTAAATTTAGTATCCTATGACCCACATATTAACATTATCTATGTTCTATTATATGTTTTTATTTACTTTGTTAAATATTTCCCAATTACATTTTAATCTGGTTCCCCACTAGTGAGTATTGCCAGCTGCAATGTGGCCCTACCCCGAGGCAGCAGACACCTCTGATCTAATCCAAACCTCTTATTTCACTGTTGAGGAATCTGAGGCTAAAGAAGCTTGAGGTAACACAGGCAGTGAGTAGCAGATTTGAACCCATGTTCTATTTCCAAATCCATTGCCTTTCCACATTTCTCTTTTGTGGAGGTCTGACTTCCAAAGGGGCTGAGCTGTGGGGTACGTGAAGGGTTCTCTCTGACCATCTCCCTAGGGGTCAGTTCCTCTGCTTTGTGATTCCAATAATCTTCCACTTTAGAATCAATAACATTGGGGGGAGCCATCACTAGTCTAGTGGTTCAGAGGCAAACTCAGTAGGCATTTATGGAGTAGCTTTGGGGAAACTAAGAGAAAGAGAAGACATAGTCCCTTTTCTTAAGGAACTCGATATCTTTTAGGAGTGACAAGATATGAAACAATTACAGGATAGTAGGGAATCAAGTGCTAAATATAATATAAGCAGCTGCCAAAATGCCCCAAAACATTCTGGTACTCAGGAAGCAGAGGGATCAGTGTGGTCTGTGTTATCTAGAAAGGCTTTTGGAGGAGGGATAGAATGGAAGGCATTCCAGGCCAGGAGAGGAATGTGGACAGATGCACGGAGGGAGGGGTGAGCCTGGGGTATTCAGAGGACAACGACTGCTTGTCTGGAACAGAACAGTTATGAAAAACTTTGATAAATTAATTCAATAAATACTCAGTGCCTACTGTGTATACTTTGCTAGGTGTTGGACAAGGCAGGGACTAGGTTCTATGATTTTATGGTATAGAGAATCCCAGATAAGGAAAGATTCTGTAGCCAGGAAAATCTGCACTTTCTCTTCAACTGATGGAGTTGCCAATGGCACTGGAAATCAAACCACTTGCCCAGAGTTATACTGCCAGTGTTTATCAGGGGCAAAACTTGAACCCAGGGCTGCCCAGCTTGGGGGACCAACTTGCTTCTCAGTTTCATAATGGGAAAAACCCTACAAACACAGATAACTAATTCACAGTAAAATGTATATAAAGACAGTAGGGAGTTACAGAACAAAGGGCTGATGAAGGAGACTTTGTTAACAGACAATCACAACTTCATGAAACTTAGGTGAAAACTAGGTTTATCACAAGAGAAATGAACATGCATCTGGAACCCGAAGAGTTCTGTCTGTACATATTTGTGATAGTATAACGAAGGAAGGAGGAGAAAACACAAATTTCCACCTAAAGGGCTGTGGCTTAGAAGGGGGAAAGGTTCAGTAAAGGCAGGAAAAGGACAGAACCCTTCCCTGAAGGGGACAAGCAAAGCAGCAGCAAAAGCAGCGTTCTTTTCCCTTGGGAACTGCTAGACCATGAAGATATGATGGTCAGCTTATCTTCCGGGGTCCTAGCTACACAAGCAATTTCTCAGCCTAGTGCAGACTGACTGTTGCTTGTCTTGACTCCCAAGGACACACAGGGAGTCCAGATTGGGATGCAAAGAATACATTATGTCAGCTGGGTGGGGGGCTTCATCCTTGACACATTCAGGGCCTCCTGCATACTCTGGGTCCGTGGTTTCTGGAAAATATGGCAACTCAAAAGGACAAGTTCAGGGGACCCCTTAACATTCCTTAAGAGCTTCCTGGCAGAGATGGCCTTTGAAATGGGCTTTAAACAATAGGTTGGAATCCAGAAGTGAAAAGGGAACAGCACAAGAAAAAACACAAAATTGGGAAGAAGACAGGACATGTTCAGGGGACAGAGATTCATCCAGACTGGCTGAGTGATAATAGCAGCTAACATTTATATAGCCCTTCAAGGTTTGTAAAGCACTTTACATTTATTATCTCATTTGAGCCCCACAAAAACCTGCTGAGGTAGGTGCTATTATTATCCCCATTTCATATATGAGAAAACAGACCGAGAGAAAAGGGACTTGCTTCAGTAGTAAGTACAGAAGCAGGATTCAAACACCAGGTCTTTCCAGCAGGGCGTGATGGCCCATGCCTGGGATTCCTGCCACTCTGGAGGCTGAGGCTGGCAGCTCTCTTGAGCTCAGGAGTTCTAAGCTGGCCGATCAGGTGTCTGCACTAAGTGAAGCATTGATATGGTGACACCCCCTCTCCCCCTAAGGTGCAGTGGGATGGGAGGGGCATTACTAGATTGCCTAAGGACCGGGGAACTCACTGAGCTTGGAAACAGCAGGAGAAAGTCCCTGTGCTGATCAGAGTAGGATTGAGCCTGGGTCAGTCTTTAAAAAAAAAAAAAGCCTCCAAACAAAACATTTGATCTTCCTGACTTCAAATCTTGTGTTCTACTCACTGTACCATCTAGCTGCCCATAGGAAGGAAACAGGCATTTATTAAGTGCCTCTTGTGTCCCCGGCACTGTGCTGAGGCCTTTACAAATATCTCATTTGATCCTCACAACAACCCTGGGAGGGAAGTGTTTTTATGATTCCCCATTTTACAGCTGAGGAAATCAAGGCAAATGGAAGTTCAGTGAATTGTCCAAGGTCACATAGCTAGTGCCTGAGGATGGATTTGAACTCATCTTCCTCACTCCAGACCCAGAGCTCCAGTTACCTTGCCTCATAGCTGACTCCAGTTACTTACCCTATGGGTAGCTCTACCCTATAGGTAGAGAGTGTGGAAGGGAGTCCTGAAAGAGAAGGCCAGAAAGGGAGATGAGTGATGTCATCCTTGTGGGTGTACCCTCCACTGATTCAGATAGAAAGTCCTCCGTGCCTTCTTGTCCTTCCTGCCAGCAAAATCCATAATAAAAAATCCATCCACTTCACTTGTGTCCTCCCCTAGGTTCTGTTAGTAGCTCTGAATTGTCAGTGGAACAGATGTTGAGTAGACATTGACTTTGAGTTCCATGATGGGGATACAGCCAAAGAGAGGAAATAGACCCTGCTTTCAGGGAACTTACACTCTGATGGGTGGGGGGAGGACAAGAACATAAATGCTATGAAATGGGAGAGTGGAAGAAGTGAAGTCCAGGCCTCATGCCCAGAGCTGCCATCTGTTGTCTCTCATGAACAGCCCTCTTTTCTCTTAGTTATGGGCTCATAGGAGATAGAAGTGGGGATCATTTAGTAGAGGAGATGGCAAACAATGGCCTGTGGCCATATCTGGGCCCACTACTATATTTTGTAAGAGCTGTTCTTAGCTCTTGGGCCACTACAAAAACAAATAGTGGAAATGACCTCCTTAAGGTCATGCAGGGAGTAGAAAGTAGAGGTTCAGATCATATGTATCCTGGATGATGCTTGGAGGAAAGTGTTTTGTTGGGTATAAAATGTGACTTATGATTGGTATTTTGCTGGGGAGCTGTGGTGGGAGAAGTGGGTTCATAGATGAGAGCTGATAGACCAGGGGTGGGCAACCTGTGGCCTTGAGGCAACATGTGGCCCTCTAGGTCCTCAAGTGCCGCCCTTGGACTGAATCCAAACTTCAGAGAACAATTCTCTGTAATAAAAGGATTTGTTCTGTAAAACTTGGACTCGGTCAAAAGGGCATACCCAAGGATCTAGAAGGCCATGTGTGGCCTTGAGGCTGCAGGTTCCCCACAGTGGGCAGCGATGTCTTTGTGTTCTGGGACATCCATTTCCCTCTTTGGGGATTGCAGGTATGTTTGGAGAACTCAGCTCCTTCTCCCACCTCTGGGACTCCCCATGCCAAGACCCCAAACTGGAGCGTGGGAGCAAAGCAGGAAATCTTGGTCACTGGTGCCTACACTGGAAGCCTGACTTTGAGGTTCCACTGGCCTTTAGGGTCAGGGAATGAGAGAAGGAAGGAAACCAGTTGGCCCAACTTTGCCTAGATAGTATCCTCTTTCAACTCTGGGCTCCAGAGGTCAGGTCTTTTAGTTCACCCTCAGGAAGAGAGGCAGCTGAGTAGTGTAGATGCTAGTGGCATCAAGGCAGCTTGGTAGATAGAGTGTAAGACTTGAAGTCAGGAAGACCTGAGTTCAAATCCTGCCTCAGACACTTAACTAGCTATGTAACCCTGGACAAGTCACTTAACCTCTCTTTGCCTCAGTTTCCTTATCTGTAAAGTGGAGATCAGAATAGCATAGGGTTAGAGTGTATCTGGCGAGTCAACATATATAAAATGCTTTGCAAGCCTTGTAAATATAAATCCTAGTTAGTTTTTATTAGTGTAGAAACAGCAGTCCTAGACTTGGGGTAGAAGGACCCCAACCCTAAGGAAGGGTGAAGAGTAATAGCCCACATTTCTTTTATACTCTAAGATTTAAAGGGAGTTTTCCTGGCAATAATCCTGTGAAGTAGGAAGCACCAGTGTTATAACCTTCATTTACAGATGAAGAAGCTCATGAGGCTCAGAGATGTCAGTGGACTTACCTATGATCATGAGGCTAATCAGAGCTGGGATTCAGAATAGGGGAGGCCTCTTCTGAATTTTTTGCATCACGTGATTGCTTTCCTGACTGAAGCGACTTCCTTCCCAGGTCAACTCCTTCAGTTTTCCCTCTTTGAATTATTTCTCATCTATCCTACGTGTAGCTCTCTTTGTTTACATTTGTCTGCATTTGTCTCCCCCATTAGATTGTAAGCTCCTTGAGGACAGGGACTGTCTTTTGCCAGTTATTGTATCCCCAGTGCTTAGCACAGTGCCTGACCCATGGTAGGTGCTTAATAAGCATTTACTGAATTGAACTGAATTCTCACAGAGCCAGTCACCTCCACTGATTGGGGTGTGGGGGTCCCAAGCCACTTGTGAGGTAGAGAGGGCTAGCTTGGTATGCTGACCCAGAGGTTACCTGCATGGAGCAGTGGAAAGAGTCCTGGATTTGGAATCAGAGGACCTGAGTTCAAAACCATTATGACCTCCTGCAAAATTGTTTAACCTTCATTTGCGTAAATGATCGCTTGGGTCCCTTCTAGCTCTAATCTGCAAGCTGATGAGAAGTCACCGTGGTCTGTGTCTGCAGGTTTTCCATTCTTCCTGCCCACCTCTACTCTACTGGACGTTGATTTGGGAATGTTTTTAACCAGATCTCTTTCTTTATTCTCCTTATCCCCAACACTGACATCTTCTCACGGGGAATTTTGATAACATCAGCAACAGGATTTGTTGCTCTATCCATATGTTCCTCTAAATAATCCAGGGCTTATCTTCCCTGTTATCCCCTCCTCCATCTTCTTCCTTCCCCCTTTCCCTTGACCCGATCCCTCTTTGCTCTCAGCCTCCCTCCCCTTGTGTTGGATACAGAGCCAAGGTTTCTTTCTTCTTTTCTGTTTCAGCTCACGTAGCAATAAGGCCCCTGCAACAGTAAGCAGGAAGCTTTGGTATCTTCATGCAGATTTATTTTTGTGATGTTAGTTGACCATACATGGAGAGATGGTTGTGCATGGGCTGGGCCTTATGCTCCTGGGAGGAATGGTGTCAACACCAGTCTTCCCCCATGAAACTCTGGAGTAACAAAATTGGAGGGGTTCCCCAAGGTGGCCCTGGATCTCTACATTTCTAAGGAGTATGGTGTCGTGGAAGGAAAACTGAATATTAAGCCAGAGGTTCCTAATTCAAATCCTGGCTCTGCTACTTACTATCTCTATGACCTTGGACAAGTCACTTCCTGTCTCCAGGGTCTGTGTTTCCTCCTTTGTAAAACGCGGGGGTTGGATTAGACAATCTCTAGGGCTCCTTCTAGCTCCAAATCCCATAATCCTACAATAATAATAATAATTAGTAACAGTAATCTCTTATGTTTGTATAGCACTTTCAGTTACTCAGAGTACTTTGCCATGAATTATCTCTTTTGATCCTTGCAATAGCTCTATAAGCCAGGCAGTGCAGATGCTACCTCTCCTCCCCTACTCTTCCACTCGGCCTCCCTCCAGTTTTGCAGGCAGAGAGAATGAGGCTCAGGTGATTGGTCTAAGGGGATCCCTTGCATTCCTAGTCCAATAGACCTTAGAGGAGTTACAAAAATAACTAAGATATGGTGCTTGCCTTTTAGGAGGTTGTAGTCTCATGGTGGAAGAGAGGTAAGGTTGTAGGCAAGTTCCTTAAAGCTCACACAGCATAGATTTAGTAGTGCTAGAGAGGATCTCAGAGATCATCGAGCCCCAGGCCCCTCATTTTATACAGATGAGGAAACTGAGGCACAAAAGTGCTTTGCCTGTCTTCTCACAAGCAGTATGTAGCAGGCTAGGATTCGAACCCAGGTCTTCTGACCTCCAGTCCTTTTGCTCCTGCACTGCCTTCCAGCTCTCTAAGCCTGCTTCCTCATCTGTAAAATCCACGTAATGATATTTGCACTACTCACCTCCCAGGATGGTTGAGCTATAGAAATCTGTGCCATTAAGCTGATAATGGAATACAAATTAGAATATAAATTCATAAGAGGAACATAAATGGCCATGCAATCAGAGGTGGGAGAAATCGCCTCCAGCTGAGGGAATCAGGGGAAGCTTCATGGAGGGGGTGGCATTCAAACTAGACATCTCCAAAGGCCCGTTACTGGACAGCTTTGCTGTATGTGCTTTGTCCTGGAGCTGGCTGGGCTGAGGGAGAGTCAGAGTGAGCGTCTCACCCTTCCCACATCTAGCCATCTACCGGCTCGTCCTTCTGCCCACCTAACCTGACCTTTGTATTTGGGTACAGACATTCCTGCTCAAGTGCGCAGACGTGCACAAATACACACGCAGACAGAAATATATACTTATATTCCAAAGAGCCATAATTGCATGGAGGTGGGGCAGGCAGTGTGGCACAGTGGGAAGAATGCTGGCTATGGAGTCAGACGACTTGGGTTCTCGTCCTACCTCTGACACACCAGCTGTATGAACTTGGGCGAGTTCCTGAGTCTCTCTGAGCCTCAGTTTCCATCTGTAAAGTGAGAGAGGTGGTCTAGGAGGCCTTCTGGCAGCTTTAGGTCTTAGGACTCTGATCCTCCATACTGAGGCACAATTATACTCAGCTGGGTATAGAGCACGTGTGTGCGCGCACCCACACACCCACACCCACACACCCACACCCACACACACACAGATATTTATGCTCCAAAGAGCCATGCTCTCATCTGGGTGAGGAAGCAGCGTGCTACTGTGGAAAGGACGCTGACTCTGGAGAGGACGCAGCTTCGAACCCCTGCTCTGATGCTGATTACCCATATTCCCTTGTGCAAGCCATCTGAATTCCTTTCATCTCAGTTTACCAATCTGTAATATGAAGGGGTCGGGCTGAATGAACTCTGAGGTCCCTTTCATCCCTAGATCTATGATCCTGTCATATTCCATTGGCAGGGCATCACCACCCACACCTTAGTATTGATAGTTTCATAAATTACTGTGGCTCAAAATATTCATCCTTGGGGGCTAGCCCTCTGGGGGTAAGCCTCTCCACACTCAGATGGACTAGTTCTGTGTATCTCACACACACACACACACACACACACACACACACACACACACACACACACTGTCATCAGCACCATACTCAGCCTTTCCAGATGGGTGGAACCTGCCAGCTGCTGGCAATGCTTCCAAGAACCCAGGGTCACCTCCACGCCACAGTGAAGCCCCCACTGGCAAGGCACTGGCATGGAAGATAAATCTATATGCTCACAGGAGGATGTGCAGGTACATATGCATACAACAAAGATGGCAGCCTCCATTCCTACAGCACCTGGCATTTTCAGATTGTTGTCTTTGCCACCACCCTCCAAGGTAGGTGCTGAAAGGATGATTTCCTCTGTTTTGTAGATGAGGAATCAGAAACCCAGAGAGTTGTGATGGATTGACTGACTGATTGACTTAGGGCATAGGATTGAGAGATGGAAAGGAACTCAAGTATCATTTAGTCTAGGGGTTCCTCACCTTTTTTTGGTGTCCTGGACCCCTTTGGAGGTCTAGTGAAGCCTCTGGACCCCATCTCATAATGATGTATTTAAATGCATAAAATAAAATACATACAATTGAAAAGAAAACCAATTATATGAAATACAGTCATCAAATTATTCTGAAGAAAAATCTTTTTAAAAAGTTCATGGACTTCAGGTTATGTACCCTTGTTCTAGTTGGGCTCTCTCATTTGACAGAGGAGGAATTGAGACCCAGAGAACTGGACCCAAAGTCACACCATGTGAGGGTCAGAGCTGGCATTTGAACTCTGTTCAAGGCCCTTTCTAATATACTATCCTGCATTTGATTCATATACATATCAATGCAAATATGCACACTTACAGATACTTGTATGGCTATACACTGACATAAACAGATACATTCATGTGCATATACACATACAAGATTTTAGTATTTTAAAATTGGAAGGGACCTTAGATATCACTTACTTCTCGGCTCTCTTCTCTCCATCCCCATTTTATAGATAAGGAAGCTAAAGTCCATCCAGGTAAAATTACTTGCCTAAGGTTACAGAGGTACACACACACACACACACACCCCAGCATGCTTGCCATGCCGTTCACCCTCTACCAGGTCAGTCAGATATTCAGATATTGGTAAAGGGGAATGAAGAAATCCAGGACATCAAGATACCCCAAAGTGATCTTCAGGGTGCCCCAGAGTTTTGGTCTGGAAAATTTGACCACTAGCCCCACCCCATAGTGATGTCTCTACAGCTGGGCATTCATCTTTTTCCAGCATCATTTTCTCCTGCTCCCTACTCTGTTTCTCTCGTGGCCTTTCTGTCTTCCATTTCATTCCTTTGTTCCCTATACCGAAAATGGCCTCTCTCATTGTCTCTGTCTTTTGTTTGAATTCCTTCCTATCCATCCTTTGAAGCCTTACTCAGGGCCACCTCCATGAAGCGCATGCATGCACACACACACACACACACACATACATACACACAAACACAAACACAAACATGCCTTAGTAGTCCCCCAATCCCACCTTAAATCTCACTTGACCCTTTCCTCTGCATCTCTCTAATACACTCATCATGCACTATTTATCATGTAGTCTAGTGTTCTAGAATATATCGTCTCCCTACCCCACTTCTAGACTGTGAGCTTTACAAGGGCAGGCACCATGTCTTATCATTGCTTTCTCTCTCAGTCCCCTCCCTAGTCCTCTAGAGGCAGACAGTAGACAGCTAATAAATGTTTGCTGAGTGAATGGATGATTGAATAAATGAATATTTTTCTCTGAAGCTCATAGTACAAATTGAAATATCTGACTTAATACGACAGGTGTCGCTCCCTGCTTCCTATCTTCCCCTCCCTATACCCCCCCCTCCCATCTTGCAGCCAAACTAATGTTTTCTCTTTCTCTTTCCTCAGCTAAAAGCATCTCAGCAGGAGGAAGCCGGAAAGGAGGCCACAAAAATAAGCGTGAGTTCTGATCCTGCTTTGCACATGGGCTCTTGCCTTGGACATAGCTGTAAACTTTGCTTTCCTTGACTCAGCAGGGAGCTTGGGGGAGGAGGAACAGCAGAAGAAAAAATGGAACCATTGTGATTTTTAAAGGCTGGAGATTTTTCAACCCCGTTGAATGACAACAACAAATGATAGGGGGAAGGAGAAGGAGGAGGAGCTGGGGGAGAAAATCCATTCTCCATGTAAGGCCAAGGTTATGTGAGGCCTGATGTTTTTTCACTAGGCTTCCCAGTGGCATTTTTTATTTGGGGGAATGAGGACTCTAATGGAGCAGAATCACTATTTTTTTCTATGACAATTGTGCACAAAGCTTCTTGAGCTGACCAGGTGATCTGGTTGGTGGTCGGTAACCTTTTTTTTTTTTGCCAGGAATGAATAAGGAGTCAGCATTTCAGAATCCTAGACTGTTGGAGCTAGAAAGGGCTTTAGAACATGGAATATCAGCTTAAAAGGGACTTTAGAACATAGAATGCTGGGCCTAGGAGGGCCCTAAGAACATGGGATGTCAGAGCTGAAAGGGATCATGAATATAAAATGTCAGACCTGGGAGTGATCATCAAATCTAGTAGGCCAGGCCTGGGAGGGCCCTTAGAACATATAATATTAGAGTTGTAAGGGATGATTGAATCTAGGACACCAGGGTTGGAAGAGCCCTTAGAACATGGGATGTCAGAGTTGGAAAGGAACCTTAAAACATAGAATGCCAGTTCTAGGAGAGACCTTAGAACTTGGAATATTAGAACTGGCAGGGATTATAGACTATAAAATGGTAGGTCTGGGAGGGCCCTTAGAACATGGAATGTCAGAGCTGGAAGGATCATAGAAAATAGAATGGTAGGTCTGGGAGGGCCCTTAGAACATGGAATGTCAGAGTCAGAACGGATCATAGAATCTAGATCACCAGGGCTTGGGAGGGCAGCACACAAAATGTCAGAGTTGGAAGGGACCTTAGGAGCTGTAGTATAATCTAATGTTTTTGTTTTACATATGAGAAGGCTGAGGCCCAGAGAGGGAGAAGCAGCTTGTCTGAGGTTACACAGTGAATCAGGATCAGAACTAGAGATCAGGTCTTCAGCCTCCCAGGGTAGGGCTGATCCTATGGACTCAACGGCATTCATTCATGAATATTTGTTGTCTGCTATGTGTGTAGTCCTGCGCTTGGAACTCTGGGAAATACAGAGAAATTTGGACCATGGTCTCTTCCTTCCAGTTTACAGAGGCTCCAAACTTACTTGGTCTACTGCCCTCTTAAAAAAAATTATAGCATCCCCCCCTCAAAATCTTACAGACTAGGAAAGAAGTCTCAGAGTAAGTGTACGACTGCACCCGAGGCTACTACCGCCCTCCCTTCCTCCCATCGTTCCAGCACCCCCAGGGGGAAGTGTCACCCACTTTGGGAACCTAGTTGAGGTGAAAGGATGCTTTGGTATGGGACACAGGCATCTAAAAAGTTGGATGACAGTAGAAAAGTATTGGGAGGCAGTGATGCCAGCGGTAATCTCCATCATCATCATCATAAATGATAACCCATTTTTATAACTATTTAAGGCTTACAAAATGCTTTCCTCACAACAGTCCTGTGATGTTGGTAGGCAAGTGTCTTCAACCCCACTTTGCAGATGAGGAAACTGAGATTCCAGGAGGGGAAGTGACTTGCCCAGCATCACATAGGCAGGAAGGGTTGGGGCTGGGCCTTTGAGTTCCAGCAGCAATGTTCTTCTTGTCCCTCCGCAGGATCTGCAACACAAAAATCCAAAGCTTCTCTTCTGCCCAGTCTTTGGCCTTTATTGCCTTCAGAATGCTGGAACTATCTGGAGTGTCATTTGACCTTCTCTGAAGTAACATTTGGAAACCAAAAATGTTTTCAGCTCATTGAGCGCCTTCTTTTCCCCCTCCCCAAGGAGTGCCTTTTAGTTCCTGAGTGACCCATTTGCTGCCTGAGCACAGATCGCTTAAGCCCAAGCAGGTGGCAGCATTCTTTCTGTAAAATACTGAGGCTCCCTCTTTTGATTCTGTTTGGGGTTTAAGGAAAAGGGAGTGCAGGCCAAGGAGAGACTAATCTAATTGACTTAGCGGATTAGAATTCCAAGGCTGCTTAGCCCCACGTGAGGGGAATATGAAGATGCTAATTAGTTAAATATAATAAATGTGCTTAGCCCTGATTGCTCCTGCCTGCTGCCTTTGCCCACCCCTCTCTTTGTCCCCCTTCATCCTGGGCTCCCCCTGAGAGATCGACATGTTTTGGGGTTTTTTGTTTTAATTTTTTTTGGACTGATTCACACGTTTTTAAGCTTTTCTTTTGCATCCTACTGCAGGATTGGGGGTCTCTGGGAAAGTCCTCAATATTACATAGATAAATGCACACATCTTGGAGAGAAAGCAGGGCATGATGGAAAAAGCCCTGGGTTGGGAGTGCTAGTTCTGACTCTGTCATTAACTCTCAATCAGCAAGCAAGCATTTATTAAGCCCTATGTGCCCAGCACTGTGTTAAGTAGTGGGGATTCAAAGATGAAAGGAGAAATGGTTTTTGCCCTCAAGAAACTTATATTCCCTTAGAGAAGCTACTTTGCTGTTGTTGGTTGTGTCAGATTCTTCATGACCCCAAATTGGGGTTTTCTTAGCAAAGATCCTAGAGTGGTTTGCCATTTCCTTTTCCTGCTCATTTTACAGATGAGGAAACTGAGGCAAACAGAGTTAAGTGACTTGCCCAGGGTCACACAGCTAGTGTCTGAAGTCACATTTGAATTCAGGTCTTTCTGACTCTAGACCTGTAGCTCTCTCCACTGCATCACCTACTTGCCCAATGAAAAGCTAATAATACTGTTTTAGTGGACCCTGGATCAAGTCTTTTCCCCTTGCAGGGAAGCAATTCTCCCACCTTTACAATGAAGGGTTTTGACTAGATCATTAAGGTTTCTTGTGTCTCTGAGAGTCTATATCCATTGATATGATATACATGATATACCTAATAGAGAACTGGCCTTAGAGCAGTGGTTCTCAACCTTCATAATGCTGCAACCTTTTAATAGTCATATGTGGGCATGTCTGCATGTGGGTGGACCCCCTTGGAGACGGATAGAGGAGGTTCCTAAGACCATCAGAAATATGTGTTTTCCAATGGTCTTAGGCGACCCCTGTGACCCCTGTGAAAGGGTCGTTCAACCCCAAAGGGGTCACGACCCACAGGTTGAGAACTGCTGCCTTAGAGTCAGGAAGACCTGGGTTCGAATCTTACCTCTAACACATACTGAATGTAGGAACCTCGGCAAAGTCCCTTAATCTATCACTGCTCTGGCTCATTCTCTAAGACAATAAACTTCAGTAGGTCACTAAATTAACAGTCATGGGTATAGTCCATATCCTTGTCCCTGTAATGTAAAGATACGCAGAGGCTGGCCCCAGCTTAATGACAGGTTCTAGGTGATACAGAGGCATCTAGGTGGTGCAGTGGATAAGAGCACTGGTCCTAGAATCAGGAAGTCCTGAGTTCAAATTCAGCCTCAGAACCGCACTAGCTGTGTGACCCTGTACGAGTCATGTAACCTCTGTCTCAACTTCCTCATTAAGGAGGAATAATAATAGCGTCTCCCTCCCAGGGTTGTCGTGAGGATCAAATGAGCTTCTATCTGTAAAGTCCTTTTCTAACCTTAAAGTCCTATTTGAATGCTAGCTATTGTTATTTTCCCTCACCCCACCCCCAGAAATTCGTGTGTAAATGAGTTGTTTGGAACTCAGAACAGTGAGAACAAACTTCCCCATAGAAATGGTGTTTTAGTCCGTGGTGGCTGGGTTCCCGGCCAGCCTGCCCAAGCTCATTTCTGCAGTAATGCAGCTGAAGCACTATGTTCTTGCACCCACACCCAGCCCCCATGTGTAAGTAAGATGATTTCTATGGGATCACACTTTCCAAGTGCTAACTGGAGAGACCAGGTCCACACCGTCTGCTTGGCAGCCTCTACTACCTCCACCTTCCCTTGCCATCTGTTTGTACCTACAGCTCATTCATAAGTGAAGGAACTCAGTTTGGGACAGTAAAAGGGAATGCTAGGTTTGGAGTCAGAGGACCTGGGTTCAATGCTTGTGTGGCATTGGGCAAGTGTTTAACCCCTCTGGGTCAGTTTCTTTGGCTGTAAAAAGAGTGGTCTGAACTAGATGACCCCTTTAAAATCCCTTCCAGGTCTAAATCTATTATTCCATAATTAAAATATTCCTAAGTCTGAGGCTGCTTTCACGTATGGAAATATACATGCACATACACATACATAGGCACATATGCATGTGTCTATACTCCAACACAGCAGAATACATTGACACATGTCTATAAGTAAACACAGAGACATGCAAACATTTGCTGACCAAGCACAAAAGCAGTTGTTTTTGTACATAGTACATTTGTTCTGAACACAAATAATATCAGAAACAGCATATTCGGGGTCTTCATTGCTTGGAATCCTCGAACCATGGTTGTTCTTTCCCCAGGCACAGTGCCCCTGCCTCAGAGAACAATGGATCCTGGGAACTGTGGTGGGCTTAAGGTGCCCATTAGACCTGAGGCCAGAATTTCTGCTCTTTGGAGACAGAAGTCCCCAGGGTTAAGGTTGGAGAGGGTCCCATAGGATTTTGGGCCCAGGATGACAGGAGACAGGCTGAATGTACATGGCTGTTGTTGCTGCATACTGTAAGGAATTTAGAATCAGCAGACTTGCAGTTTGAATCCTGGCTCTGCTGACTTCTCCCTGTGTAACCCTGGGTAAATAATTTTTCCTCTGTGGGCCTCAGTTTCCTCATTTGCAAAATGAAGGGTTTTGACTAAGTTGGTATCTAAGGACACTTCCAGCTCTCAGTCTCAGTCCTAAGTTAACCTGCCATAAGAGAAGTAGCAATTCTGAGCAGAGAGCCCTCAGGAGTGACCAAAGGGCCTTGCAGAGAACGGGGCTTCAGTCACTGTTCATTGACTTAAATTGGGTCTGATGAGCTTATACAGTGGTGGAGGAACAGTTTTTTCAGTTCCTGTTGAGACAGTAAAAAAAGCAGACAAGTCTACAAGGCTCTGCCCTTGTGTCCTGGTCGACTGGGCCATCTCTCTAGTCCAGGAATCAGCAGGGGCTGGAGCTGCCCCACATAGCTGTGACTACATGACTTCCATAAACTAGCCACAGCAGTACATCTCCTGCCCACTTCCCCAGCGTCACCATCAATAATTAAGAGGTAGCTGCATTTGTCAAAGAAATGCACAAAGGGGGCCTGTGACTCTAAAGCCCTGCCTGTACAACCTGGTTCTCTGCATACTGGCTGGTCTCCCTGAGCCTGGCTGCCTACATCCATGCCACCATTATGGGGAGGGAGCAGGTCCCACTGGGGAGGAGAGGCTGGGGTGCTGGTGGGGTAATGGGAGGATAATGGTGCTCATCATCACTAAATGTCAAAGCTATCAGAAATCAGACCCGGTCCCATCATTTTATAGCCAGGAATGAGGCCCAGAGAGAGTTTGACTTTCCCAAGGTTAGTCAGTAGATAATAGAGCTTGAACTCAAACTCAGCTCTTCTAACTATAAATACAATGCTTATCATATGCACACACATACACGCAAGCATTCATACTACATTCACACATGTATATGCAGGATATGTGTGTATTTACATACATATATAGCATGCTTTTTTATCTGTCCAAGGTACAAAGATGCCAGAGGGAGAATCTATAATTGGGAATATTATCCTTACATATGTCCAGAACAATATTATAAATCACAGAATCATAGAACATTAGTGCTAGAAATAACCTTCAAGAGAATCTGGTCCATTTTACCAAGGAGGAGCCTAAGTTGTAGGGAGAAAAATGATTCATGTAATGTCATGAAGCTAGGAAATGGCAGCTGGGACTTGAGCCCAGGTCTCCTCACTCCAAGTCCAGGATTCTTTCCATTATATTGTGTTTCCCTCCCTACACTCTGATTTTCAGTCCTTTTTAATTGTGTCCAACTCTTTGTGATTCCATTTGGGGTTTTCTTGGCAGTGATACTGGAGTGGTTTGTCATTTCCTTCTCTAGCTCATTTTATAGATGAGGAAACTGAGGCAAACAAGGTTAAGTGACTTGCCCAGGGTCACACAGCCAGTAAGTGTCTGAGGCTGGATTTGAACTCAGATCTTCCTGACGCCAGCATACCCTGATAAGACTTTCTTAAAGATTTCCCTCACTTTTATCTCTCCAGTTCTCACATCCTTGCCTTGAAGGAGGCTGGGCAGGTATCCTTACCTTCAGTTTCCAGAAACTAAAGAAGCTGATGCAAGGTGGCCCTAGTGAGGCCTTCCTCTGATGCCAGAAGGCAGCCCTGTAAGGTTATGATGGCACAGGGAAACCTCTCAAACCGGAAAGACTCTGACCTTGGTTCTCTTTTGGAATTGTTTCCCTAGATCCTAGCACAGCCTGGCACAGAGTAGGCACCTGATAAAAATTTGCTGATTGATCAAAGTACAGTCCTGAGGGTGGGCTGTCTGTTACCTGAGTACTAGCCAGCGCCTGAAGGTTGGTCCCTAGGAGATGGATTTTTTTTAATCCCAGAAGCTCTTCAAGCAGTCTGCCAAAGGTGCAGAAGGGTTGTTGTCTGTGTTGGTGGAGGAAGCACCCAAACGGTTGATCATGGGAATATAAACTTTGAACCAGAAGACACCTCAGAAGTTATCCAGTCCAACCCAAACATTTGACAGATGAGGAAACTGAGGACTAGAGAGGTTAAGAGATCTGTCCTGAGCATGAAGTGGAAGCAAATAGTGCACTCTGGGCAGAGGGAACAGCAGGAACAGGTATGGAGGTGGGAAAACACTGGATATGCACAGGAAACAAGAAGTCCTGTTTGACTGGGTCAGGGAGTCTGTGGCAAGTTGGAGGAGATTATAGAGGGGTTTCGATAATAGGCTAAGGAGTTTGGACTTTGGCCTCTAGGCGATGGAGAGTCACTAAAGGATTTTTAAGTAAGAGTGATGTGGTCCAAGTGGGCCATTGGGAAGATCTGCTCTTAATCACATACATAATTAAAAAGCATGGTGAAAAGCAAACTGACAAATACTGAGTATCTACCATGTGCCAGGGCAGTTTCAGTGATGAGACTTAGTCCCAGGTCTGAAGAGTAAAGTTCTGAGGAGAGGGATGACAAAATGAAGGGGGCCTCAGGAACAGAGACCTAGGGACACCCACACTTGGATCAGAAGGGGGAGTCTGTCAGGGAGGAGAGCCTGCGACCTCGAGGCCAGATGTGGCTCTCCTTCAGGTCTCAGGTCTACTACTAATTGGCTGTGTTTCTTAGCTTCTTGGAGCTTCCGTTTTGCCACCTTTCATGCTG
Source organism: Pseudochirops cupreus (assembly GCA_028627135.1). NCBI lineage: Eukaryota > Metazoa > Chordata > Mammalia > Diprotodontia > Pseudocheiridae > Pseudochirops > Pseudochirops cupreus. The sequence goes on along the minus strand of CM053581.1, from coordinate 270,313,861 downwards.
AATAATCTCTCCTCCCACCAATGTACCCCATTGCCAGCTGCCACCAGAGTGATGTTATTGTGCCCCTACAATCATGCCCCTCTCTACTAAATCACCGCCAACAAAATCCAAACCTTCAGCAGCACCCTATTTCCTCTTGAATAAAATGTAAACTCCTGACTGACTTTCAAAGTCCTCTGTGTTCTTCCTTTCTGACTTTCTCTCACAGCTCTTCCCTTTCACTGTTCTGAGTTCCATGTGACCTGGACTGCTGGCCTGCTCTCTCCCTATCTTTGTTCCTTTACTTACATTGGTCCCCATGCATGGAATAGATTTCACCATCACCCCTGCCTTTCATTCAGGTCTAAATTCAGGAGTGAATGCCTTGAATCCTTTTCTGACCCCTGACCTTCCCCCATCCATACCCACACCCCTATGTACTTATACCTCCCAAAGTGATTTTCCCTCCTTACACTTCCTTTCTTTTGTGTTTTTCTCATTCTCAATTGTATCAATTATTTGTATACTCTTTTCTTCCTGGCCCATTAAACTGTAGGCTTGTTGAGAGTAAGGTCTATGGTATATGTAACCATGTCCCAGGGCCCAGCACAGACTATTAAGATTACAGGAAAAGGCCTTAGGGATCAATAATTATTTGTGGTTCACTGAATCGAATGCCAAGAACCAGTTAAGACACTGACTGACCTCTCCAGGGCCCATCCACTGAGGCCCTGTGAGAGACTGCAAGTGACATTCCCCTGCATTGTACCTGTGACTCCTTTTATGGAGAGTTCTCATTGAAGAAGTACCAGTCAGAGCACAGCACCCAATGGTGGGTCAGCATTAGTACGGACACATTCTAAAGGAAGGTGTTGGACTAAGAAACTTTAAGGGATCCCTCCAATCTTAGGATCATGTACTCCAAAAGGATGGGACTCTGGGTCTCCTGCTCTGAGGCAGCCACCAAATGTTTTACAGTTTTCCTGATAAGGTTTAGCAACACAGCCCCCGTTTCCCCAAAAACTAGAGGAAGGAGAACGTGTGGCAAAGTCTTCCTTAGCAGGAAGAAGCTGTAGGTTTGGTCATGCCATAATTGGGCTTTGTGTCTTTCAGCATAATTAGGTGCCTAATTGCACAGCTAAACCATGTCAGTGCATCTGCACGAAGAATTCATTATGATTTACGGGCAAAACTCTGTTTGTTAACATTCTCTTCTCCATTTGCCACCAGTTAGATTCCTGTTGGAAGGGCTCAATTTTGGGAAGCATTTTGGAATCAGTGTTTTAAGCAAGATCTGCTTTAAATTTTGGAGCTTCTAAATGAATTAAATAGGAAACAAAAAATCCAGATAGCTCCATTTGGGGACATGCCATTCATTCTGCAAAGGTAGGAGGTCTAACCAAAAATTTGATCCCTAGCTCACTCACTAACTGTGTGGTTTTGGGCCCTCTCTGGGTCCTCTTGGTTTGCCCATTTGTAAAATGAGAGAATTGTACTTAGATCACTTTCAGACAAAATATCCAGTGATATTCTATAAAGAAGCTTGAGAATTGGGTTCATATCCTTCCCCTATAGTCATTAACTAGCTGTGTGTCCCTGGGTGAGTCACTGAGCTTCCTCATGAATGTCCTCAGTGTTGCACAGGGCTGTTGTGAGGGAAGTGATCTGTCAACCTTAAAGTGCTCTCGAAATAAGAGCCATTGTTATTAGCCTCAGCACATCTACTTCCTCTCAGCTCTATTACTTGTACACCTCGCCCCCACCCCCATTACCCTGGAGGATAAGTACCATGTTCATTGTGCACACATTTATGTAGGGGGCTGTCTCTCCTGTTGAACAAATACTGAGAACCTGCCAGCCCTGTGGCAATGAATCCTAATTACCTCATCAAAGGCACAGACCCTGCTGGGTAGAATAGGGAAGGAACACTGCTCCTTGGAAGCCTTTTGCAAAGGCTAGGAGGGGAAGGGCCCTTCATGAAGCCAGAGATGTGAGGAAGGGTAGAGGGAAGAGGGGAGTTTGGGTCAGAGTTTAGGGGTAGGATGCTCCCCTAGAGCTGCCCGAAGAAATGATGGAGATGGGGTGAAACAAGTCCTAGCCAAGAAGTGAGAAGGCTTGGCTTCCAGCTCTGCCCCCACTACTTACTCAATATGTGACCTTGGACAAATCATTTTAACTTTTCCTAAACTTGTTTTTCCCATCTGAAACAATAATACCACCCCTGGGCAGCTGTGGTATAGTGAATAGAGTGTTAGATATGGACTCAGGAAAACCCAAGTGCAGATCTTATTTCACACCCTTTCTAGCTGTGTGACCCTAGGCAAGTCACCAAATCCTTCTGTCTCAATTTTCTCAATTTCTCAATTTTCTCATCTGTAAAATGAGAAGAATAATAGCACCTGCCTCAAAGTATTATAAAGATACTTTACAAGAACCTTCATGTAGTATATTAATGGTATCTCTTTATTAGAGGGAAGCTACGTGGTACGGTGGATAGAGTACCAGGTCTGGAGTCAGAAAGACTCGTCTTCATGAGTTCAAATCCAGCTTAAGACACTTACCAGCCATGTGACCCTGGGCAAGTCACTTCACCCTGTTTGCCTACTTTTGTCATCTGTAAAATGTGCCAGAGAAGGAAATAGCAAACCACTTCAGCGCCTGACAAGAAAACATCAAAAGGGTCATGAAAGAATCAGACATGACTGAACAACAGTAAAAAAATCTATTTATCATCATCATCATCATTATGTGAGAGAATAGGTGTGAAGATGTTTTGACAATTATTAAGTAACATATAAGTGGGAGGAGTGATGGTTTGGCCATTGGAATGAGTACGATCCAAGAAGTGATTGATCAGGGTGGTAGCTTTTAAAGGTGGCACGCCAAGACTTCCTTCCTAGCCAAAAGGGTGAAGGGGGAATAGGGAGAGTGACACCACTTACACATATATCACCATCATCCCTTTCAGTTAACCAACTAGTAAGCACTTTTAGTGCCTACAGTGTGCCAGGCATGGTGCTAGGTACTTAGTAAATGTTTCCCAACACTTTCTCATCCCCCTATCCCTTTACCTTTAACCTACTGAAACATGAAGCAGAGAAATCAGGTTGTCATGGGGAAGAGGTCACTAGCCAGTACCATCTGGGAACTCTCGCCAGCGCAGAGACTGAGGCTGTCTTATTGCTCTTGTCAACACTTCCTTATCTTCACTAAGCAGAGGACAAAAGCAGTGATGCAGATAATCAAAATACCATAGTCCCCCCACCTTCTCCCTCCTCCACAAAGTGCCTAGGATTTAGTAGCTGGTGTTCTATAGCACTTTAAGGTTTACAAAGCTTTTTACATATCTCTCTAAACAACCTTGAGAGGTAGGTGCTACAAGTGTTATTACCCATCATGCTCATGCAATACAACACACTACCAGCTGTTTTGGTGGTAATGGCCTGCTAGAACAGCATGGCAGAGAAGAGCCATAAGATCATCTTGCACAGCCTCACCATTTTGCCAGTGAGGAAACTGAGACCCAAAGAAGGGAAGGGACTTTCCCTAAAATCACCCAGCAAGTGAGTGGCAATCCTAGGATTCTTGTCTCCCAGTTTAGGCCATTTTCTGCTGCACCAGATGATGTCTCTGATGGTAAGATGCTTTGGATTCCTGAGGCACAGGGAGACTGCCTGGCTGGCAGGAGAGAGGGTTGGGGAATTAGGGAGGTGACAGTGACCTGGGGAGTATGTGTGTTCTCCAAAGGTTTCTGGGGGGAGTTAAATTAAGGTGTCATGGTTGTTAACAATACTGACATTTCAAGATTTTGGGAAAGCCAGGTTGAATTTGACTAGACTTTTACTTCCCCCTCTAAGAAATGGGAGTGTAAACATAGCTTCTCTTCCCCCAGCAAAGTGAGATCAGGAGGAGGAGGAGGGCAGTATGCGGAGCACATGGCACTCCCGAGGAGCAGGTCCTCTCTGAGCTCAAAGCATTATTACTCCATTAGTGGCTCGTAGGGTTGACAAATGAAGGATAATTAATATCCGTGAGGGAAACAGATGTTGAGGTAATTCACTCCCCGCTGTGCATCTGAAAAAGCATTTCCTTGGATTCCTCTAAGGTCGGGGACTTCGGGTGAGAGACTAGGCCCAAGAGCTTGGCAAGACTGCTCGAGTCCCTCATTTAGAGGGAATGGAGGGGTCAGGAAGCCAATCTAGCTCGTCTGATTGTCTGGGCCTCCAACCGATTCCAGGTCCTGGTGCCTCAGAGGAAGCCCATCACCCTGTGCCTCCCAGCTAAGAGAAACATGGGATCCTCAGATGGAAGGGTCACTCAGGGGTCTTCTCATCCACCCCTGTTTCCTGGTGGGATGGCATTTCACTTCTAAGGAAAAATGATTATTTCTCATCTGCAGAACAAGGATAATAACACACTCCTCATCTCACAGGATTCCTGTAAGTACAGTGACTTACAAACTGTGAACCACCATAGAAATAAGTGCTAGTATTATTCTTCTTTTACTAGCACCTCAGACTGATGCTTCATTATAGTATGGACCCATGACCATGGATTTTCTAAGGCTTTGGTAGTAGATTGCCCACTATCTCAAGTCCTACCATATTGGAAAGGCTTAGAATACAGAGCTGGAAATGGTCTGTGTATGTCGGCCAAGAACAAGCCTTCTCAGATGTGGAGAGGCTCAGAACACAGAAGGGTGGTCAGCCACTCGGTCATGCTTTTGACCATGGCACCTCACAGAACCATCTATGAAGTCATAGGGGGCTGCAGTCTGTATTGGTGGACTAAGCATCCACCCCAAGGAAACGGTGGGTCCTTAAAGCATAATCATCATCTCTATCATCATTGCTATCTTGTTCTCATCTTTTTTGATGGGATTCAGCTAGAAATAGTTTGAGGACAAATAGCTATCTTGCTATTATTCATTTATAATTAATGTCCCATGGACTGTTGTGTGGATGGATAAAAATGACTGGTTTTTGGGAATTGAATAGAAATATTAGGATTTAATATCTTCCTCATAGGCTCTAGTGCTGGAAGGGACCATAAAGATGATCAGTCCAACTGTCTCATCTTACCTCTGAGGAAATTGACAGGGAAGTCTTAGAAAGAGTATGTGGTGATGAAGGTCCTATAAGTTTCAATTAGCAGAGGCAGAATTCAAACCCAAGTCTTCTGACCCCAAATCCACTGTGATCTTTCATCTATGTCTTGCTGCTTTACAGATACAATTTCCTTTACTGTAGGATTTATTAATTTTTTTGTGTGTATTAAGTGAGTTTGACAGCCTGCTGAAGTCTTAATGTTTTTAAATGCTAAAAATAAAATATGTAGGATTGCAAAGGAAGCTAATTATATTAAAATGCAATTATCAAAACATAAAAAACAACAAATTCAGAATTCTTAGGTTAAGAACATCTGCTGTAAACCCCAGGCCAGCCAGTCTTTGCTATTCCAGCTCTTGGACTTCTCTTTGGTACAATCTCCCATCTCTTTTACTGGGAAAGAGCTCCAACGCCCAAAGGCAGCTCAAAGCAAAGGTATCTCTCCTTTCTTCAATGGACAAGGCCTTGGCAACTGTTTTAGGATGCTAACTTTTCTTGAACCAAACCTCTTCAAAGCCAAGGGGATCCTAAAGTTGCATCTCCGTGGAGATATCCTTGGGTGCCAGTCAGTTCTTGCCCACACCTATCCACTCACCTCATCAACCTCTCACACTCTAGCCACATTAACTCTTTAGCTGTCGACAATTCCCTTGTGTCTTGGAGTTTCTTACCTCTAGCTAATGCAGATCCATTCTGTTGCACTGTAAATTCAGTGTAAACAGAGTCTGGCTGGTGTACTTATTGTGGGTTGTGCCAATACACAAGAAACTCAACTGTTCACAGAGACCATGACCCAAAAACAATGGTATCAGCCCATGCTCAAATTTGAGGAAGAAGGAGAATGATGATGGCTGCCAGGCCACTTTAAGACCACAAGAAGCTGACCTACTGCCCTGCATTGGTCCCATGGCCAAGCAGTTCAAGGGTTAAGATGTGGGATTTTTGAGGGCAAGGCCATGGGATATGATCTCATTATAGACTGGTTAGTTAGCTTTGCTCTCTTCTGTTGGCCAGAGCCATACCGCAATTCAATACTATCTCCATTTTTCAGAATCCTTGTCCTCTTTCAGGACTCAGCTTAGGTCCCACTTCTTCCATAAAATCTTCCTTGACTTACCCTATTTTTTTGGACTAGTTGATTTAGTATGTTTTTATGCAGGTACAATTTGATTACTCCACGTAGGATGTATGCTTCTTGAGAGCAAGGACTGTTAGATTGTTTTCTTTTATCCCTAGGCCTAGAACAACACCTAGTATAAGTAAGACACTTACTACAGGTTTGCTAAATTTAATTGAGTTGTATGTAAATACAATTGTGTGTCTTTAGTTACAAGGAGACTACAGAATTCTGGAAAAGACCAACAAATCTGTAGGTCATTCTTCTTCTGGAAGGAAAAAAAATAGCTGCGCATGGTAGTGCATTACTATAATCTCTGCTGCTGGGGAGGCTGCAGCTGGTGGATCGCATGAGCTTGGGAATTGGGAATTGTTATCAGTCTGGGTGTCTGCAATAAATCTGACATTAATATGCTTAACCCTGGGAATGGTGCTGCCTTAGGAGGTATAAAGGGCCAGGCTGGAAATACAGCAGGTCAGAGCTTTAGTTCTGATCAGTAGTGGGATTGGGCTCATGAGTGGCCACTGTCCTTCCAGCATAAGAAGGAAAGAAAGAGAGAGAGAAAGAAAAAAAGAGAGAAAGGAAGGAAGGGAGGAAGGAAGGAAGAAAGAGGAAAAGGGGGAAAAAAAGAAGCAACCCATGGTGCATGTCCTAACATGTAAATTAGAAATCACGATTTTGTTATTATTCCTGATGATAGTTGAGTTTTATCATCAGTAATACAGAATGTTAGGGATAAAAAAGGCCTTGGAGACTACCAGATCCAACCTCCTCACTTTACAGAAGAGAAAACAGAGACCCAGAAAGAAGTGAATTGTCCAAGGTCAGAGTTAGTGGCAGAACCAGAACAAGAATGTAGGTCTTCTAATCCAGTGCCATTTCCCTATTTCACTGGACTGTCATGCCACAAAGACAATACACATTTGCTGGAGTGCATCTCTAGAAAGCTTAAATTAAAATACATCTTACCTGGAAATGTTAAATGTTAAAATGTTACCTGGAAGTTTACTCCCCAACCCTCTCCCACAAGCACAGGCAGCAACTGGGGCTGGATGATCAGATTATCTGCCAAGGAACAAGACCTAGAGCAGGGCAATCTCAGTGGGAAGAGATTCAGAGACATGCCTTTAGTGTGGCAGTGATGATGATGATGATGATAATCTGGCATTTGCATAGCTTTTTAAGGTTTTCAAAGTATATTTCAAATAGATATTATCACATTTGAGCCTCACAGAAGCCCTGTGAAGTAGGTATATTAAATGTCAAGTGACTTGCCCATGGCCAGTAAAAAGAGATTTGATCCCAGGTTCTTCCTTACTTTGGAGGCAGCTAAGTGATGTGGTAGATAGAATGCAGGGTCTGGAGGCAGGAAGATTCATCTTCAATAAATTCAAATCTGGCTTCAGACACTAGCTGTGTGACTCTGGACAAGTCACTTAACTGTTTGCCTCAGTTTTCTTATCTGTAAAATGAGCTGGAGAAGGAAACAGAAAAGCACTCTAGAGTCTTTGACAAGAAAACCTCAGAAAGGGTCAACAAAGAGTCGGATATGACTGAAAAACAACTGAATCACAAAATCTTCCTTACTTCAAAGCCAGCACTGTTGCTACTATCCAGTGTTACCTTTCATAGACTCTGTGGCAGTGCACAGACTCTGGACAAGAAGGGCAGACCCAGGGCACTGATGGCTGTCTTCCTTGCATTTCTCATTTGGAAAGGCATTGTGGACTGATAGAAAGGGTGCTGGAATGAGGAGTCTGGGAGGCAGGAAACCTGATTTTAGTGCTTTACTAACTGTCATTATAGACAGAGCTTTCAGCCTCTTGGAACCTCAGTTTCTTCATCTATAAGATGGAAAAAAAAATGAAGCAGTGTGGCATAGTGGAAAGAGCACTGGATGTGGAATTGGGACTTGGGTTCAAACCATGCCTCTGCTACATTCCTGTGTAACTTTGGTCAAATAATTTCCCATTTCTGAGACTCTATTTTGTCATTTATAGAATGTTATTGTTCAGTTGTTTTTAGTCGTGTCTGACTCTTCATGACCCCATTTGGGGTTTTCTTGGCAAAGATACTGGAGAGGTTTGCTATTTCCTTCTCTAGCTTATTTTACAATTGAGGAAACTGAGGCAAACAGGGTGACGTGACTTGCCCAGGGTCACACAGCCAGTACGTTTCTGAGGCCAAATTGGAACTCAGGTCTTCCTGACTCCAGGCCTGGTGCTCTATCCATTGTGTCAGCTAGCTATCTATTTATAAAATGAGGTCATTGAGGGCGGAGCCAAGATGGCGGCGTAGAAGCAGCAACATATCGCAGATCTCACATAGCCACCCCAAAATACCCATAAAATAGGACTCTAAACCAATCCTGGAACTCCAAAATGCACACAAAGATACTTCCCACTAAAGTCAG
>CM053581.1:270279720-270304744 GCA_028627135.1 Pseudochirops cupreus | reverse complement strand
AAAAAAAAAAAATAAAATGAGGTCATTATATTAGATGATCTCTAAAGTCTAAACAGTCTCTAAAGATCTCTAAAATTCCAGTTCTAAATCCCATTATCTTATAGAGTTATTGTGAGGAAAGTGCTTTGTTTGTAAAGTTTAAAATACTCTAGAAAAAGGAGTCATTTTTCTTCTCATCCCCCACCACCAAATGGTAATATTCATGAGGGCCCTGAACAAGGTCCCTCCTAAACCGTTGGAAAGCCCAGCTAGCTGGGTCCACTGCAGGGTGAACAGTAGCAGCCACTCCTCGCCGGGTCCTCATCTTTCCCTTCCCCTCTGGCACAGAGCCAGGGACTCAGGGCGGGCTATAAATCGGATTTATTGACCCAACCTGAAAGCTGCACCCACTCTTGCCGTGAGTAAGTCTTAAATTTCATCAGGTGATAAATACCAGGAGAGAATCAATTTGGTATGAAAGCTAATTAGCTGGCGAGCTGGGGCATCGATCTTAGCCTGATGCTTCTTGGAGGGGACTAGGTCATTCAGCTGTGGAGAAAGGGGGAAGCCAGGGATGGAGTGGGGGGGGGTGGCAGTTGGGGGGGGGGGGAAAGGAAGGGCCTCAGGACAAATTCTGCATTCCTTATCTGGATTTTCTTCCTCAGAGAGGGGAGGGATTAAAAGAGAGGCCTAGGTTATTGGGAGAGGGTTTTTGAGGTTAAAGAAATGAAGTTGGATGGCCTCAGCATAATTTCATTTGTAGGAGTAAGGAAATGGGATAAATTCCATTGTTTCAATAGGAGAAATAGACTTGCTTCCTCTTCTGTAGAGAGAGGTGGATTAGATTGATTCTAAAGTCCCTTCCAGTTCTAAATCCTACAAAATAAGGAAGTGAGGAGTCTAGGGTTATTTTTTGGGAGATATAAAGATGTGAAGTAGTCCTCACAAGTCCTTCTCCTAGTCAAGCTTTGGGGATGATGGAAAACCTGGAGATGTGTCAGCTTCTTCTGTCTACTCCAATGTCCCTACCCAGCATTTTTCTGAAGAAGAGAAGGGGTGGAGTGCTCCACAGAGAAACTGTCTAGCCTCTGGAAGGTCTGGAGAGTAACAGGGGGACCTCAGGTTGAGCCCTTCTCTACTAACTGGATACAGTATGCCAATATTGGGAATTTAGCATGTTAGCATTGAAAGGTGATAAAAGATACAACAGGATCAAAAATAAGATACTAATTGATATTTGGATATAGGATCTTAGGTTTCCTTTCAGTATTTTTGTTCCCCAGAAAGATTCCTTTCCCTCCTGCTCCTGCTCCTCCTCCTCTTCCTTCTTCATTCTATTCAACTCAGTAAACATTTTTATGCACGTACTATATGCAAGGCCCTGGAAATACAAAGACAAAAATTTTAAATAGCCCCTGCCTTCACATTGCTTATATTACACAGGAAGATAAAACATGTGAATGTATAAATAAGTAAAAGGTAATTGGAGGGGGGAGAGACCTAACAACCAGGAGTTTCAAGGAAAGCTTTCCTAGGAGATGAGACAGGAATTGAGCTCCGAAGGAAATGAGTGATTCTATGAGGTGAAAGTGAGGATGGAATGCATCATAAATTTATAATAACAATGATTTAGCCAGTTAATTAGGTGTACTTATTAGGCACCTTACTTCAAGGACCCATGATTTCATAGTAGTGGCCTCTCTCTCCACTGATGCATATCATAGCCCTTCTATGGTTTATGAGTTAACATGATGCAAATGGAAAAAGCACTCACTCTGGATTTAGAAGGACCTGGCTTCAAATCTCACTTCTGCCACTTACTCTCTTCGTGACTTTGGGCAAGTCACTTAACTTCCCTGAGTCTCAGTTTCCTCTTCTGTAAAAGGAGGGGTCTGGACTAGATACCCTCCAAACTCTTACCATTCTAAATACATACTAGAAAGCAAAAACTGCATCAGTCACAATAATTCATCATCGAGGGGCCAGCTTTCTAGTGACAAGCTTCTCCACGCTTAGCTCAGTTGCCCTTCAGGTAACAGACATACAGATGGGTCAAACATCAGGTCCACGTTGAAGCTTTCCCAGCTTGGTAGGATCTGCTAGAGGTTGCAGTTCACTAGTGTAGGCTTTATGACCCCATAGTCATCCTTTTCAGGCCACAGGGAGACATAACATGACATAAAATATTTCCCAGTTGTCTAGCTTTACAAGGTATAATACTGTGAGGTTGTTAGTATAAGAATCATTATCTCCATGCTATATGTTGGGGAAATGTGACTTAAAGTAGTGAAGTGTCTTGCCCATGATCATATGGCTACTGTCAGAACTGGGACTAAAACAGATTCGCCAAGTCTAAGTCCAATGCTTTTTTCAATACATCATGCTGCCTTTGTGCGTGTGCGCACACACACACACACACACACAAACTTCCACTTATATAGCACTTGAAGGTTTATAAATTGCTCACCTTTCAACAGTTATTCAATACTAATAATCTCTAGTGTTTGTATATCAGTTTAGACTTTTTGAATCTGAAAGAGGAAGCTAAATATATTTTTAAAAGGGAGCTGACACTAAGACTGGAAGTGTGCATTTTCTGGACCTGCCTTCGGGTCTCTTCATAGTGACAGCTTAAATGGTCACTCAGGACTACATGGGACTGGCCAGAGTATGGCATGAGGCTACAGTAGCAGCAGGCTGACCTGATATAAACAGGACAGTTCATAGTGATAACATCTCAATTCACAAGGAACCAAAAATAGGAGAATTTTCAGGGGGAAAAGTGTTCAGTTATCAGAGCAATTACATGATAGTCCAAGAATATAGGAAACAAAAGGAGGAGACAGGTCTAGACAGTCCAGAAGAATAGGTCAGGAGCATGGAAATGATGGGATCCAAGGAGTAAACAGGAAAACATGGCGTGAGGTCAGGCAGGTTCAAGAAACCATGTGTTTAAACAGGCTTGATGTTGTACTAGGAGTTCATATACAATTTGATTCAACATGGGGAGTGTACCAGGGTCCTTTTCTCATATGGTACAAACTCTGCCCTCGTGTATTAGCTTCAAATATGGATGGCTTCCAGAACTGTGGACAGCACCCAGGATGTGGGATAGATCTCAGCACTGTGGACAGTTCCCAGAGGCTAGTGTTTCCTACTTGGAAAATAGCTCTGTCTGAGCTTACTGACAGTAGAAAGATTTGAGCCAGTCTTGTCCCCAGAGGCTCCTAGGGGAAAGTCTGCAGCCTGAGGGTACCTTCCAGTCATCAGATGCTTGTTACCGTCAGGCAGTCAACAACTATTTGGGCAGCACCTTCTTCATAGTATGATAAAGTAGAGAGAACTCTGGTCTGGGACTTAGAAAACTATCCTCCACTCTGCCACCCATTCACTGTGTGACATTAAGCAATTCTCTTCCCCCTCTCTGAGGCTGTTTTCTCTGTAAAATGAGGGGACTAGGTGATTCCAAAGGTCCCTTACAAGGGTGTCATTTTGTGTTATAAGTTCCAAGGGCCTCTCCAACTCTTATATGCTGTGTTCTGTGTTATAAAGATCCTACCAGATCCAACATCCCATCTCTATGTTCAAAAGACCATCCCAACTCTGTCACGTTTTATACTTAGGACCTCTTCATCTCAAACAGTGTGTATTCCTGGGGCCCTTCCAGTTTTGCCATTTTATGTTCTCTGTTCTTTTACAGCTCTGATAGTCTCTGTTTTGCATCTCTCATTTCAAGGAATAGTATCATATGAGTAGTGCAATCAATGAGAGCTCTGAGAAGAGCAAGAAGTAAATCCCACTAGATTTTAAATTCATTTTACCCCAGGCCTTGATCTTGGGGTTTGTGTATGGATTTTGTAGAAATGTACATTGAGAATAGAGGATAAGAAAGAAACTCCTTCTCTTATGGACTTGGGTCTCATTGGACTGATACCTGATGCATTGGTTCTGACCCATATCTAGTATTTCTTCATCCTGTCACTCTGTGTCTCCCATCCCCTTTCTCTCCTCTGTCTTTAGGTGGTCAAGGTGGTTGGCAGCAACATCTCTCACAAGCTCCGCCTGTCCCGGGTGAAGCCCACAGATGAGGGGACCTACGAGTGCCGAGTGATTGATTTCAGTGATGGCAAGGCCCGGCACCACAAGGTCAAAGCCTACCTTCGAGTGGACCCTGGAGAGAACTCTGTCCTTCATCACCATGGTCACGGCCCCTCCCTCCACCTGCAGGATACCCCACTGTTGGGGGGGCAGCCTGCAGCTCCTGCCCCACCCCCACCACCCCCTAAGCCAGGCAAGGAGCTGAAGAAGCGGTCAGTAGATGCTGCCTGTGCTCTGTAGACTGACACTCCTTCGTTCCCCTTACCCACCCACCCCACCCTGGTGGCTCAGAGAGAGTGGGAGGGTCATTCCTTCCTTAGTCCCTCTGCCTTTCTTTCTTCCCTTCCCTCCTCCCTCCACTGTATAGAGTGCATGAGGAGCAGGGTCTGGGCCAGAGGAGTGCCCTGGATCCAGACGCCACTGAATTGATGTTGGCCCAACTGGGCTCTTGTGTGTCCCCCAGCAGTGGACCTTGTTGCTCTCCCCATGCTCAGCATGTGAGCCCTTGTACCCTTCCTTCAGCCAGTTTTCTCCTCTGTAAAATGAGGCAGTTGGACTAAATGATCTCCAAGGTCCCTTTCTGCTCTAAACCCTATTCTTCTGTGGCCATTGCTTTTTCAGGTTCTTCTAGAAGTGGAGAAGGGTGGGTGGGTGGTGTGGGACTGGGGCTTTGGAGGCTGGCAGGAAAAAGGCATTATAGGGATTCTGAAGCCATGGCCATCAGAAATTGGGGGTAGGGTAGGGGTGCTGTTCCTGTGCCACAGGGTCTAATCTCTCCACACCTAGGGGTCCACGCAATGCCCCATCTCATTGCCAGCTTTGGTGAAGTCCTGTGTTTTGCTTTTCTTGTTGGGCCCAGACCCAAAGATCTAGCTCGCTCTTGCTTTGATCATTGCCCCCCTGGACACACTTTACTCCACTTATCATCCAGTTTCATTGCTGTGCCAGGATCTGGCCATGCTAAACAAACAGCTAGTCCCACTACCCACACTTGTATATTGTAAATAGCAAATAGCCCAGATGAATGTTCTTTCTTTTGATGTGTATGTGTGTGTGTAGGGAGGTCAGGGGAGAGGGGGCAGCAGAAGAGGAGAGGTTGTCATGAGAAGCCTCCCTCTTCAGTGGGGCTAGAATATATTTGAAGGGACCAAAAACTGGGAACCCCTGGCCCTATAGAATTGCAGACCCCTCTGAAAGTCTGGCCCCAGCAAGGAAGATCCCTGCTGTCTGGATGGGCCCAGGACTGAGGTAGGTGGGGAGGGGCTGTGAACAGTCTTTATATCTTTATACTTTGTATTTCTGTGGTTCCTTTCATCCCAAGCCTTCCAAATAAGCTATTGTTCCATTCCCTGTTCTTGAAAGAACCTAGAATCAAACCTAGGAGCCCCCTTATTTTTCAGGGCTCATTTCTGGACCCTCCTCCCTTTGCCACCTTCCTCTCCCCTCCATGCAAAGTTTTGCACCAGCAGGGGCCCCACCTTCCCAACCTCACTTCACTTCAACCTGAGGTTTCTCCCTGAAGGCCCCCCTCCCTCTTCCTGTCCACTTCACAAACTCCAGGGCCCGTTCTGATCCAATGCAGCTGAGTCCACCTCTCTGAGGGGATCCTCTGGGGCCCAGTGACAACTCTGCCCAAGGCCCCATCCCTTTCTCATACCCACACTTGCATCGTCTTGTCCTTTTTACCCCTCTGCCCCATGAGGATTTGTAAATATTTCTAATGGGCCAAACCCTCCACCCCCATTTCCCCCATAGAAACACACACACACACACACACCACACGCACACAACACACACACACACACCACACGCACACAACACACACACACACACACACACACACACACACACACACACACACACACACACACACACAGGGTTCTGCCCTGGCCACTGCCTGACTGAAGAGGGAGCATAGTGAGAAAGGAGAGGGCAAAGGTTCCTTAGGTAGAGACCCCTCACAAGTCTTTTGCATCAATACAGAAGGGTGTGACCACAGGTTATAACATTGGAGGCTCAGCACCTGCTGGGCCCCCTTCATATCCACATGATCCAATCTGTGATTATCAGCCTTGCTGAAGTGAATAAAGCTGTTTAAATGAACTTCTGGCTGAGTGTCTTTCTGTGACAGGAGTCAGTCATTCATTCAGTCCCTCAATCAGCAAGCATTTTAAATCACCCACTAAGTGCCAGGTACTGGGAACACAAGGCCAGCAGTGAAACAGAAAGGGAATACCCCTCATTTTCTACCCTGGCACTGAGAGTTAAACTTGACTTCATTCACTCATTCAACAAGTTCTCTTTAAGGCCCACTAGGCTTGGGGGTTGATAAGAGAGGGAGCAGTCTCTCTGCTTTGGGAACTCAAGAGCAGTTGAACTGAGAAAGAACTAATTTTTTTGAAGGGACAATACAGTAATTGCACTGCCAAAACATATTTAACACCTACTGTACACAGAGAATTGTGCTTAGTTCTATAGGAAATAGGAAATTTAGATAAGACAGGGTCCCTGCCCTCATGGAGTTCCAAGGAATAGACGTTCACAGATAACTACTTTTCTGTTACCTAAAATGAATTGTACTGACTTGAAGCACTGTTAGAGAAATCATTCTTTTGTGATGTGTAGGACAAGCTAGTTTTTGGATGGGAGATGGGGAATGGAGCATTAGTGTTGGGAACAAATCGGACGTGAGATTGGAAAAGTAAGTTGGGACCAGGTCATAGAGGACCACGGACTTATTCTGCAGGCAGCGAGGAGGGCCCTGGGACCTGGCTCTGATAATTGTGTGATCTTAAACAAGTCATTTCACTCTATGAGCCACAGTTTTCTCATCTGTAAAATGAAGGGATTGGACTAGATGATGTCTAGGGGCCCATTCAAGTCTAGAACCTATATTCTTCAGGGTCTTGAGCAAGGGAGAAATGTGATAAGAGCTGTAGATCAGGAGCTATCTGTTGGACCTTTGCAGGGTAGATTGAGAAAGAGAGGAGAAATCGGTTGGGGAAGTGTCATAATAGTCTGGGTTGGGGCAGCTAGGTGGTACAGTGAATAGAGCACTGACCCTGGAGTCAGGAGGACCTGAGTTCAAATTTGACCTCAGACATTTAACACTTACTAGCAGTGTGACCTTGGGCAAGTCACTTAACTCCAATTGCCCTGCCTTCCCTCTTCCAAAAAAAAAAAAGACATAATAGTCTGGGTATCACGTGTTGATTGATGGCTTCATGGGGTACTTGGGCTGAGAGAAAGCTAAGAGGATGGAGGCAGCTCATGAGAAACTTTCATTGGAGGCAGAAGGACCACTCTTCAAGATGCTTCACAGAAGAGTCCCTATGGTAAGGGTTGGACTAAATCACCTCTGAAGGTCCCTCTCACAGACCTAACAACAAGGCTTCTGAAAAGCAAGGTCTAGAAGGAGGAAGGAGCAGGGCACTCAGATGAACCCTTGCCCCACTCACTTTTCCTTAGATTTGCAGTCAAAGCATTTGGGTTTGAATTCTGACTCTTCTACTTTTCCCCTTTGTGACCTTGGGCAAATCATCTCTTCCTTCTGGAATTTAGTTTTTTCATTGGTGATAAAAAGGGAAAAGGAAGGGGATGAAGTAGATAATTTCTAAGGTTCCTATAAACCTTATTACTTCCTCCTCTCATGAGCCTACATATCCAACTGCTGGAAAATGGAGGATGGAGGCCACCAGCTTGGGCCAGGACTGTAAGGGATTTTGAGTCTGCTAGCCTTCCTGGCCTTGGAGTGGTATCTCCTTCTGTCTCCTAGCTCAACTGAAACAGAAGGACTTTAGCTAGAGATATGGGAAAGAAGAGAAAATAAGACAAACCCAGGGCCCCAAATTTCTAATTTTTAGAGCCCAGGGACCCAATACTATAATGTCCTTAATTTAGCCATGGCAAGGCAGGGAGTGTTCCTGGGTTAACCAGCCTTGCTTCTGGATGACCCTACCACAACTGCTTCTTGGGTTAAAAGAAGGCTCTGTCATTGACCAAACCCAGTTCCTCCGTTACCCACTTTAAAGATCCTTTCTGGTCTCCTAACTGGCTCTCATCTAATTTGCAGTGCTGAGATGAACTGGATGTGTTTAGAGAATAGGAAATTCAGAGGGTGTATAGACAGGATCATTGGATTTTAGAGCCATAAGGAACCTTAAAGATCACCTCATACAACCATCTCATTTGATAAGGGAGAAAAATGGGAAGTGACTTATCCTTAGTCACTCAGCTATTGGGCTGTAGAGGTTTTATTCACACTAAGGTCTCTTACCCCAAATCTACTGGGCCCACGACACTCCCGAGAACCACACTGAAATGTAATTGGGAAATACTTAACAAAATAAATAAAAATACAATAAAACATAGATAACATTATATTTTAAAACTATGTCAATATGTAGCCTAAAAGGGACCCTTACGTTCAGATTAGTGGTCCTATTTCTGTTTGAGTTTGGCACCACAGCAACGTTCCCCAGCCCAGGGCCTTGCCTTCTGCCTGCTCTCACTCTCTTGGGAGCCCTGGGACTGTGGAGGAGACAGTGTGTTGAGCCAGGGCCTGTGGTGTAGGGTGCTGCTGCTCAGGTTCCAGACATAACAGTGGTGGCAATTCATGGGCCTCTAACACAGCAGAACATAAGTTTCTTGAGGTCAAATAATGATCATTTGGGGCTTTGTTATCCCCAGTGCCTAGCAGAGCTCTTGGCCACATAATGAGCACTTAATAAATGTTTAGTGAATTGATGTGAATGAAGGTTTATAAAATGCTTTCCTCACAACTTCCTGGGAAGGCAGCTCATACAAGGATTCTTAATTCCCATTTTACAGCGGAAGATACTGAGGCACAGAGAGAAATGGCTCGCCCCAAATCACCCAGCTAATAAGTGTCTCCCAGGTCTCGTCACACTTTCTGTTCCACCCCATGTCCAGACTCTGCTGGATCCTTGTAAGAGTCGTTAGCTTGTCATCTGACTTCAGTTTACTGATGAAAAGCCTGAGGTCTGAAGAGGGAAGGACTTGCCCAAGGTCACACTACTAATAGGTGACCTATCCCTTCTCTTCTCTTCCTTCCTTCCCCTCTTCCTCTCTCTTCCTAGAAAGAGCCAATCCAAACCTTGCCTAGTTCTACCTCTCTGCCTTTGTTTTAGGGGCAGTTAGTGGAGAGGGCTCTGGACTTAAGTCAGAAAGACTTGAGTTCAGATTTGACCCCAAGACAAGGCACCGGCTGTGCAGCTTTGGGCAAGTCCCTTAACCTCAGTTTCCTCAGATGTAAAATGGAGAAATATTAGCACCTGCCTCCCGGGCTTGTTGTGAGGACCAAATGAAATAATATTTGTGATGCACTTAACACAGCGCCTGGCACATAGAGGGTCTGGCTAAATACTTGTTTCCTTCCTTCGCTCACAAGGTTGGGCCTTCCTCCTCCACCTCCTCCTTCTCCGCCTATTTCAGTCTTTCCTATCCATCCTTCAAGGCTGAGGTTATTCATCCACAGACTATTGTTTTAAATGCTTTAAGGGATGCCCTTGTTTATGTCCCCACTGGCTGCCCAACACTTTTATTGCAAAGAGAAACAATAAAACAAAACCAATGACACAGGGACCATACCTGCCAGGACGGTCAGTGTTGGCACCCTTCCTCCACATGGTCTCCCATCCCTATGTGGAGAAGAAGGAAGAGTGTCTTCTTGTTCACAGTATGTTCTCAATAAATGTCACAACATAAGATCTGATTTCTCTGTCTTTTAGTGTGGTTTTTATTTACATCACTATAGTCATCATGACCACGGTTCTCTTGACTCTGCTTTGACAGGCTGGGCCATTTTGGAAACTAGATTCGGCCATAAGGATCTGAGGATTCTGCCTCCAATTCTACTCTGCTGTTAATTCAGTCGTAAGGCCTTGGGAAAAACATTTCCCCTCCCTGAGCTTGTTTTGTCACCTCTAAAATGCAATCAGTAATCCTTGTCCTGCCTCCCTCACAGGGAAAGTTCTGAGGACAAAGGACAGTGGCACAGGGAAAAGTTTATATAGGCTCCTTGATTTAAAGCTATAAGGAACCTTAGGGAACACTGAGTCTGATTCTCCAAGACCCTCCCAATTTTACAAATGAGGAAACTGAGGGGCAGAAAATTTAATGACTTAGGGTCACACAGCTAGTAAGGCTTTGAGGCAGGATTTGAACCTAACTCCTTTGGACTCCAAGTCAAATGCTCTATCCACTATGCTAGGAGTCCTGAGTGTAAGAACTGCTTCATCTGCCCCATAGAAGTTTCATTTTTTTCACTTAATCTTCTTGATTGTCCCTCTAGTGTCTTGGCCAACTTTCCCTGGTGGGGCATCTTCTCCCCAGCCCAAGGTTCCCCTCAGGGCCTCAGTACAGTATAACCTTATATAAGGGGCAAAGCCTCTCACTAGGTTCTTCCAGAGCTACCTGCAGGCCCCAAAACAGGAGCATCATGAGGTCCTTGGAGAGGCTGACAGGAGAGTCTCAGGTGAGGTTGGTGGGGAAGAAGCCTGCACTCTCTCCTCTCTTCCTGCCTCCTCTACCCTAAGTGAACTGTAGGTTATGGGGAGCTGAGCAGAGCAGAGGGGGTGAAAGCTGTCCCATACTGTTCTTGGTTATTTCTTCCTGCTTTGTTCCCACCTTCTCATCTTGTCTCCTTCCCAACCCACTCTGTTTCCCCCTACTATTTCCCTCCCTGATGTTTTCCCCCCTGCTCTAATATGGTTCCTCTAATATGGTTACCTTGGCAAGTTTTGTTTGAACAGCTCCAATGCATCCTGGGAGTCATCCTTGACTCATTAACTCATCCAGCTTTGTAACCCTCCTGTATCTAAAACAGTTGCTAAGCCTTTTGGATGCTACTTCCACAATGTACTTCCAATTTGACTCTTCTTTCCACTCACAAGGCCACTATCCTAGTTTAGGCTCTCATGACCTTTCATCTGAAGGATTATAGCAGCCTCCTAATTTGACTCTCATCTTCCAGTCTCTCACTTGTCCAATCCTCCATACACCCACCAAACTGATATTCCTATAGCACAGGTCTGACCATGGCACTCCCCAGCTCAAGGAGCTTCTGAGGCTCCCTATTACCACTAGGATAAAATATAAACTCATTAGTTTGGCACTTGAACCCTTTGTAGGCTGGTTGCAGCCTACCTTTCCAAGCTTCCTTTACGCATCTCTCCTGTACACACTGTGTTCCAGCCAAACTTTCCTACTTACTGTTTCATGCACTCATCACTCCACCTCATCCTCCAGGCCTTTTACATCATCTGTCACAACTGAACAACATGCCCTTCTCACCTATACCTCTGAGAATCTTTAGCCTCCTGCAAGGTTCAGCTAAGAGAGATGAGGAGTTTGGGTTTTACTTTGAAATGTGCTGTGGCCTTTGAATCTTTAGAAACCTTGGATCTTGTTTGGAGCACTCTTATCCCAATCTGGTATGTGAGAATTCCAAGGGTGGAAGGTTGAAATCAGGGTTGTTTTCACTGTAACGTCTATGTGAAACTTCCAATTTAATCAACAGAGGCACTGGGAATGATTCTGAAAGTCTGGCACCTTTCTGGTTATGGTGGTTATTGTGTTGATTTTCCACTAACCTCATGACAAATAATTTTGTTAAGCAGCCTTAGTTTTTAAAATTCTGTCATCCTCAGGCCTCTTTTGCATTATCAAAGTGATGCAGGGGTGAAGATTTGGTTAATTAGTAATCCATCCTTGCATGAACTTTCCTTGAAAACATACTGGATTGGATGGACAAAAGGCTTCCTGAGACCAAAGCTAAGACGTGTAGGAAGAAGGAAGTGGAGCGGGTGATTAGGGTTTCTCTTCTGATTAAGTATTGATTCTTGGAGAGGTCAAATCTAGAAACTAATCTGCCTCCAGTTTGAAGGGGCTGTGGTCTCTGACCTTAGTACAAATCCTGTCCTAATGAAACTGACACATCCCGTCCCAGGGAAGCTGACCCTTGGGTTAGGAGAAGGTGTCAAAGAATCCTTGAGGATTTCTAGGGCAAATTCTTCATTTTATGGAGAGTCCGGACTAAGGTTTAGAAAGAAAAAGTGACTAACCCAAAGTGATGCAGGTAATAAATAATTG
Source organism: Pseudochirops cupreus (assembly GCA_028627135.1). Lineage (NCBI taxonomy): Eukaryota > Metazoa > Chordata > Mammalia > Diprotodontia > Pseudocheiridae > Pseudochirops > Pseudochirops cupreus. The sequence goes on along the minus strand of CM053581.1, from coordinate 270,292,555 downwards.
GAACATGATTTAAACTCAGGCACTCTGACTTCACATCTAACACTCTTGAATGTCTCCGCCCTAAAACTTCAATGGACAAGGACATTGGAATTCTTTGCTTTAATTATGGAATGTTGGCCCTAGGCAGTGGTTCTCAACCTTCCTAATGCAGCCACCCTTTAATACGCGTATGTGGGTGTATCTGCATGTGGGCGGACCCGCCTGGAGACAGATAGAGGGGGTTCCTAAGACCATCGGAAATATGTGTTTTCCGATGGTCTTAGGCAACCCCTGTGAAAGGGTCGTTCGACCCTCAAAGGGGTTGTGACCCACAGGTTAAGAACTGCTATGCTTAGAGGAAAATGTATTGAGATAGAGAAGTGGTGCAGTGGCTAGGGCACTGGTCCTGGAAACGGGATGAACCAGTTCAAGTCTGATCTCACACCTTTGGGTGACCTTGGGCATCACTTAATCTCTGTCTGTACAAGATTCCTCAGATGTAAAATGGGGGTTAATGATGACACCTACCTCCCAGGCTTGTTGTGAAGATTAAAGGAGATAGTTGTAAACTACTTGGCACATAGTAGGCACTATAAAATGCTATTAGTGTTGCTATAGAAAGATCACTGGATTTCATGTGATTTGCGTGTGCATGTGTGTGCACGGGTAGGTGTGTATGTGTGCGTGCACGCGTACATACATGTGTGCACATGCGTGTGTGCATGTGTACGTGTGTGTGTGTGTGTGTGTGTGTGTGAAAATAGAATAAGCATGGGACCATTCAAGACTTGAATTCAGATTCTTGCTCTGAAGTTTCCTCCCCTGTAGAATGAGGGCTTTGGACTAGGGGATCTTTAAGGGTCCTTCTCACTCACTCTCTGTGTGTGTGATTTAAATGGAATTCTCCATTTATTTTGTCCTTTTATAAAACTCAACTTATGATCATTATGTTCATAATTGTGTGTATAGAACAGGGTCTCACCTCTCTCTTTAAAAGAAGGTTATTTCAAACTGGGATCTCCTTGAGCCCTGAATTTGAAGACAGAAGACCTTGGTTTGGATCCTGGCTTTGCCATTTATTATCTGTGTGATGCTGAAAACAATTACTTAGCTTCTCTGACCCTCAGTGTCCTCTTCTGGAAAATGAGAGGCTTGACCAAGATGACCTCCGAGGTCCCCTCCCACCCAAAATCAATGATCTTGTGATTCTAAATGTCCTCCATTAATCACAGAAAAACAGTGTGATAAATGTAAATAAACATGAATAAAAGCTCTTTGAAAACAATCAGTCACTAGAAAAGGGCAAGGGCGTGATTATTTTCCTTGGCCATGGGTTTCAAGAATTGGGCTGAGATTAAAATTTTAAGATTATGGAATGTCAAAATTCTAGGCACTTTCGAATACTTTATACGTCACAACTGGATAGGACCTCATGACACAGTCTTCCCAATCCCAAATCTTCTGTGACACTCCGCATCCCTGAGCTCTCCCTTGGGATCATGGATCATAGCCCCAGGAAGGGATGTTAGAAGCCGTCCCAGCTCCTCTCATTGTACAGATTAGGAGATTGAGGTCCTAATTGTTAGCACAACTAATTATGAGCTAACTGTGATTGCCATTCACACATCCTGCCCTGGGCTCCTGAGCAGAGAGAGTTCTCAATCTCTAGTCCATACCTAAACCTAGAAGGCTGCTCTCCCACCATCTTCACATGATACCATCCCAAATATGCCTTTTCTCCCAACTCCTCATCTCCCTTTCCACTTCTAGCTCTAGGAATGGTCATCAAATCCACACTAGTACTCCTGGGAAGCACATAGCAACCACCTGGCTCCACTCACCACCCCAGCGACTTCCTGGGCCAACCCTGCCTCCCCATCTCTCACTCCCCTATATGTATAATTTTCTGCTTTTAGGACGTAAGCTCCTTAAAAACTGCCTGCATTACCAGTGCTTGGCACTCAGCCTAGCACATATTAAGGGCTTTAAAAATGACTTTTCATTCACTCATTCACTTATTCACTTACCCCTCCCCCCAAATGGAGGTGAATAAAATCAACAAATTGTCATGCAAGGTTTACTGTGTGCAAGGTCTTGGGCTAAATACCCAAGCTCTTTGGACTAAATGTATTGATGGTATATGAATAATGTGTGTGCAATATATTACATTAAATGAAATAAGTGTATTATGTAATAATAAGTAAGAAAAAAAGTATTACTTAGAGCTGTTCCAAAGTGGAGAGAGTGTTAATGGGTAGTGAGTTCCCGACCACTGGGTATCTACCAGCAGAGCCTGGGTGAATAGTCTTCAAAGATTTTGCAGAGGGAATTCCTGTTGAAGTCGGGGAGTAGATGAAGTGTGAGGTCCTTTCTAGCTCTGAGATTATGTGATTCAATTCAATTTGGAAAATTCATGTATTCCCTGAGGAAGACTCTGAAATTCATTTTGCTGGAGAAAAGCAATACAGCCCAGCACTAATTTGGGGGTCAGTAGAGGCTGAGTGGGTTGCTTTCCTCTGCCAGCTGGGGCTTATTGTGTGCTTCCCCATCAATGCTCTCTGCCCATGTGAGCCACCCCCACACTCCAGCCCAGCTTCCACCAAAGGAACCAGCAAAGTCAGACTTTTCTATCAAGGGCGTGAGCTCATTCAGGCTTGGCTGGCAGTTTGATGGATTGTTGTGCAGCTGCCAAGATATTGCCTCCCCAGTCTGGGGAGTTAATGATGTGATCAGTGGAGGGGCACATGACGATGGTAGGGCAGGAGGGACTCCCCTCTGGATGGGCCCAGAAAGAGGACATTAGGAAGGGACCTTGGCAGCAGACACTGGCAGTGGCAAAAGCATGAGATTTGGGAGTTATAGGACCTAGATTTGAATTCCAGATCAGCCACCTATTAAATGTGTGACCTTGGACAAGTCAACTTTCCCTCTTTCCACCTCAGTTTTCTCACCTGTAAAATGAAGGGGCTGGACCAGATAATCTTGAAGGTTCCTTCAAGTTTTAAATCCTGTGATCTAGGCAAGGGCATAAGATCTTGTAGACTGCATCTGAGCTATGCTAGCACTCCTGGCTGCCATTCACAGGGCAATTTGGGGGGCAGAGAAAGCGAGAAAGGTTCAACCTAATATTTAAGAAGGGCTAAAAGAAACCGGGCCCTGCAGGAAGATGCAAGTTCAGTAGATTTTGGTCTAGCAGGACACAGTCAACCAGTCATTCAGTCAACAAGCATTTAAACCCTTCCTAAGTGCCAGACCCCTGGCTAGGTGCTGAGGATGCAGAGAAAGACAGAAGACAGTCCCTGCCCTCAGAGAGCCCCGATCTTCCAGGGTTGTTGTGAGGAGACAGTGAGAAGATATTTGTGAAGCGTTTTGTAAATGGTAGAGACTGTTATTACTGCCTCCTCCCCAGAACCTTTCCTGATTCCCCAGTTATTTGCACGCTGCCCCTCTTGAAATTCCTTTGTGTTAACTTGGTTTTTCCTTAGCTTGTACATGTTGTACACTCCCAAAGGAATGTAAGGTTCTTGAGGACAGGGGCTGTTTTTGTCAACCTCAGATTCTATATGGGAGATGCTTAATCAGCATTTATTGAATTGTGCTTGTGCCAACAAGCTGACCTGCTTCTGGAGAAGAGACGCAGAATCTGGAGCTGAGAATAGAAAAGACAAATCAAAAGAATTCAGTCAAGAAAACTGAACAAGGGACCTCACCAGGCACACAGAAATGGGGACATTTTATATAGCCAGGCAGCGAGACTGAAATAGAGACCAGTGGTGATATATAAGGACCTGGGTTTGAATATCTGCTCCATCATTTGGTATCTGGGTGACCTTGGAGAATCCCCTTCTCTTCTCTGAGTCTCAGTTTCCCCACCTGAAAAATGAGAGGGGGAGGAGTTAGACTAGATGGCTTCTGAGGTCCTTTCTAATTCTAGAGCAATGATCCCAGGAAGCAAGTGGGACTGGGAGTGGGGTTGGGGGCAGCACAGGTCTGGGATGGAGAAAGGAAGAACAAAGAAGGGCAGAGAAAGAAGGCCTAGCTCCTAAGCCTGGCCAGGCCCCAAGGAAGCAGGAGGACCAACTGGGGATGTTGTGATTGAGTAAAGTCTAGAAAATGCATGGATCTTGGTCTACTTGGGTGCACCTGGATTTGGGCCTTAGCTTGAAGTAATCAGAATTAATCACGGAGGGATCTCTTAATGAGAAAGTCTGCTGCCTGCCTGAGCAGGATTTCAAGAAGGAAAAGGCAGCTTCTCTTTGGATTTGGAGCCAGAGACCAGAATCTTGTAGATCATCCAAGTTCAACTGCTTCATTTTACAGGAAAGGAGACTGAGGCCCAGAGAGGTCATAATGATTTATTTATCCAAGGTTATGAAGGTAGCAAAAAGTTGGGCCAGGATTCAAAATCAAGTTTCCTGACTGAATCTGGTCCTTGAGTGAGACTGGCTCTGACTTTTCAGGGACTTTGGGAAGCAAAGGTCTGTGTTTTCCCTGGCAGAGCAGCGGCTGCTGAGAACGGGTCTCCGGCATTGCCAGAGCTAGGCTGTGAATCAACACTTCCCCATCTGACTTGAAATTCTAGAGGGCAAGGCTTGGGTCTGATTTCATCTCTGGATCCCCAGTGCCTGCTTAATAAAGGTTTGCTGAATTGAACTGAATTGAATGGCTCAAATGAAACCGTGCCTGGGATCCCAGATGACAGATGCTCACCTGGACCTGCGGCAAAGCAGGAGCCAAATGCCAAGTTCACAATAGGCAGGCTCAGAAAAGTCATTAGCTTCTGTTTTTGCTACTTTGTCATTAAAAAAAAATGTTGGCCACTGGGAAGGGATGGAATGTGCTCTCTGTCTTCTCCGTAGTGCTTGTGTTTTATGGGAGAAATGGCAGCATGCTTTTCAAATTGTGTTTTCAATTGTGCACTCAATCAATAAGCATTTATTGAGGACCTATGTGCCAGGACCTGTGCTGAACAATAGGGACACAAAGGCAAAATGAAACAGTCCCTGCTGTCAGGGAGTTTGCATTCATTTGGGGGAAGACATGTGCACATGTGAGTAATTTGATAATTTGGCAGAAGGGAGGCTCTAGCTGCAAAGTCAGTCACTCAGGAAGCTTTTATTAAGCACCTACTATATATAAACCATTCATTGTGCTAAGTGGTGGAGATGCAAAGACGGCAAAAGACAGTCCCTGCCCTCCAGGAGCTCACAGTCAAATGAGAGAGAGCATGGAAACAGCTGTGTGCAAACAGCTCATACACAGGACAAATGGGAAATGATCAGCAGAGAAAAGTATCCTGTACAAGGTGGAGTTTTAGTTGGGGTTTAAAGGAAGCCGGGAGAGCCAGGAGGCAGAGATGAGGAGGGACAGCATTCCAGGCATGGGGGTCAGCTAGAGAAAACCCTGGAATTAAGAGATGGAGTGTCTGGTTCCAGGAGCCAAAAGGAGACTGATCAGTAGTGGGTGTGGGATAAGGTGTAAGAAGACTGGAAAGTGAGGAGACGAGGAAGAGGAGAGACAGGTTATCGAAGGCTTTGAATGCCAAGCAGAGGGTTTTATCTCAAAAGTGAATATGGAGCCACTGGAGTTTACTGAGTAGGGGGCAAGCTTAACGTGGTCAGAGCTCTGCTTTAGGAAGATCCATCTTTCAGCTGAGGGAGTGGACTGGAGTGAGGAAAGGCTTGTGGGCAGGAGACCAACCAGCAGACCACTGTGATATCCTGGGCATGACACTATGAGGGCCTGCACCAGGTGGTGGCAGAGTCACAGAAGAGAAGGGGGCACATATGAGATTTTATGAACACATAATTGAGAGGCCTGAATATCCAGCTTGGATATTCAGGGTGGGAGAGATGGTGGAGTTGAGAATGACACTGAAATGTGAGTGACCTTGTCTCACAAAAGACAAGGTGCTTGAGCTGAGGGCTGAAGGCCCCCAAGGATCCTAGGAGGTAGAGGGGAGGATAGAGTGCATTGTAGGCATGGGGGACACAGCCTGTGTAGAGTTACAGAGCTGGGAAATGGAGCATTGTGGGCGAGGAACAGAAAGAAAGACAGTTTTATTGGATCAAAGAGTATGTGAAGCTTGGAAAAGTAGCCTGTGAAGCTAGCCTGTGAAGACAAGTTCAAGAAATATTTATTAAGCCCTTCCTGTGTAAAGAGTTCTGTGCTACGTGCTGGGGGAGATGCAAAGTTTAGACAAGACATTGCTTCTGTCCTTATGGGGCTCATGGTCTAGGAGGGGAGAAACACAAATATAGAGAGACAGTAAGTAATATTGGAAAGCTCACTGGACTTGGAACTAGGACATTTGGCTTTTAATCCAGGCCCTGACCCTTAGCTAACCTGGATCAGTTACTTCTTCTCCCTCCCAGTTTCTTTTTCTATAAAAGGAGTCAATCAAACTTGTACTCCTTACCTCACAGGGCTGTTGTGATGAAACTAGGACAATAGTATCCTGGACTTAGAGCTGCAAGCGACCTTAGGAATCATCTTGTACAACTCTCTCATTTTATAGATGAGGAAACAGACCCAGAAGGGGATATGAAGATAGATGAGGAAACAAGTCACACAGGAAGTAACTAGAAGTACTTTGTAATACTTAAAAGAGGAGTGACTACATCTAACAGTTCACATTCTTTGCCTATAGATGTAAGGTCTCATTATTATATAAAATAATAAATCCTAAGTGCATCAGAGACCAGGTACTGTGAGTAATCATGTGTATCTTCTGCCAGTGTCTGTGTCCTGATGGCATCCATTGGCGGGGTGTTGGATCTTCTGATAAAAAAGTTCTTCAGTTCTGATTTAGGGGCAAACCGTAATGGACTGAATCTGACGATACAGCTTATTTAGTAATAGCCATTCTTGCTCTTTGGCTTTATGAGGAATTGCCAGCTAGCAGAAGGGGCTCCCAACAGGCTGCTAATACAGAGGTAGGTTGACATGCCCCGTGCCCACTTTACCAGGCCAACATATGGTATTCCTCTAGTCCAATAACCCCAGGATTTGTGATCCCACTGACCTGGATATTCTCTCCAGGGAAGATTACAATCTGTCCTGGCTTCTCTTCCTATACCAGTCTCATCTGTGTCTTCCCCAAAGTTTGCCACAGGGGATCCACCCCGTGTGCTGGGGGCCCTCCTCCAGTCGTCTTGATGTTGAAGATACCAAGGGAGCATTCGTTCATGGGCAGCCAATGAACCATCATTATGATTCATTTCAAGATAGGGAAACCCAAGAGGTTCGGTTTCATCTTCAAGCTGGAGACAATATATACACTGCCAAACGCGTGGAGCTGTTTTGCATCAGGCTTTTTATAAACTACATTTGCCTAAAGAAATGTGAGCCGTTTGTTATTCTCCATGTTCTCCCAGTACTCATATTGTCTTATGTGGAATAGAGAAGAGCACTGGGTTCGTGGTGAAGGTGAGAACATGAGTCAGAGGACCTGGGTTCAAATTCCGGATCAGTCAGTTACTCCCTGTGTGATCAGGGGCAAATCATTTAACATGTCTAGGCCTCAGTTTCCTCACCTGTAAAATAAGGGAGTAGGAACAGATAATTTGTAAGGTCCTTTACAACTCTAAATCTGTGAGCCCATGATCTTAATCTTGGTTCTGCTCCCTACTACCTAGGGGACCTAGGGCAACTATCCTCTTTCTAGGACTCAGTTTCTTCTGTAACATGAGAATAAAAATCAATCAAGAAACATTTATTAAGGGGCGGTTAGGTGGCACAGTAAATAGAGCACTGGCCCTGGAGTCAGGAGGACCTGAGTTCAAATCCAGCCTCAGGCACTTAACACATACTAGCCAGGTGACCTTGGGCAAGTCACTTAACCCCAACTGCCCTGCCCTCCCCCCTCCAAAAAAAAAAAAAAGCAAAAACAAGCAGACAAAAGAAACAGTTATTAAGTACCCACTGTGTGGTAGGATACAAATATAAAAGTGACCGTCCTTGTCTTCAAAGGGGTGGGAAAGGTTACTTTTGCCTACTAATATGTTCACAGATAAGTATATATGGCATTTTTGCAAAATAATTACAAGATTATTAGGGGGTATTAACAAGTGGGGAGAAATAAAAAAGGCCTTTTAAAGGAGGTAATACTTGAGTTTAGTCTTGAAAGGTGCTAAGGGTTCCAAGAGGCTAATACAGGGTATCCTAAGTGGCTTAGTGGATAGAGCACCACACCTAGAGTCAAGAGGACCTGAGTTCAAATGTGGCCTCAGACACTTAGTAGTTACATGACCCTGGGCAAGTCACTTAACCCTGTTTGTCTCAATTTCCTCATCTGTAAAATGATATGGAGAAGGAAACGGCAAACCACTCCAGTACCTCTGCCAAGAAAACCTCAAATGAGGTCATGAAGAAGCAACTGAACCACAATAATCAAAGTTAGTGTCATTTTAAGCTAAGACTTTATGGCTATCCTGTTCATGGGCCTATCTACCTCCCCAGAGTTGCTGCTAGGAAAGACCTCTCTGGCTATAAACATACATTTTAATTATTGCCCCTGCTACTACTTCTACTACGAATAATAATGATAGATTGGCAAAAGGAGTTCATTCATGGATTTGCTAACTGTTCTTCCCTGTTAGGCCGTGGCTAATTTGATATAAGCCTCAAGCATCCCTGGTCTCATTAACACACATGCTCATCAGATGGCAATTAGAAAACCAGCAATCAGCTGCCTTGAATCCCCTTCATCCCCCTCTCAGAGACAAGCAAAATTTCAGCCTTCTTCTTTTCCTCTGGATTGTCACCCACTGCCCCTTTTTGCTCCAGTGGGGTCCTGAGCCCCAGAGCCCGAGGCAGGTTTTGTTGGACAATTAGAGTACTGTATCTGCATGGAATCCTGGAAGGGTGAGAGCTGGGCAGCCCCTCCTTCCCTGTGCACAATTCTATGTTTGGAGCTCCATCTACAGGAGCCCTGTAGAGATGAGGCCCAGGCCCAGCAGGCTCACAGAGCTGAATAGGGGCAGATTTTGCTGCCTCAGGGATCTGTCCTAGTGAGGTTGATGTCAATGGACACGTGTGGCCACCTAGCTTAGTCAAAGCATAACCCTGGAAAAATTTCCCCACAATTCCAGGCCTGATCTAGGGAAATGGGGTGGGGAGCCAGCTGGGGATGGGGAACAGCTGGGTGTTAGGTAAGGCTGACCTGAGGTTCAGTTTCCTCCTCTACAAAAGGGGGAGGCTGGAATAAATAGTTTTTAATATCCTTTCCAAATGCTTTGTTCTGAGGTTCCTTTCAGCTCAAGAAATTCTTTATGGGATCAAAGATTTAGAGCCAGAAGTGACTTATTCTGGGTTGTGGTTCAGTCATTTTTCAGCTGTGTCCAACTCTTCGTGGCCTCATTGGGGGTTTTCTCGGCAGACACTGGAGTGTTTGCTATTTCCTTCTCCAGCTCATTTTACAGAGGGGAACAGGGTGAAGTGTCTTGTCCAGGGTCACACAGCTAGTGTCTGAGATTAGATTTGAACTCAGGAAGAGGAGTCTTCCTTGACTCCAGGCCTGGCAGGCCATCCTCTGTACCACCTCACCGCCCTAATAGTGACAATAGCTAACATTTATACAGCACTTACTATGTGCCAGGAATTGTGCTAAGCACCTGACAACTATTATCTCATGGGATCCTCACAACCCCCTCATTTTACAGATGAGAAACTGAGATCAAATGATGAAGTTACAAGCCCAAAAGTACATGAGTGGTAGGAACTGAATTCAGGTCCTTTGACTCCAGAACTTGCTCTTCCCACGGGACTACACTGCCCTTCTGCCTCTCTAGCCTGCCTGCCATTCTCCCTGACTGGAATTCTCCTCACCTATCCAAATCCTCTGCATCTTCTAGGCCAGCCTCCGTTCCACCTCTGAGAACCCTTCCCTGACTATTCTTAGCCCCGATAACTCCCTCTTCTCAACTCCACACAAGCTAGCCCTTGATTATACCATGAATGGTGTTCCCTCCTTGTTTCTTCTGTGTTGCTAGAAGTTCCTTTAGGGACAGGTAGGCAGTGCAGTGGATAGAGTGCCAGGCTTGGAGTCAGGAAGACCTAAGTTCAAGTCCAGCCTCAGACACCAGCTGTGTGACCCTGGGCAAGTCACTTAACCCTGTTTGCCTCAGTTTCCTTATCTGTAAAATGAGCTGGAGAAGGAAATGGCAAACCACTCCAATATCTTTGCCAAGAAAACCTCAAATGGGCAATGAACAAAATAAATTCCTTTAGGGCAATGCTTGTTTCCTTCCACTTCTCTTATATCTTTGCTCCCCAACTCACCTTGTCAGTGTCAAATCTATTACTTCAACTCTCTCAAATACAGAGTGTCTCAGAAGTCTTATAGCTAGAAACGAGCTTGGAGAATATCAACTTCAACAACCTTTTAAAACTGCACTAAGTCTTCGGGGACACCCTGTACTTCCTCCCTCCCCATCCTCTCCCCACCCCAATCTATTATTTTTATCTGCAGAGATGTTGTTCCCTGTTACTACGAAAGTGACAGCCTCTCTGTGCTTTGGTAAACAGTTTCATGAGCTGCAGTGGACAAGAGAACCTTTTGGTCCAACCTACTTGTCTTACATACAGATGAGGAAACAGACCCACAGAGAAGGAGGGACTCAGATGAGTGGTAGAACCAGAAGTAATGGGTACGTCCTCTGATACCCGAATCCAGTATTTCTTTCATTACATCTCACTATCTTCTCCTTCCTCTGAATTATTCTCCTTCCCAACCTCTTCCTTCCCTCAACTCCTGGACTTTTCCATCATGCCCCAGAAACCTCTTCATCCTGCATGATCACATCCATCCCAGAGCTCACACTCCTTCGGTGCCCTCTGCCCCAGGGGCCCCTTCTTCCCTCTGATTGGAAGGTAGAGACCTCTCCTCCTAGCACTTCCTTTTAATAAGGGAGCCCATTTCCCACCTGTCTGCACCCCCCTGAACTTCTCCATCATGCCTCTTTGCTGGGATTTATTCCCTCCCTCCTGTTTGTCTTCTCCTATTAGACTGTGAGCTCCTTGAGAGCAAGGACTGTTTTTTTAACCTTTCTTTGTATCCTCAGGACTTGGCAGAGTGCAGGTGCTTAATAAATATATATTGGCAGAGTGACTTCTGGCCAAAGGTCACCCATGTATTAAGCACCATAATCAGGGTTTGAACCCTGGTGTTTTAACTCCAGTTCCAATGTTTTGGAAGGCTTAGTCGAGAAGTATATGGTCAGTCTTCAATCTTCTTCAACAATTTGATTTTCCACTAGTCCCTTTCTCATACTCTGAGATTCAGCCAAACTGTATAATGCGCCCCCCCCCAATCTAATTCTGTCTTTTCCCCTCTCTCTACGTTTTCCCATGTTCATACCCTTCCTTACACCTGGATTGTAGGATCAAAGATTTAGATCTAGAAGGTACCTTAGAAGCCATGAAATCTTACTTCCTCCTCCCTCTTTTTTTGCACATGCGGAGCCTGAGGTCCAGAAAGGTTGTGATTTGACCATGATCACAACACTAGTATGTATCTGAGGCAGGTTCGTAGGTCCTCCTAACTCCAAGTCCTGAGCTCTAGCCACCAGGTTCACCCTCCTCAAACTCTGCTATCCAAATGCCTCTTTTCTGCTGAGATCCAACTCCTCTAAGAAGTCTTCCTGTAAGCTCCAAGCCACAAGTGAGCTCTTCCTTATTGAATCTTTCCTTTTTTCTCTACTGACCTTTTCTATGTGCTAATATTTTGCTTTGTACTACTTATGTGTATCCATTAACTCATTCTCACCTTCACCCCCCAATTAGATTATAAGGCACCTCTCGGGGAGAGCATCATTTTTCATCTTTCATCAATGCAAAGTACAGGGCCTTGCACATATTTAAGTTTGTTGAATAGAATCAGATAATAGATTTTTGCGGGGTGGGGGATAAGAAGAGGTGACTCCCTCCTCAAAGGGAAGATGTTTTACATCCCATTTGTATTAAGTCCCTCTTCCTTCTGAGAGTGAGCAGGGCTGAGGTTTGGTGCCTGTTTGGAGCCGAGAGCCCTTGCTGGCTGATACTCAGGCTGGGAAGGAGTCCTGTGTTTATACTGTAGCATCCTCTCTGGCTGAAGCTTAAAGCTTGGCTGAGATGTGACATGGTTACAAGCTGTTACAGCCGGATCAGGCAGCACACACAGGCTCGAGCGGGAATGAGGGGGCGGATTTTGCTCACTCTTTCTTCGCCAAATGCTGCCTAGTAGGAACAAGGCTGTTCTGTGAAAACCACTTCGGCTGAATGACAGGCCATGTGAACAATGGGATTGCAGGAAGGGGTTCTGCTTTGGAAAGCCTGGCATGGCAAGGCTGTTGCCCTGTCAGTCGTAACCCGTGTGCTCCAGATGGGAATCATTCACTTCGGCCTCCCTGAAATCACAGCCTTCCTCCCCTCTGAGGCATCATTTCTGGGCAGGCAGCTTAGCAGCCGTGCGTGCAAGGAGTCCCCAAACCCTCAACTGTGAGCTAGAGATAGATTGTGCATTAAGAAGAGTCAATCCTGGGATCATAAGATTTGTAGGCAGAATGGATTGTGGAGACCATTGATCTAGTCTAACGCCCTTCTTTGACAGATGAGGCATCTGAGGCCGGAAGAGATGAAGGAGATGGCTGATGTCTCAGAGATGTTAAAGATGAGGGTTAAGTTTTGAATTTAGGTCTTCTGACTCTAAACTCAGGACTCTGATTTGGATATGGCCAATCACAGATCCCAAATGACAGAACAGAGGTCTTGTGGGAATTCCCCGAGGAATGTAGCCAGAAGCTCTTGTACTGGAAATGTCAGGAGCTCATGGGAAGGACTTTTCTGGCTCTCGCAGTTGGTCAAGGATCAGACCCCC
>CM053581.1:270244264-270279220 GCA_028627135.1 Pseudochirops cupreus | reverse complement strand
GCAGCCACTGCCTCTGCCGCCGCTTCCAGTCAGCACCGCACAGCGACTAGCTTGGTTTCGGCGTTCTCTTGCTCCACCCCTTCCTGCTACATCAGCAAGCTCAAGGGGCGTGGAAGATCTTCAAATCCCAGTATCGTTACACCTGTCCAGGGTCACACAGCTAATCAGGTCACATTTTAACTCAGGTCTTCCTGACTGCGGGCCCAGTGTTTCATCCACTGCACCACCTCGCTGTCTCTGTAAAGCTTTGGACTCAGTGACCAGTAAAGGTCAGGGTCTTGAGCCAGCCCTCAGAGATAAGGGGGGGTCAGCAATAGTGAGAGGCCAAAGGGACAGTGTTCTCCAGGTATATTTTGACAAGTAAGCTGAATCTTCACAAGTCACAGGATCATGGAATGTTTCAGACGAGAGGAAACTTAGAGATCACCATTTGCTCCCCCTCCCCAAATTTTATAGATGAGGAAACTGAGTCCCACTCATCTAGTGCTGGACGAGACGGTCCCTTCCCGATCCAAATCTTATCCCATGATTGTTAACAGTAAGGAGGGATGTCCTTTACCTTTTACAGTACCAACGCGGATTGTCGTACTTGACCAGAGGTTGGTTGCGTCTCCATATAGTTCCAGGACATAGTTCCTACAGATGGAGTTATTCTCTAAGCAGGCAGAGGCAGAAGCAGAAGTCTGTGAGTTTGGCACCCTCTGCACCACATCTAAGACATCCTAAGACAGCGCTCCATCAGGACTGGCCACATCTACTCCACCTGTCAGCTAACTGACCAAGAAGCATTTATTAAGTATCTGCTATGTGCTCGGCTCCATGTAAGGTGCTGGGGATATAATACAGTAAATGAATTTCTGCCCTCCAGGAGATTAAATTCTAATGGAGGAGAAAGCAAGTACACATATAAGTATATACAGAATAAAGTAAAGAGAATAGTTCAAGTAAATACAGAGTATAGTTATCCCTTCCACATGGTGGGGGTTAGGGGCATGGCACCCCCATGATCTGGAAAATCCATGTAAAAGTTTTTGACCCTCCTTTCATATCAGAGAAGGTCTGAATTGTTATGGTATTAAAAGACAAAATACAATGATATCATGCAATACTATACATATATTTTATGCATTTCTGAATTTCTAAACTTTTTCTGTGTCATCTGCTTGGCCTCTGTGTGTTGTCTGTGGCTTCCGAAAAACTCTCCCCAAATTCCCATTTAATTCCTTATGCCAACCCTCAATATATCGAAACCACAATGGGGAAAGTGGTGGAAGAGATGTGAAATGTGGAAAGGTGACTAGTTTAGAAGGAAAGGGACTAGCAATTGCAGTAAAGCCTTCATGGAGTAGGTGGTGCTTGAGCTACATATGGAAGCAGGAGAGGGATTCTAGGAGGTGCAGGTGAAAAGGAACTATATTGCAGGCATGGAGGATGGCCAATCTAAGGGTAGGAGATGGAGTGTCAGGTGTGAGGAAGATAAGGCCAAATTGGCTGGATTGCAGGGTGCAGGAAGGGATGAAGTGTACAACGAGGTTAGGAATATAGGCTGAGGCCAAATGATGAAGGGTTTTAAAAGCTAAACAAGGAAAGAGTGTACACTGAAACCTAGAGGCAATAGGGAGTCATTGTTTAATAGTGGAGTTATTGCAGAGGAGAGTGACATGGTCAGATTGGCAGCTGAGGAAAATCACTTTGGCAGCCATGTGGAAGAGGCTAAAAGGGGGAGGGATGAAGTAGAGAGATCACTTTGGAGGCTGCTGCAATAATCTTGGGGAGGGGCGATGAAGGCCCCAAACTCAAGTAATAGACATGTGAGTGGACAGGAGTCAGATCAAGAGAGGTGGAGGTAGAAACAGCAAAATTTGGCAATTGAATGGATATGTGGGGAGAGGAAGAGTGAGGAGTCCGAGATTACAAACCTGAGATACTGGGAAAAGTGTAGCACCTTTAACAGAAATCAGGGGGGTTAGGGAGAAGGGTAGGTTTGCGGCAGGTAGGTGACACAGTGGATAGAGCACTGGGCCTAAAGTCAGGAAGTCCTGAGTTCAAATCTAACTTCAAACACTTACTCACTGTGTGATTCTGGGCAAGTCACTTAACCCTGTTTGCCTCAGTTTCCTCATCTGTAAAATGAGTTGGAGAAAGAAATGGCAAAACACTTCTGTATCTTTGCCAAGAAAACCCCAAATGGGGTCATGAAGAGTCAGACATGACTGAAAACAACAACGGGTTTGGGAAGGGGAAGATAGTAAGTTTTTTATTAGACATGTTGAGTTTAAAATAAGACACATAGTTGGAAATGTCCAATAGGCAGTTGGTAATATGGTACTGAAGCCCAGGGGAGAGACCAGAACTGGATATAAAGATCTGAGTCATCTATCTACACAGAGATGATAGTTAAACCCATGGGAGTTGATGGGATCACCAAGAGATAGAATGTAGAAAGAGAAGAGAATTCAGGACAGAGACCCAGGAACAACCACAATTAAGGACACATTATCCAGATGTTAAGCTGATGAAGAATGCTGAGTAGTTAGAAAGGTAGGAAGTAAAGTATCCAGGAGGAAAGAGTGGTCAATGGTGTCAAATGTAGCAGAAAGGTCACAAAGGATGAGGACTGAAGGAAGACCGTCAGATTTGGCAATTGAGAGATCATCAGCGGCACTCTTGGTGGAGTTATGACCTGACCCAACTATTCTGGAGAGCAATTTGGAAAGTGTGCACAAAGGGCTATAAAACTATGCATACCCTTTGATCTAACAACACCACAGCTAGGGCTGTATCCCAAAGAGATCCAAAAAAGGAGAGGGGGAGGATGTATTTGTACAAAAATATTTACAGCAGCTTTTTTTTGCAGTGGCTAATAATTTGAAATTGAGAGGATGCTCATCAACTTGGGGAATGACTAAAGCTGTGGCATATGATTGTGAGGGAATATTATTGTGCCACAAGAAATGATGAGCAGGATGATTTCAGAAAAACCTGAAAAGACTTACATGACCTGATACAAAGTAAAGTGAGCAGAACCAGAAGAACATTGTACACAGTAACGGCAATATTGTACGATGAAGAATTGTGAATGACTTAGTTATTCTCAGCAATACAATGACTCAAGTACAACAAGACTCATGATGAAAAATGCTGTCTGCCTCCAGAGAAAGAACTGATGTCTGAATACAGACTGGAGCATGCTATTTTTCCCTCCCTCCTTTCTTTCCTTCTTTCCTTCTTTCTATCTTTCCTCCCTAACTCCTTTCCTTCCTTCCTTCCTTCCTTCCTTCCTTCCTTTCCTTCTTTCCTTCCTTCCTCTTTCTTTCCTCTTGTACAAAATGACTAATATAGAAATGTTTTATACGATTGCACATATATAACCTATATCACATTGTTTACCATCTCAGGGAGGGGTGAAAAGAGAGAGAGAGGGATAGAATTTGGAACTCAAAAAAACCTCCAATGAATGTTAACATTTGTTTTCACATGTAATTGGAGGGAAATAATATATTAGTTTAAATTTTGGAAATTAAATTTAAATTTTGGAAAAGATGGTTTCAGTTGAGTTATGAGGTGGAAAGTCAGAATGCAACATACTGAAGATTGAGTAACAGGAGATGTGGAGGCAAGTATAGATATTTCCCCCCTTTAGGGACTTTAGGAATTTGAGGAAGGGAGAAGAGATTTAGGATAATAGCTTGAGGGGTTGGTAAACTCTAGTGCAGATTTTTTAAGGATGAGACAAATTTAGACATGTTTGAAAGGAGCAGGGAAAGAACCAGAAGTTAGGTAAAGGCTGAAGATTAGAAAGAAAGATGATTGAGGGGGCAATCTTCCAGATAAAATGGAAGGGGATGAAATCAGGGGCATAAGCAGAGGGACTGTACAACTTGGCAGGAAAGACAACCTTGTTATCAGTGACTGGGGGAAAAGATGAGAGTGTGAGAAAGGCAATGTGGCAGAGTAGATAGAATACTGGACTTGGAAGTCAGGAAGACCTGGGCTCAAATCCTGTTTCTGACAGATGAGGAGGAGCTATAACAGGCAAATGAGCCTTAATTTTGTCATCTGTAAAATGAGATTAGACTAGATGGCCTCTGAGGTCCCTTCTAGTCCTAAATCTGTGATTCTGTGATGTCAAGGAGTTTTGAGACGAAGAGAGGGAGCTTACAAAGAATAGCCTCAATTTTCTCAGTAAAGTTGTTTTTGTTCATTCTTCATTTTCGAAGAGGACTGATGACATCACGGTGACGTCTTGATTCTCTTGTGAATTGGATTTAAGTGAGGCAGAATTGCCCCAAGTCATCAGTTTTACTCTTTCCTGAAGTCCAGTGATGAGACAAAAGTCAGGATGATTGCTGATGGCCTGGGATGTAATAGATGACCTTGGCATCTGTGATGTCTGACCAAGCTCTAGGTGCTCCACAGCGCCTGCTTCAGCCACTGTCATGGCTATTGGGACAAATTGTTCTCATCCACGCCTTCCACCAGGAGGAAGTCTTCACATGCTTGGGGTGGACAGGTTTGGGGTGGACAGGCCCCTGACTCATCCACAGGTTTGAGGCCTCTTGGTTGACTTTCAACCTGGTTTAGCCTGTTTGCTGATTAGATTTTACTGGGGTGTGGCCACTGTGCATGCTGCATCTTCTTGGAGTCTTGGATGGTATTGTTTGTCCCTCCTTCTTGAAGACCAGTGACTTCATGAGAGTGATGTCTTAACTTGTGAGTGAATTGGATTTAAGTGAGGCAGAGCTGCACAAAGTCATCAGCCTCACTCTCCTCCAGAGTCATCAAAGTCCAGTGGCAAGACAAAAGTAAAGAAGACTGGCGATGGCCCAGTGCAGCTACAGGTGAGAGTTGGGTAAAAGACTTTATAAGTCAACTGCTCTCAACTGAGAAACATTAAGTGAGTATTATGTGCCCAGCACAGTGCTAGGTGTTGAAGACAGAAATACCAAAAAACCCATTCCTGTGGCTTATATTTTACCAGGATTTATGCATATATGTGTGTGTGTGTGTGTATATGTGTCTATATATATATGTATATGTATATGTATATGTATATGTATATGTATATACCACACTTATAAGTTAATATAAAATGTATATGAAATAAATACTGATTTGGGCCAGGGGCATTAGCAGCCATGGAGATCAAGAAAGGCTCTGGTATCAGGGAGTCCCTAACCATAGCAGTATTCCCTGTCTGTAACAGGTTTCCTGACACATACAGGCACCTGGGAATGCCATGCTTGTCTGTTCAGTGGAGCTCAGGATGCTGCTTCTTCCTCAGAAGGTCCAAATTTACATGCATGGGAAGGACCTTATATCTGCTGAATAGTTTCAGTGGTTCAAAAAAATTTTTTTTCTGTTCCTGATTCCAAGCCCAGTGTTCCATCTGCTGTGCCATCTAGCTGCCCATGGATAGACTGCCAGGCCTGAAGTTGGGAAGACTTACCTTCCTGAGTTCAAATCTGGCCTCAGACACTTACTAGCTGTGTGACCCTGGGCAAGTCACTTAACCCTGTTTGCCTCAGTTTCCTCATCTGTAAAATGATCTGGAGAAGGAAACAGCAAACCACTCCAGTATCTTTGCCAAGAAAGCCCCCAAAGGGGTCATGAAGAGTCAGACACAACTAAAACAACTGAACAATAACCGCCCCCCCTCCGCAATTATTAAGCATCTATTGTGTACAAAACAGGCTTGGGAAAGATACAAATTTTTGGTAAGACACAGTCCCCGCCCCCGTGAAATTTATAGTCTAAAAGGACTGCAATACGAGGCACCTCGTGAGGAGTGTGTGCATTAGAGAGGATGCAGATTGTGTTCTTTGTGAGTTCCAAGGTTCTTACCAACTGCAGGGCTCAGGGAAGTCTTCCTCCTCCCAAATAAGTCCCAAATAGAGAGGCTTCCTTAAGCCCGGGTTCTCCAGTAAGAGATCATTTTGCATTCCATATGCACAGAGTTGGCAGCTGCCTCTGGCAGGAAGACCAAGGTCACCAGGAGGTTTCCTTTGATTTCCAGGCTTCCCTGAATTGAGAGGGTTGAGGATCCAGTCCTCAGTGGCTCCTGCCAAGCACTGCCGCCATGCTGACTGCAATGCCTGCTCTCCTGGCTTCTGTTTTCCTCCCATGGATCACCTGCTGCTTCCTGTTCACTGGCTTTTGGCATCGCCTGGACTGACCTTGGCTACGTCACCCAGGAGTGTGTGGTAAATAATCAGAGGTCTGCTCTGGATTCCTTATTGCCCCACAGGAGAATATGAGAGTGCTATCTTAGAGTTTTCTGCTGTTGGGCCCTGCGTGGAGAAAGAGCAGAATCACAGGCTCTTTGACTAGTCAGGGACCTTACAGTCCTCCAGTTTCCTCCCCCATCCCCACCTCCTTACTGAAGAGAGGAGGAAACTGAGGCAGTAGGGCTCCCAGGAAAGATTTTTAGGGCTCTATTTGCATAAAGAGGGCTCTCAGGTTGGCCATCACTTCATTTCCCACCTGGCTGTACTTCTTTGGACTCCATCATGCCCCCAGGAGCTTTATCACAGGAAACTCATCATCGTGTGAGATCGCTCCTGCCTCGGTATTCCCACTTCATCAGGACTGCCCCTCTCGCTGGAGAGCTGGAGGATTGAGTAAAGAACTCCCCAAACCTCCTTTTAATGAGGGCCCAGGGATTCCTTCATTTTCCACCCAGCTGCACTCCTTCAGACACTTTTAGCTGTATGACCCTAGACAAATCACCATGCTAGGCATCTTCCCTCTCGGCCATCCCATGCTCTTCAGCTTCCTTGTGTGTTCTGGCTTATAAGCACCTTGAGGGCAGGGAATCCCTTCTTCTTTCCCTCCCTCCTCTACCCTTCCCTTAGCACTGGCATACAGTAGGTGCTTACTAAATGTTGACTGCCTGACTGCTCTGCATTGGGAGGATCCTGGCTACAGTCTGGCCTCTGCTACTTATTACATGCATGACCTTGAACGACCATTTCCCCTATCTTGGCCTTTGCTTCCTGCTGCCCACAAAGGTCCCTACTGGCCCTAAAACTTAGGATCCTGTGAACTGAGGTCCAGAAGGGGTGTGAGTCGCCCAGGGTCACCCAGTGAGCAGAGGACTAAAATCATAGTTAGCTTTAGAGCTGGAAGGGGCCTTCCTGGGCATCTAGTCCAACCCTTTAATTTTACAGATGAGGAAACTGAAGGCCAGAGGGGTTAAGGACTCACCCATATATCTGATGCAGGTTTTGAACACAGGCCTTACTGACGTGTCTCCTGATGACCAGTCCAGGGCTCTTTTCATTATGCCAGGCTCCCTACTGAGCACCAGGGGCAAGAGAGGGGAGGGGGGCTCAAGGAGCTGCTGAAGTCAGCTCACTGTTCTCCTAAGAAGCAAATGTGAATTTCCTGCAATTCTTCTCTCTCCTTTCCTTCTATAAGAGCCTTCAAAAGGGCTTCAGGTATGTAAGATGATAGGATTTTAGAGCTAGGAGGGATGTCAGAGGTCACATAGTATAAACCACCCATTTTACAGGTGAAGAAACTGAGGCCTAGAGAGGGAAAATAACTTGTCCAAGGTAACACATATAATAAGTAGCAGAGGGGGGAGGAACCCTGAAAATATGAGATTTTAGATTAAAAGAAGCAGATTGGGACCCATCAGCTGTTGTGCACAATGAAAGCAAATTATCTGGGGGTGGGGGGGAGAAACAGAGGGGGAGTGACTGTCTCCCCTGAAGCTCATGAAAGGACAGAGTCCATCAGTGACTCTTTGACCCCTCTCCTGCTGAAGAATCAGCAAGCTATAGACATGATGCTATTGTGGCAGGAAGAGGCATTTTTTTTCATAAATGGTTTATGCTGAAAGCCTTGATGGAAGCAAGACACTGTTCTCTCTACGAGTCTGCTTTGTACTCTAGGTAAAACTGTCGGAAAAGGTAGAACAGCTCCTAATCTACGAGATGATTCCTGTGGGAAATCAAGCAGCTTTTCAGGCATAATTTGAAGTCACTGCCTCCGTACTCTCCAAACTTCTGTGATGGGGGTGAGGGGAGGGGGGCGTTGTGGGGAGGGGGAGAGAAAGAAGCCATTTATAAAGCAATCAGCCCTTTGACTGATTCCACCATCGTTCAGAATTATTAACTGAAATTTGGCCTTTATTCCTCCCTCCTGAGGGAAGGCAATGCTGGCACTTTGCTTCCAATCAAGCCCAGCACAGAGGACACAAGGGACACATGGCATGCGAGAATGGACCCAGCATTGTTTGGCGTAGGCGAGGACCTCAGCAGGAATTGTGGGCATCAGTCTTCAAGCTGCTCAGCACTCAGCAACAAGCCAAAGAAAGAATCCTTAGCACCTTTAGCTTGATGTAATGGAAGGACGATGGACTCAGAGTCACAAGAAACCTGGGTCTGGAGATCACCTTGATTCCCACTGCCTGGATGGGAGCTTGGGCAAGTTGCTTAATGTTTCTGAACCTGAGTCTCTTTATCTGTCTATTCAGATCTAATAATGACAATAATAATAATATCTAATCAGATCTTATCTTGGTGATAATATCCATACCACCTGCCTCAGATTTGTAAAGAAAGCAGTCTATAAAAAAAGAAGAAAAAGATAAGAGAAATTAGCTTTTTTTTTTTACTCTCTTTATTAAGCACTGGGCTCTGCCATTTACTCTAGCTATGTGAGGTCTGCATTCATCTGCATTAACCACCTACTATGTCCCCTCTACTAGCTGCTGGGGATAGGAAGATAAACAAAACAGTGTTTGCCCCCAAAAAACTTACATTGTCCTGGGGTGGGGGGAAACAGTGTGTGCACAGACAAGTCGATATAAAATATACACAGTCATTTTGGGGGTGGGCTGGTGGGGGGATCAGGAGAGGCCTCATGGAAGAGGTGGCCCTTGAGCCGAGTCTCGCGGGGCGTCTGGGATTCCTGGTGCTGAAGGGGAGGAGGGAGAGCAATTCAGCTGTGGGGGCCAGCCTATTTTTCTACCTCTAACTTCAAAGGGCACATTTTCATGCCTCATGAAGTATATGCCACGGGGTGGCCATGAAATGTATTGCACCAGACAAGTTTGGCATGGCAAAAAGATTTTTTTTATTAGTCTTGGGTCTTTGGAAAATAGTTTCATTGATGGTCTTCCTTCACAATCAAAGGATCTTAGAGCCCCAGAGGTCATCTAGTTCAACCTGTATCTGAAAATGTGAACCCCCTCTATGACACATCCCCAACCTCTAATAACAAAGACTTCTAATGTCAAGGAACCCCCTTCTTCCCCCCCGGCCTCCCAAGGCAGCTCATTCCACTTCTGGACAATTCTAGATGTGAGAAAGTTTTTCCTTATTATCAAGTTGAGATCTGATTATATTTGATTCTAGTTTCTATTGCTCTTAGGTGGTACAGTGGATAGGACTCTAGACTTGGGTTCACAGAGATGAGTTCAAATCTAGCTTCAGACACTTATAGCTGTATGACCCTAGACAAATTACTTTATGTCTTTCTGCTTAAAACAGAGATAATAGTGCCTACCTTCCAGGACTGTTGTGAGGATAAAATTATGTTTGTAAAGTGCTTTGCAAACCCTCAAGCACTATATAAATTCTATTTACTGCATTATTATCATCTTAGACTTGTCTTATGTGGTCAAGCAGAACAAATCAAATTACTCTTCCACAAAGCAGTTCTCCAGATACTTGAAGACTCTATCAGATCTACTGAGTCTTCACTAAAATAAAGGATCCCGAGGATTCCAAATATTCATCTGGTTGAACATTCCAAATCCCTTTCACTGACTGCATGACAACTCTTTTCACCATCTTGGTGGTTCTCTTCTGTACACTCTCCAGTTTGCCCACCTTCTTGGCCCTTCAATTCCAGCTTTCCCAGGTGGGTTCTCAAACATCACTTTTGTTATGGAATTCCCATGTTCAACAGATTCCAGTGGCTCCCAGATGCCAGAGACGGATCCACCCTCTTTAACTTGACATTCGAAGTCCCTACCATTTGGCCCCATTTAAGTCTCCTTCCTTACCTCCCACATGAAGCTAGTGCTTCAGCTGGTTCTGTCCCTTGACCCTTCACACACACACACACACACACACACACACTCTCTCTCTCTCTCTCTCTCTTTCTCATTCCCGCCTTCACACTTTTGCCCCAGTCCTTTGGTGTTCAGCGGCACAGTCAGCTCCAGGAAGTCTTCCCTGAAAACTCTGCCCTGTATTGGTCTCTACCTATTCTGACCTATAGTGCTTATAGTCATCCCCATTCATTTGGACACTTAATCATATGCTGGATGGTTCTGTTCTAGAATTCTTTTACATGTGTATGCCTTGGAACCCTTGTTTTAGAACTTCAGGCATTACTTCCTTCCTACAGTCTTGCTTGAGGTGGCTGGGTGGTGGGTGGACTGGGTCGAGCACCAGGCCTGGAGTCAGAAAGACCCACCTGAATCCTGCCTTAGATACTCACCAGATATATGACCCTGACCAAGTCAGTCTTAGTTTCTTCATCTATAAAGTGGGGATAATTAAGAACACCTATCTCACAGCGTTGTTGTGAGGCTCCGAAACAGTCTATGTAAAAGCACTTGTAAACCTTAAAGCTCTATGGAATTGCTGGTCATTATTTTATTGTTATTCTCCGATTCTCTCAGGTCCAAGTGAACTTTTCTCAACTCCTCCCTCCATCCATTACAGTGTAAGTCCTCTGGGTCTGTGTCACATGCAACTTTTTAAGTTATTTTTTTTTTTAACCGGGATTGGCACTGTGCCTTACATGTGGAGGATTCTAAGCAAGTATTTGTTGAATGGAGATTACAGACACCATAAAGGCATGATGGACCTCTCCTGGGTGCATCCCTGCTCCTTACCCCCACCCTGGTGCAGAGAGTGTGGCTGTGCCTATATAAGTACTGAGAATACAGGGTACTCTGTAGGTCTAGGTAGGTCTTCTGGTTCATTTTAACATATTGTTGAAACTTGTATCATCAGAATACTTCAAATCTGTACCAAAGGAGATGATGGATTTATGAAGCCTCAATTTACAAGAACAGATGAGTTAACTGGACAGGTTCAAAATTAAACCTGCATGAAAATAATAATCAGAGAAGCATTCTGATTAGATTTAAAAAAAAAATCAACTGCAACAATTTGCTCCAGGGAATTACAAAGCAATGCTATTTTAACTCTTTTAAGACCAGGCCTGTTTTTTGGTATTAATTATATGGCCAACTAGTCCTCCATTAGGCTTGTGGGGCAGGTTATTCATTTGGGAGTTTACCCAGACTGAATGTTTAATTTGTGCTGGTTTCCCTTGCTTCCCAGGGAATTTATCTGGCTCCCTTCCCATATGCAGGTAGTCTGGGAATGAAAACCAATTTGAACCTCTGGCAAAGAAAAAGAGAGAGGAATGCCAACCTTTCTCTTCTCTACCCCCCATCCCCACCCCAATTTCCCCAATCAGCATAGAATGTTAGAGCTAGAACCCACTTTAAAGAATGTGGAGCTCCAATTTGCCCAAGGTGACATAATGAGTGAGCAGCAGAGCTGGGACAGAATCTAAGCTTAGGCTCCAAGAATCATAATACGGCATTTTGGAGCTGGAAGCCTCTTGGAAGACCTCTCATTTAACCAAGGCAACAATGGAAGCCCAGAGAGAAGTGATTTGACCAAAATCACACCCTGCAGGGCAGAGCTGGGATAAGAACTAGACCTACAGTTGCTCAGTCCAGTGCTTTTCCTATTATGGCACTGGGGGCCAGACAGGGAAGCCAGATCTCTCTCAAGCAGATGTTAGGGGGCTCTGGATATGCTGGCAGGGTGGCCAAGGCACCATTGCAGAAACCTCAGAAGACTTCTCCAGGATTACAGACTTTGGAGGACCTTCTTGGGATGACAAGATTCTTGGGGTGGGGGGGATTTCTGTGGCCTTGAGGAAGACTTATGCTCAAGTGTTAGGTGGGAGACAGGAGAGGCAGAGGGAAAGGAGTAAGAGAGAAGGGAAGTTCATGG
This sequence comes from Pseudochirops cupreus, assembly GCA_028627135.1. NCBI lineage: Eukaryota > Metazoa > Chordata > Mammalia > Diprotodontia > Pseudocheiridae > Pseudochirops > Pseudochirops cupreus. Next base: position 270,267,221 of record CM053581.1, on the reverse strand, counting down.
CAGGAAGACTGGGGCTCAGGCCATGCTTCAACAGCGGTGACATGAAGTCAACAGCTCCCCTCTTCTATTTTCCCCAAACTAGTGTTGGGAAAATTTACACCCAGAATTTAAATCTTAATTCCTTTTGTTCAGCAGCATCCCTTAGACAAACTAGGGATAGGAAAGAGGTAACCTTAGCCGCATTACAGCAATTTATACCTTGTCTGAATGTTTATCTGTGTTCCTATACTACCAGATACTACTAATAAATTAAGAGTTTTTCTAAGTTTATAATTTTGAGGGTCGAGTTTGAAAGAAGGGAAGCTAGAACACAGGAAAAGAAATTTCCCTGGTTTTACTAAGTGGATTAGAGAAGGAATTAACAGAGAGGAATCAGCATCAGAGAGGGGTAGGACAACATGTCTGTGAGTGCATCTGAGAAGCACTGCAAACACACCCCACACTTCAAAAGATCAGCATAACAAGACAGGCGGGAGCCGCATGGTGGAGGAAAGCAGGACAAGAAGGATATACAAGGACAATAACGTAAATAAGACACAAGGCAGCTGAACTCATTTTAACTGCAATGGCTGATGCTGATTTAGAGGAACGGATGAAGGATGCCCCCCTTTTTCTCAGGAGAGTGGAGGATGACGGGTACAGGATGTTACACATGCTGTCAGACATGGTTGCTTTGTTAGTTTTGCTTAACTATTTTTCTTTGTTATAAGGGAGGGCTCAATGAATGAAAAAAAGACCATGTATTAAGCACTTACTTGTGTCAATGCACTGGAGATGCAAATACACGCAACGGAAACGAATTTGCCCTCAAGTTTACATTCTGACATGGGAAGACAACAACTACCAGGGCAGTGGTGGTCAGAGAGGGAATGTTTTAGTAGCAGTAATCTGATTACTGTTTTCAGAGGCAGGCTTGGAAACAGGAGTGGGGAGAAGGGTACATGGGCACTCACAAGACATGAAGATGGCTGGGCCATAGTAAGAGATGGGTCTGGCTCCAGCCTCGAATGCTTGCCGGTCAGAAGCCCAGGTTCTTAGGGCAGGAGGCCGGAGTGCTGGGTCAGAAGGGGGCTAGAACACAGAGCTGCTGCTGCTATACTGGGAAATGAAGGTAGAGGTGTTTTATTTTTTTTTTTAAAGAGGCAGCAATAAAATATTTTAAAATGTTCTAATATCAAATACTCCTAACTTTTTTATGTTCTTCACTGTTAGGAGATTATTTTTTCCTTTGTACCACCTTCCACTGTGGCAGACCATGTTCAGTCTTCTTTAACCCACCTAACAAGGTGAAAAAGCATTATTTCCAGTACTCCTGAAACATACCTAAATGTGTCTCTACTGTGTTTTTTTTAAGTCACTTGGTTAAAAAGCAGGCTTCAAAGTGTGAATGATTATAACATCTTTATTGTGTATCTAAAGTGCTGAAAAACAAAACCAATAGGTTCAATGTCATTATTTAGGTGGAAAGAAGAGGCGATAATGCTTTTCACATATATGTAATGGAAAGTCAGTATACTCTGTCATTTTCATGGATTCAATACTTGAACAAAGCATTCAAGAACACAAAAATACAGGAGAGAGAAAGCAGGTCATTTTGTACTTGTCAGATGTTTTAAAAACAAACAAACAAACATTTGAAGCGGGGCAGCCTGGCCTGCAATGTGCTCTTGGAATGTGGCTCAGCCCAATGACTAAGGTACATCAAGGAGTTAAACTGTTAAGAGTTGCTTGACAATGTCATTTGAAAACACAAGGTATAAAATATAAATGACAGTCAGCTATTTTGCTTCAATCCCATTTCTAAGCAGTTGTGTGATTGATCAATTTATCAATCGATGGGCTGCCTCACCCCCCCCACCCCCGCCCGCTCCATGCTCTCTCCGAAGGCTGCCTCTGGGCTGCCAGTGTCAGGGCCCAACGGTTCAGGGGCAGAAGAGACGGCTCTAACGGCTGCTGCTTCAGAAGAGCCCGTTTCCCTTCATGCCCCTGGGGGCCCCAGGGAAAGTCAGTTAGCAGCTGGCACAGATATGCCATGCTGGGAAACAGGGAGGCTCAGCCTCCCAGAGGGAGACCCCTCAGCCCTGCAGCTCAGTGAGCAGGAGGAGCACATTGTCAGTGTATTCTGTCCGTGGCTTGGCCATCCCACTAAGGCTCACTGGGCGGAGGCTGGGGTGTGGGGGCTCATACGGAAGAGGGCAGTGAAGTTCATTCAGAATGAACCACGTGGTGTCTGGATCTACCTTCATCAAGTGGAGGAACACGCTGTGGAGAAAGACACAATGGAGTGAGGGGGAAGGAAGAATGAAGGGGAAAGGGAGGAAGGGATGTTTGATTTTTGCCCAAGAGAGTATTTACTGGGCTACTCAAAAGGACTCTGATAACAATGTCAAATTGCTTCTGACAGCATAACAAATACACTGAAGTTCATTAAGCAGGGCCATTAAGATGGTTCCTAAGCCCAATGGAGATTCAGCTAAACAGTTTCATGTCTATTGGCAAAGAGGGAAAAAAGTCATTAGTCTAAGCAGAACAATATTGACATCAAACAAGCTCCTGGCAAATAATTGGTCTAGTCCTAGGGTGTAAAGCAGATTTCAAAAAGAAGAAAAATGACAAGGCACACACTTTATTATGGGCAAAGAAAAGGCAGCTGAACAGGGAACCCTTAAGAATAGGCCCAGTCAGCGACAATAAAAGCTTAAAAACAATGTCGTGTAACACAATACATCTGATTCTATCAGAGAGAAGGCTGGAATGGCATTAACTCTTTCAGCTCACTGGGTCTAGTTAGGACATATTTCTTCTCAGGTGTTAAGAGTTTTCTATTTGTCTAGAATGTACAAGGTGCCTCCCCCATGGCTGAAGAACCCCTTTTCTAGAACATCAGACCCACAGCATCCCCAAATCCTTCTCAAGGTCATAATGGGCTAGGTGGCATTATTGGGGCTACTGCTGTAATGCAGTAGCTCTGCCTGGAGACATGGCAGCTGAGGATCTCCTAAGTCATCTGGACCGGGACGAGACACCAAGGTCATTTTGATGAGACAACTGCTGGCTTCTGTCACTGACATTTCTGAGCTTGTCAGGTCTTGGCGGTCTTCCTGGGCTGCAGACTTTGGGTCAATGCCTGTTTTCTCTCTACTCTGTCCCTTATTTCATGCTACTTGCTTCTACATCTACCCAAAGAGTTCATCGATTATGTCTTGCCCTCATACATCTTTGTTGAATTGAACCTGCCATCCCCCAAGCTTTGACCAAACTCTTCCCACCAGCTCCAGCTCAAAATCCTTCAAGACTTGGCTTAGGTACCTTCTCCTCCATGAAGCCTTCTTTGATTTCTCTGACTAGAAATTATCCCTGCCTCTTTGAACTTTTGTCACCTCCTATGCAGTTAAGAGTCTTCTGACTTACGTTATTTGTGAATGTGCATATTACCCAGATTACAACATACAGGCACAGCAGACGGTCAATGAGCTGGGCCCAGAACTGAGTAAGAAACAGAGAGAGAACCAGATTGCATTTGGGAAACTGTACAGTCTTTTTAATGTCCCTAAGTTGCTCCCTGCTGCAAAAGCCCTTTTTTCAACACCCATCTCTGCAAGTGGAACTACAGCACTACAAATCCTGGTCCACCATGATCTCAGAAAAATCAAACTTACAGGTCACTTAAAGGGTAATGGAAAGACATATGGCAAATGTAAGTAAGCTGCAGTTACCAGTGTTGATGTGTGTATGAAAAGGGACATAAAAGTTATCACCAAGGAAATGTCTGACAGGCAAAGCAGGTGGGGCAATCATGTATTAAGAATGAGAAGAACCAACTGACAGCTTAAATGTTGTACTAATACCTATGAAGTTAGAAGGATCAGAGAAAGTCTCTGCAGAGACAGAAAAGAACTGCACCAAGAGAAGTGTGGCTGTCTGAGATCGGATAGATCATGGATTCAGTGAAGTACTGAAGGAAGCGAGCATCTTCATCTTCCTTCTCTCTTCTTCCCTTGTCTCTGCCCAGACTATAACCTCCTTGAGGGTTAGGCCTGTGTCATTTTTTTCATTCTTATACCTCCAAAGCCTAGCATGATGCTTTGTACACGGTTAAGTACTACATTCCACAAACATTTATTAAGTGTCTACTATGTGCAGAGCCCTCTTTTCAGTGCTATATGATGTTTAGATCAGACATGGTCCCTGACTTTATAAACTTCAATGCATATCCTTTGAACGAATCAATGTTCCCTACCTTAACTGGGAATCACCAGCTATACCAGAGCCAAACCCAGTGGTGTAGTGGAAAAACTCTGAGGCTCCAGGCATTAACTACAGAGATGGACAACCACAGCGGAAGGTGTGATTGTAGAGTTCAGCTTTGTTTATCAATCACTCAATCAACAAACATTTATTAAGTACCTATTATAGACTAGGTACTGCTTAGGTGCTGAAGATACAAATACAAGAAATTAAACAATTTCTACAGTCAAGGAGCTTACATACTATAGGAATAAGATGTCCCTTCCAGTGTAAGAGAGAAGCCTTAGAGAATGTGATTCTCTGTTCAGTGAACTAGGCTCAGTCCTGAACCTCTTCTAGGGATGGGGAACCTGTGGCCTTGAGGCCACATGTGGCCCTCTAGGTCCTTGGGTGAGGTCTTTTGACCGAGTCCAAGTTTTACAGAACAAATCCTTTTCTTATGGGGATTTGTTCTGTGAAGTTTGGCTTCTGTCACAGGGCCCCATTTGAGGACCTAGAAGGCCATATGTGGCTTCAAGGCCACAGGTTCCTCACCCCTGTCCTAGACCCACTCTGCAGGGTCTCCTTAGAATCTGCCTTCTCCTTAATGATGCTGTTTCTACAGCTCCACTCCAAGCCCCTGCCACCAGTCTCAGCTCACGTAGCTGTTGAAGAGGCAAGTCCCTTCTGTTTGGATCTCTAAGATTGGTCTGATCCCTGAGTGCTTCATATTCTTGGGCCTCCAAGCCCCAGATATAACAGTGATCACCAGTCCTCTCTTGTAACTTCTCTTAGCCACTCATCTTCAGACTGTCTTCATTACTCTTCTGCTCTCCAGGGCTCCTGCTCTCTCTCATTCTCCCTCTCTGGTAGTTCACTGTTCTCTAGCCCTTTCCCATATCCTCTCACCCCTCAATGCCTGGAAGGCTTAACCCTGTCTGTTTAACCAACCTGCCAGGAGAGAGCTAAGCAATCTTCTAGCTCAAGGTTTTCCTAACATGAACATTTAAAGCACTTTCATTTACATAAACTAGGTATTAAGTGAAAGTCTCATATCCAGGAAGAATATATACAATCGGGGCTTTTTATCTCATTGCCCCTTATCCAAAAAGAAAGATTCCACTTCTCCATAAAGTTTTCCCAGATCTCTAAGATGAGTAAACACTGTCTCTTTGGAGCCACATAGCACTGATTGATAGCAGGCTGTTCTGCACCCCTCCAGGGCAGGTGTCTAACAGTTTATTATAGTTATCTGGATTTGTGGCCTCCCCCACTAGACTCTGGGCTCCTTGGGGACAGAGACTAATTATATCTCCCCATGGCTAGCGTGTGCTCACTGGATTGAATACTAGATCCAACTTTATATGAGGCAAGGGGCTATTAACTATAATACCATGCCATGCTATAATGGAGCTTGATATGCTATTCTAACATAGGTATGCCTTGCTCTACACAGAAGATCTATTTCTGAAAAGTTTTGTGCGCTGTTTAAAAAAAAACCCACAATTTTTAAAAAATGACAGTTTGCTATTTAAAGAAGCCCTGCAGTGCATCCTTTTGCAATGCAAATAACCTCTCTCTGAATTGAACTGTTTTGTCATGTCAGATGGTCACATCCTAGGCTTTCTTAAAACAGGGACCACAAGTGAAAAGACTAAAAACCCAAGGTTTGAGTCCTGGTTTTGCCATTAACTGTATAAGATTAGGTGGGGCCTTGCACCTTTCTGAGGTAACCATTACATGAAGCAGGTGTACCAACTAGATGCTTTTTTTTTAGGAAATGCAGTGGATAGAGTGCCAGGTCTGGAGTCAGGAAGACTCATCTTCATCAGTTCAAATCCAGTCTCAGACATTTCCTAGCTGTGTGACCCTGGGCAAGTCACTTACCCCTGTTAGTCTCAGTTTCCTCATCTGTAAAATGAGCTGGAGAAGAAAATGACAAACTACTCCAGTATCTTTGCCAAGAAAATCTCAAACAGGGTCATGAAGAGCTGGATATGACTGAAAAATGACTGAATGACAACTCCCCCACCCCATTATTCTGAGATGACTCAAATCTTGTTTTTAAAAATTTTCTCCAAAAGGTGTTAATTCCTTGCCACTAAGTTCATCTATTCTTTATGGTGTTTCTTGAGTAACAAATATTACACCTGTATGATAAGAAGTTCATCCCTTCATCACTGAGTACACTGGAGCACTTCATGATTACCTTCTTGAACAAAACCCTTTTATTTTAATGGCTTCTGTTTAAAATCTTTCTGAAGCACATCTATACCCAAGATTCTTTTTTTTTTTTGCTTTTTTGGAGGGCAATTGGGGTTAAAGTGACTTGCCCAAGGTCACACAGCTAGTTTTTGTGTGTGTGTGTGTGTGTGTGTGTGTGTGTGTGTGTGTGTGTGTGTGTTGTGCCTGAGGCTGAATTTGAACTCAGGTCCTCCAGACTCATGGGCTGGTGCTCTATTCACTGTGCCACCTAGCCGCCTCACCTCAGGATTCTTGAACATGGTTTAGCACCCCCTCCCCTCTTCTTTGAGGTATGGGAGAGGCTGGATCTGTGATTTCACTGGTGAGGAAATCCTCTCTACCAATGTAGATTAGCCATTTCTAATCTGAAGAGTTTCTTGGGGCTCTGAGAAGTTAAGTGACTTGCTCCGGGACACACAGCCAGTGGGAGCTGGAGGTGGGCCCTAAGCCAGGCCATCCTGATTGCAAGACTGTCTCACCAACCATTTCTGGACAATGCAGGCTCATTCCTGTGAACTGCAAAGACTGCTGGGGAGCACCACGAGGCCCTCAGAACCTGCTGGCTATGGCCCCAGGTGGCCAGAGTTTTAGTTCTTGGGCCTGCTTTTGAGCTTTTTTGTGTCATTCCTCACTTTTCGGCTGTTGGTTGTCACAACGCCTCGCTGCTCACTACTGCCCCCTCTTTCTATTCTGCTGCTTCTAATTTGTCCGTTTAGAAATCAGGTAATTAGCTTAGAGAACTGTTTATAAAATAAACCCCACATGGTACAAATGGAAAAACAGATCTGCAGAGGGAAAGAAGCTTGCCCAAGGTCACAAAATCCATCAGGGGTGGAGCCAGGTAGGCTAAAGTGTAGGTCTGACTCCCAGCCCATGGTTAGTTCCACTGGACTTAACATGACAGTCCTCTCAGGAATCTATGTATTTCAAGAGGACCACAGGAAGAGGGCAGTAATTAGTACCAAGGAATGAATCACACATAAAGTGCTATACATCATAATACCCTAAGATTTGGAGTTGGAAGGTCCTTGAAGATCATTTTAGAGAAACTTCTCATTTTACAGATGAGGAAACTGAGGCCCAGAAAAGAGAAATGACTTGCCCAAATTACTTGCTAGTGAAGTAGGAGACTCAGGGTACAAACACAGGTCTTCTAATTATATATCATGTACTTCTACCACATCAGATGGGAGATATTTGGGGACAGAAGGGAGAAGACCTTCTCAGAAGACTTCAGATTATATCATGTGGGCAACTGCTTAAAAAGCCAATGCTCAAGGCCAGCCCTGCATAGAATGCTCTCCTCCACCTTCTTTAAATCCTGCATTTTCTTCAAAGCCCAGTTTAAGAACCATCTGTTCTCTGAAGCCTTCCCTGACTAATCCCACCTCACATATGCTGCCTCCCTTCTCCGAATCCTACAACATTTATAGTCTGTACTAAGCCAGAGTGTCTTGCAACATTTTTTAACGTACCCAGTATGTTCACCATTTTCTTCCAACAAAGAGAGAGCTTCTGGGGGTTTCAAACCATAGTTTGTACTTCTTTCTGTTGAACCTTACAGACCAGGGACAATTTTAGCAGGCACCAATGGGCAATGAGGGAGGAGGGCAGTATTCTAAGAAGAGAGAGACTGTGAACAAAGGCAAAATGGTACAGATGGTGACAACCCATCCAGTCTGGGTAAAACAGGCTGCATGGAAAGGAGAACCACAAGGAGGAGATGAAGAAGGTGGGGTGGGGCTGGGTCAAGAATGGCCTTGAGAGTCAGAATAGACACTCTGACATGTAGGTAGAAAGGCACAATGAAATGTCTGCCAAATGAAGCCAGTGGTTGATCTTTTCCTAATATGAAGGCAGTATAAAATGCATCAGGAGAGTGGGGTTCTGATGACAGTTCTATGACATACTTCCATGGTCTGGGGTGAATCACTTCACTTTCCTTCCCTTCAAGTCCGCTCTATAAAATGGGGTGCAAAAGAGTTAAGGGGGTTAGACACGGTCTCTAAAGTCCTTTCCAACTCAGATAGTCTGTATTCTAAGGTCATTCCCATTTTGCGTTCTACGTCCCCTCCAGCTCTGACAATCTCTACTCCAAGATTGTCCCCAGTTCTGATGTTCATAACTTTAAGACCCTATTCAGCCCAGACATTCTGTAACATACATATGCCAATGAAGCAACGCAAAGAGATGGGGCTGCTCTGAGGATGTCTTGGCCTGTTTTGTGCTTAAACGATTTAAGCTTTCTTTGCTTGGGATAATCCCATGTTTATAACCTTGGCAGTGGTTGCTGGAGAAGTGATTAGGATATTCTAATTCATCGTTTCCACTTCATCGAAGAAAGAAGGCGGCCCGCGTGGGAGACAATTTTTGTTTAAAAACAAAAATATCTTTGATAATTAGAGTGGCAAGGGAAATGAGGAAACACGCACCCAAAATGGGAAACAGATTTCTATTTACACGTGATGCACTTGACTGTTTTCCCTAGTGCCAAAGACTCTGAGAATGCAAATGGTTTCATCTGATCCTGTTTCCTTAAAGAAGTGGCACAATTTCTCAGGCTGGAGCACAGAGTACTCCCAGCTGCAAGGAACATTTTTATTTGGCCAACAGCAACTTGTGCTTGCACCGGATGAAAGCCAAACTGGTCCTGGTCCCAGTTTAGTCAAAGCTTTTTCCTGCGTGAAGCTGATCAAATCTAATCCAATCCAACAAGCATTTATTAAGCTTCGGCTATGTGCAAAACAAGGTGCTAGAGATACAAAGACAAAACAAAAAAAATAGTCTCTGTCTTCAAGGACAGGGGATAAAATATGTATAGACAGAGGATGGTGTGAGGAGGGAGGAAGCGCTCCCTCCCTCCACAGGGACCAGGAAAGGTTTTCTGCAGGTGGTATATGAAATTGGAGATTCCCTCTCAAAATACAAAAACCAAAAAGCCCCAAACCAACCCTCACCAAACCAAACAACTTGCTCCTTCATCCTATTTTAAAAATTAAGAACGATCTTTTTTCTTCTTCCCTTCCCCCAGCAAAAACCCAAACAAAACCCTCGTAACAAATATACATATTCAAGCAAAACAAATTCCTCTTCTGGCCATGTTTCAAAATGTGTCTCATTCTGTATCACCCATCTCTGCCAACAGGTGAGTAGAATGGGCAAGGAGGGATTGCAAGGGGTGTGAGGTTTTGAGCTCAAAGAAAGACAAAGAGGCTGGTTTATCTGAAGCACAGGATGCATAAAGGGAAGTAATGAGTAATAAGCCTGAAAAGTTAGGCTGGAGTTAGACTATGAAAGCCTTTAAATGCCATGATGAGGAGTTGTAATTCTAGTCTACAGGTAAAACAGGGAGCCACCGAAGGCACTTGAAGAGGGGAGTGGAATGGTCTGACTTGTGCATTGTGCCCATAGCTGCGAAAGATGGATTAGAGATGAAAGAGTCTGGAAGCCAGGAGGATGGCTATTTATCTATTTCTCCATCTATCTATCTATCTATCTATCTATCTATCTATCTATCTGCCTGCCTACCTATCTGTCTTTCTTTTACTCTGTGTGACTGGTTATTGATCCCTCTCCCTTTCTCTCTTTTAATACGTCTTTCTGTCTGGCTGTTATGACAGACCAGGGAGAAATGAGTAGGGACTGAATTGGGGTGGTACCCCTAAGAGCAGAGAGAAAGGGACAAATAAGGTATTGTGTGCAGGTGGAACTGCTAGTTCAGGGGTGGGGAACTTGCAGCCTCGAGGCTAGTTCTTTATTGTTTCTTGAGTCCCCTCTACCTCACTTGATGGGGTGAGGCTCCCCAGCTGGGGTGGTAACAATCTTCCTCTCTGACCTCATGCGTAGCTTTGATCTCTACCTCACTGATGCACTTAGCTTTGATTCTCTGTCTGCGGGTTATATTCTCCTATGAATCTTCAAGCTCCCCAAAGACAAGGATTGTGTCTTATTTAGCCTTTGTTCTCCCTTAGCACCTTCAATGGTATTCTGTATCCTCTAGTTGCTTTAGAGATGGCTGCAGGCTAATGGAGTGGAAAAGCAAAGGTAGAAATACATCCACCTGTGTTGCCCTGTAAACCCTCCGCACCTCAAGACGAAGGTTAGCACAAGTAACTGTGGCCTGCTGAGCAAGGGCAATGTCACTGGTCAATATAATTGCCAAGTGCTAGATAAAATGATTTTTAAATATATCGTCTTTCACAATTAGTAGCAGTATGAAAGTGTTCCAGGCAAGGAAAACGGTGACTTAGATTCTAATTTCACTCTGGTCACTGGCTGTGTGGCCTTGGTCACACCACTTAATTTGGCCGAGCGCCCCTTCTCTTCTCTTTCAGAAGTAATAATCCCCATCCTGTCTGCTTCCCAGGGTGGTCAGGAGCACAGTGCTTTACACACAGCAGGAACATACAATCAAAATCCATTGTATTATATCTTAGGATAATGTAAGTAAAAGGATAGGGACTTGGCCTGTGGTTTTACTGGTCTAGGAATCACCCACATAAGGAAACTCCATCTACCAATGCAGGATGGCAACTTGGGAGTCTCCGAGAGCTGCCTGGAACACTAAGAAACTACCTGACTTGTCCATTGTTACAAAACCAACGTATACATCAGAAGCAGGACTGGATCCTGGGTCTCCCCAACTTCCAGGTCAGTTTCCCTATCCGCAGACTACAATATCTCTCCAAACATGAGAGGCATTCTGTAAAATATAAACTACTATTGGGGGCGGAGCCAAGATGGCAGCGTAGGAGCAGCAAGGAATGGCAGCTCCCACACAGCCACCTCAAAATACCCATAAAATATGACTCTAAACAAATTCTAGAGCTCTAAAACGCACTCAAATATAAACTATTGTCTTTTTTCTGCTTAAAAAAAGAAGAAATTAAGAAAGAACGAGTATTATCACCCTTCAACATTGGTACTGGTCTACCATAGAAAACTTTTAATCATACAGAGGAGGGCAAATACTTGTCTTTGGTTTTACTTGAAATTTCCACTGTATTGACTTGACTAGAGTACCAATGTAAGGCCAATGAACATATAATTTCATCTATTAGTTAGTAGTAAACATACACACACACATATACATATATGTGTGTGTGTGTATACACATGCCTGCACGGAAAGGGAAGCTATCTATCTGTGTGTGTACACATACACACACATCATGGGGCACATACATACATACATACATACATATACACATACATACATACGGGCTCCATGGCATGCTGTCTCTTTTGCTTTTCAGGCACATGGAGGTAAAGGGAAGACAAAGAATATTTCCTACCTCCCTTCACCTCCATGAACCCAAAAGGCAAAAGAGATGGGATGGACTTTGTTCACTGAGACAAGTTGTAACCCCTGAAGGTAAATGATGTCAAAGTAAAAACGTAATAGAGGTGATCCCCAAGTCTTAAGCTTTAATAGCTATTGTACAAGGGACAACTTGTATACTCTCCACTCTGACTATAATGTTAAGGATATGGGCTACATTTTTTTTCCCCACCAAAAGCTGGATTGTATAAATTCAGAGTTCAGCTTACAATTAATTTTTCAATGTCTAGATACAAATACCTTTTGCTTTAAAAGCGATTTCATTTTTTGGTGTACAGTCTATATTCAGAATAATATGGTGTCTACAGGAGTCATATTATATTTGGTTATCACTGGCTCCAAACCAAAGGAGTCAGTCTTTGTGAAAGAATGTCCCTAGGCAAACAGGAGACCGGCTTCCAAAGCTAAAGCTCTCCTTTTCTTAAAACCATGTTTTACTTGATCTCTTTGGCCAGAAACCTCCCTTCCCTTCATTCTTCTCCCTATTTGCTGTACTCTTTGTGCCTTTGTCTCAAGTACATTAAAGAAAAGAAAGGGGTTGTTCCCACCAAGGGTAGGTGACCTGACAGTATCACAAAGCTAGGGAGGGTCAATAAGTAGCCACTTACTGAGATGCAGGTAGGAAAGTCTGAATAAAGGAGGCACAAAAGTAAGTGAAGGAAGAACCCCAGGTAGGGGGTGCTAGATCAAGGGCAGGGCAGGGCTTAGCTGGCTCCCCTTCTGGCCTCACAGTCCTACTGCTCCTCCTCAGTCTCTCCAACTTTAACCAGGAAGAGATGATTCCTAGTGATGAGATAGACAGCATAATGCTCTGTTGAGGCCTACTTCATCACCAAATGCCTGTTGGTATATTCTGGGTAAAGAAAAGCCCATTCTACATAACTGTAAGCCAGAAGACAAAGAAGAAAAACCTGCTTTGAAGTAATCAGGTTAACAGCCTGGAAAATGTTCCAAATACATCTTTAGAAACAGAGCAGAAATGGCTTGTTGAACATTCCAAATGGCCAGTCCCACCTTTTTTCTAGCACAAAAAGAAACACTTTCAGAAATATATATATACTATTTAACTCCTAAACAAAATTTTTTCTTCTTCCCCCCAAGCCCAAATCGGTGGCTTGAGGGAACACAGTTATCAAGATTATCTGGTCCCTGGAGTATCAGGAAGCACTCAGCTGTGTCTTGTGCTGCCTCATGTCCTGAGGCGAGTGATTATCTCTCAATAACCTGTAGGGCCATGTAGCTTAAATGATAACTTGACTTTAAAAAATTTAGAACTCGCTGTTAGGCAGTTTCTAAGCAACCTCTGTTTCCATGGCAAAGAATCCTGGTGTTTATACTGATTTTTCACTTAAAATGCGGTTTTATTGAATTTCACTTCACGCAGGCAGCCATTTCAGCACCCTTCAGCCTGGCGTGGCAATTGATGGGCATCAGTAAGTGCCCAATAAACTCCAATGGTCAAAGGAACTGGAGCATATGATCCTTTTATAATCAACCTTGACACTCCCCAAAAGACTAAGTCTCCTTTCCATGCGGTTGAAATGAACAAACAAGTTTTTCTTTGCATGGAAGAGAGGGTGTTTCTTTTATCTGGGGGTGCCTCTTCATGTCTTGGTGAGGCAAACCCAGTAAGAAGCTAATTGCCTCATGAATGAGTAAGAGAAAAATTCCCGTGAGTTTCAAGTCCTCTGTCTAGACAACATCTGCTCAAAGAAGGCTCTAGAAAAATGTCAGCCAATTGTGGCTTGGCAAAGCTAAATCAACAGTAACAGAAATGCTTAGCTTCCAGCCTTTTGGGGCGACAGGCTACTGTCTCTATATTAGTTATTTGCTTCAGAGATTCAACACACCCTATCTCTTTCTGGAATCATAAAATGCTCTTCTGAGTTGTCTAGGTGACACCAACAGCTAAACGTATGCCACTATGGTATTAAAATCATAAGACTGTGAGAGCTGGCAGGGATCTTTGGGATCATCTAGTCAGAGGACTGCAGTCCAACCCCTTCATTTTACAGAGGAAATTAAGGCCCGAGAGAGGAAGGGTCCAAGGTCACAGAGTCAATTTCAAAGATTGGTAGAATTTTTAGTGCTGGAAGGGACCTTACAGATTCAAGTCCAATAAAGCTACCCACCCGTTTTCACTTAACCCAGTGGCCACAGGGTAAAGACACAAGCTGCTGACTTTAACCTAAACAATTTCCAGAGTTGCCCATAGGGCTTTATTTATGTAAAGTAGGCATAGAAATGGAAGTTATTCTCGCCTATTTGTCACTCGCATTCCAAAGGAACCATCTCATGCTCCTTCTTTTCTTTGCCATTCCAATGCAGGCACAGAAGGTCCAAATGAGGCAATGTGTTTCCTTCCAAAGAAATGGATGCTTGAGGTGTCAGCGTGTCCTATGCAGCAAGCAGTGGCGTGCTACATACTCAGTTTCTATACTCGGTAATTTACTTTAATGAGCTGCGCTTCATTGGTTAACCAGTATTTAAAGCCTGTCCTCACTCACTATTCAATTGAGCTATCTTCCCCAGCATGAGGACATTTTTTTCTTGGTTTCTAAAAATGTTGAAAACGGAGGATGATGAGATGAAGCAAAGATTCATCCTTCAAATATACTACCAATTACTTTCATATCTATGCTTACTTGTTTAAAAAATATATGAGATGAGAAAAATCCATTTCCCTTCTTTTGCTGCTCCAAAGACTACAGCTTCCACTATTGCATACTGGGTACTACACTAAGCTGGGATCATCAAATTCATTTCAACCTCCAAGGTTTTCAACAGAGACAAACCACAGACCCCGCAAAAGTGATTAAATTGCTACCCTGTGGCATGCCAGAGCTTTTGATGGATAACTAAAACCTCCCTTTGTACAGTCAGCAGAGCCACTAGGCTCAATCTACCACCACCTCTACCACCACCCTTCCTTCCTCCCTCCCTCCCTTGCTGGCCCCCTCTTCCCAAAACAGAGCAACTCGGCTACTCTATTGGCTAATGAAACATTCGATCCTGACAGGTCATCAATCACATGACATAGCAGAGAATGTTAGTGAAAGGACTCATAGCAACAGATTTGGGAAGCTTGTAGTCAGTACTTTTAGATTTGAAACCTGGTTACCCACTTTTTTTTTTATCATCATCAGCACAGCAGATGTCTCCTATCTTTGATGCTGAGACCATGCCCAAATTTGCCACAGTGAACAGTTCATATCTGAGTATGCTTTCAGAACTAGCCTTGAAAAAAGCAAAAGCATAATGCTTAGTGAATGCCAGATAAAAGGAAAGCTAACCCTTTAGGTTTGGAGTTATTGACTATTAATAAAATGTCAAAGGGGCTAATGTTGGGGAATTGGGGAAGAGGAAAGGAAGTTCCCATTTCCATGTGGGCTATAATCCCAGGCAGAAAATGGGCACAAGTTACAAGCACAGTAAAAGTGACCAACCCTGCCATGCTGGTTTCCAGTCTGAAAGCATGAACTGCTTAATTTCAAGCTCAATTAAATGATTAACTCCCCCCATGACTCCTACTGTCTTTGGACATAACAGAACTCTGTGTGTATGTATAACAGGGAAAAGTTGTGACTACAGGTATAAAATGAACATTCTCCAAGGGAGGCAGCTGTGCTAGATATGTGGTCTTTCGGTGTTGGAAGGCACCTGCCTGGTGTTTGATGGCTTATGATGTTACTTTGGTGTCCTACTGTTAGAAGGAAGGAGATCAGGAGAAAAGTCAGAATACCACAGAACCTAGATCCAAGGCTCCTAACACAATAGGAAGAGTGGTAATATAAATGAATGAGACACTGACGCACTATGGAGTTGAAACCTACTGTTCAGATTACAGTAGATGGAAGGAAGCTCACAACAAGAATCACAGATAAGCAAGTAAATCCCTAAGCTGTGTGACCACAAGTTAAAGAGGGCTTTTTTAAAGAGGCTAAGAGGGGGCTCATCTGGGATCTGTATATTGTGCAGTCATTCTAAGCCTGCTCTGGGTTCCTCAGACACACCTTTTAAAGCACTGATTCTCAGCCTTAGGTTATGATTCACACTGGGGTTAAGAGCCTACAGAAGGACAAAGGTTTGCACCTGACTGTCCCAGACCAACATGGACAAGGGCAGGAATCAGAGAGTCTTTCCTGGAGGGCCACGGAGGACCAGCTTTTCCTGCAGCTACAACTAAACTGACAAGAAGGGTGGTGGCACCTTAGTCTCAGACACAGCAGTCTGTCACCACCAGCCCCACAGAAGGGGCTGCACCCATCAACTCTGCTTTCTGCCTCCTTGCCTCTGAGGAACTGCTGGACAGAAAATAAAGGAGCTGGGATACCTGGCACGCAAGTCCTATAAATTAAAGGGCTATTTCTGTATCATGCTAATCACTGTGACATCTGAATTTCTTTTGCACATATACTTATTTTATTTCCCTTTTTAGGGTTAAATGCTTCATTGGTATCTAATTTATGGTCACAATGAGAAAATGTTGGGAGCTACTGTTTTAAAGCATGCTAACAGTTCAGTTTAAAAAGTGTTATTTTAACCCAGTTCACTTCCCTCTCCTCATCTGCATATTGGCCTAAGGGTACAGTTTGGAATTAAAGGAAATTTAGGGCTTGGTTTTTTTCTGCCCAATTCCTCTCACTCTCTACCTCTCATGTGCCCTGTAGGAAAAGCTTGTCTGCCAGAAAGGCAAAGAACTGTGGAGGCACAGTGCATGCTGGGAGATGTCTCAAAGGCTTGGAAAACCACATGGGGACTCAAATCAGATAAGTTTGGCTCTATAATCTGCGGCAGTGGGCTTGGATGCTATGACCTGTTATTTTCAATCTAATGCTTACCCCGGGGATCCCAGCTTATTTATGGGCCCATAGCATGCCAGGCCCTTCTTTCCCCGCTACCCCCCCCAAGTCATTCTCTTATTTGCTTATAGTTGAAATGATTTAGCTAAACTTTTATGAGCTTCAATTGTCTTTTCTTTCCAGTTAACAGTGACACCTGGTGGTGAAATGAGGCATTATAATTCATTCCTTCCTAGATTACTGGATACCACTCCCTCCCTCCCCCCCACCAAGATTTATATCTAATCCTCACGCAGTACATTCAGTAGATATAAGCACTAAACTGGAATGGCAGCCTCATTCTTATCATTTACAGTTTCACTTATATCAACTAAGCCCTGATCAATTTCCATTTCCTGAGTTTACAGCTTGGATGTAAAAGATTGCCAGGGAGGTTATGTTTAATACAACAAATTAAAAAAAAAAAAAGCAAACAGTGTCCTGGCCACTCTTTAGAATTCTAAAAGCAAAACACTAGAAAAGAAAAACATCAGAGGATGTCACTGCAGGCTGGCTAGGCCCTGAAGGCTTCCTTTGACCTTGAAGTGAATCTCTACTGCCTAGAGCTGAGGTCAGAAAACTATAGCCCACTGGAAACTTTATTTAAAAATTTAAAAAATATTCTTAGTTTGAGGGCCCCAGGCATCACAAAAATAGGCAACTGGGGGTTAGATCTGGCCCCTGGGGCTGTAGTGCCCTGGCATAGTGGGGAAAAATACAAATTCTTTAGCCTGATATTTAAGGCTGTCTACAATTTGATTCTACTCCTCCAGCCTTATTTCATATTACTCCCCTTTACGCACTCTATGTTCAAGTCAAATGAGATTAGTTTCCTCCTTCACATTTTGCTGTCTCCCAATTCCAGGTAGTCACAAAAGACATCCTCCATCCCTGGAAAGCACTCTTCCTACCTTCTGCCTGTTGAAGTCTTTTACTTCCTTAAAGACCCAACTGAAGGGCCATTTTCTTCACAAAGCCCTTTCTGACCAGCCCAGACTAAGATGTCCGCACCCACTTGCAGGCCTTCACAAGAACTTTTCTTTGCTCCTATCACATTTTACTCTTTGTGTACCTATTTCTCCTACACCTCTGCTCCCCCAGGAGTCTCTAAGTAAGCTCCTAAAAGGTAGAGAAGGAGTCATCTTGACATCTCCAGGGCCCAGAAGAGTACTGTGAACACAATGCAAGGTTTTACTAAATGTTTGCTAAGTTTCAATCTGACAGAATTAGGGAGCACATGGCACCCAGAATGCTGAGTGTCCTAACATTCCAGGACAATTTCAAACAGCAGGGTATACCTGTGATTGGTCATCTTTGTTCATCTGCCATTTACACAGCACAGGTGGAGATGGTAACAAGCACCTTGCCAAAGGCTGTTGACTATCTCAGGCCCTTTTCCTGATTCAGGTGACTCATTAATTTCCAAATCAACATGGTGCTCCCAGCTTCTGATACAGTGCAACAATGCAATTTTTCTGAATTCAAAATTATTTCACATCATCAGAAGTCTGAATGAAAAGCAATCAACCTTGTGCTCCCAACTGCCTCCCACTACCTCAAAAGCAGGTTCATCTGACTCAACTCTAAATGGAATCCTTGCTGATTAAACAAGGAACAGAATAACAATACCAGGGGACATTTTTACAGTGCTCTCTCAGAAGTGGGGCATGGAAGGATTGTAATCTACATTTTACAAAAGAGGAAACTGAGGTTCAGGGAGATTAAATAACTTGTGGAGGGTCATGCAGCTCTAAGCAGCAGAACCAAGACTCAGACCCTGGTCTCTGCTCAGTCCCTGCACCGTCCTGCCAGCCCTAAGCCAAGTGGTTGGAATACATTTTTACATTTGTTTCATTCTTGTTTTCAACATGCTTTGAATACTAACTCAAGAATGCAGGAAACTCAAGTCAGAGTTTAATTGCTTTCCAGTGTCAAAAAAGGAAATTGGAAATGAAATAACAAAATGTAAAAATCAACTTGTCTGATGGGTCTAAATGTGTGTGCTGGGGGTAGAAGGGAAGGAGAATTTGGGGGTAGGGGAAACTGACTCTTACACGTAAAAAGTAGGCAAAATACCATACTAAGAGTCATTCATTAAGATCTTAATTTGTACTTCAAATTAGAGCACAATTAGTTTCAGGGTCTCTATCTATGCAAGGCTTCCTTTCATTCTTAGGGAGATCCCTACCAAGTGAGGATATCTGAAGAAAAGTGAGGTTTTTAGAGAGTTCCCATTTTTGGGAAGCCAAGATTGATTCTAGGCCTAGGGAATGCAACAGGAAAAGGGACAGGGAAAAAAATCTGGGAAAACAAAAGAGAAAAATCACCAAGTAGAATACATCAATTACAAAAGATAGTTCTTCCAGCTGCTATCCTATTACCACCCCACCCCCCCCAATCAAAACCTGGATATCTGGCTCCTCTGGGTACCTGGCTGACTCTTGCCTTTGCTACTGAGTATGTTGCCCATGAAGAAGCAGTATGAAAAGCAGTTTTTCACTGCTTTTCACAGCACTCTGAACTGTGCTCTTTGTGTCAGGCTGCAGTGGAAATGAAGGGTCAGATGTGCCCCACAGAAGCAGAGGCCAGGCAGACCTGGATTTCCCAAGGCCCTACTAGCCTGCCAAGTGAAGGCATTTCTAGGGCGAAGGCTGCCACTGACTTTGAAAACAGAGAAAACTGTAAAAGTGGGCATTTCAGGTAGGCTGTGAGTCCAGATAATTCCTCTGACCATAATTTTACGTCATGAACAAAATTATATACTGGAATAACAAGACATTTCTTCCTCCTAAGCCAAGAGTCAGGTTGGAAAAATACATCCAATGAGCATGACTCAAATTCACAGAAACTGGAATCACAGATGGTTTAGGCAACATTTGAACTAGATAACCTCCAAAGCCTAGTCTCTCCTTCCCAATTCTGAGGTTTCTCTAGTTCAGTGAATGGAAACACTGGAAGGGACCTGAGAACTGCTTTTGTTAGAGTGTGAGTTCTTAGCAAGGAATAGTTTACCTGTCAGATCTATGGAGAAGGAAAGAATTTATGACCAAACAAGAGATAGAGAACAAACATTATGAAATGCAAAATGGGTAATTCTGATTACATTAAATTAAAAAGGTTTTGCACAAAGACAATGCAACCAAAATTAGAAGGGAAGCAGAAAGCTAGGAAACAATTTTTACAGCCAATATCTCTGATAAAGCCCTCATTTCTAAAATATATAGAGAACTGAGTCAAATTTATAAGACTACGAGGCATTCTCCAATTGAGAAATGGTCAAATGATATGAACAGGCAGTTTTCAGATGAAGAAATTAAAGCTATCTATAGTCACATGAAAAAATGCTCTAAATTACTCTTGATTAGAAAAATGCAAAATAAAACAACTCTGAGGTACCACATAACACCTATCAGACTGGTTAATATGACAGAAAAAGAAAATGAAAAATGTTGCAGAAGACGTGGGAAAATTGGAACACTAATGCATTGCTAGTGGAGCTGTGAAATGATCTAACCATTCTGGAGAGCAATTTGGAACTGTGCCCAAAGGGCTATAAAATTGTGCATACCCTTTGACTTAAATAGCACTACTAGGTCTGTATCCCAAAGAGATCATAAAGTAGGGAAAAAGACTCACATGTACAAAAATATTCATAGCAGTCCTTTTCATGGTGGCAAAAAACTGGTAACTGAAGGAATGCCCATCAATTGGGAAATGGGTGAACAAGTTGTGGTTTATGAATGTAATGGAATACTATAGTTCTATAATAAATGATGAGCAGGCAGATTTTAGAAAAACCTGGAAAGACTTGCATGAACAGATGCTGAGTGAAGTGAGCAGAAACAGAACATGGTACACAGTAACAGCAACATTATGTGATGACTGACTTTCTTAAACTTAGCTCTTTTGAGCAATGCAATGATTTGAGACAATTTCAAAAGACTCACGATGGGAAATGCTATCTACATCCAGAGAAAGAACTATGGAGTCTGAATGCAAATCGAAGCATACTATTTGCTCTTTTTTGTGGTTTTTCCTTTGGTTCTGATTCTTCTTTCACAACATGAGTAACATGGAAATATGTTTAATCTGACTGTACAAGTATAGCCTATATCAAACTGCTTGCTGTTTTGGGGAGGGGGAAAAATTTGGAACTCAAAATCTTAAAAAAGTGAAAGTTGAAAACTAAAAATAAATTAAAAAACCAAAAAGGACGTGAGCTCTCTGACAGCTGGGATTGCTTCTTTGTATCTGTTATTCCCAGCTCTTAAGCACAGTAGGTGCTTAACAAATGCATGTGGATTTATGTTACAGAGAAGGCCAAGGAAGCCCTGAGTGACTTGTGTAGGCCACATCTAGTTACTGGCAAAGACAACAGAACCCAGTTTTTTGACTTCTAATACAGTACTCTTTCTAGTCTATCACTGCTTTTCTTTTAACTGGCTTTCTCAGAATCGTCACTGTTACTGGACTGAGTAGGCAGGGTAGCTTAGTACTGGATACAGACTCAGAAAACTGGGGTTTGAATCCTGACTGCCTTGGATAACTCTCTCAGTCTCAGTTTCCTCAACTGTAAAATGGAGAGGCTGGACTAGGTGTTTACAATGTTCCCTTTAGCTCTAAAATCTTTTGTCTCCTTTGAAAAGGTCACTTAGAGAGGAAAAAATGTCACTAGGAAAAAACCGCAACCCTACAAACAACAGAGTTAAACAAAAATACTTAACTTGGCAAGAAGGGAGAGAAGGGAGAAATTATTTTAACCCTGTTTGTCGTTACTGAGACATCAATAATTTAGCACAAACAGAAAGATATGTATGTGCAGGCATATACTGGAGTGGTGTTACCTCCTGGCAGCCTCTTGTAATTGCATGGGTTGTTTAGCACTCAGGTAAATCAAGCAGGCATCTGCCACTTTATTCAGGTCACCCCCACCTGCCGAGAGAAAACAAAGCAGGCATTGGCCTTCAGGATTCATTCAGGACAAGGAGTAACCAAGTGCTGTCTGATGCAATAGGAACAGTGAGAAAAGATGCCCTCTATTCCTTCCCCTTTCCCCAGAGTAATTGAAAAATGAGGCCAAAGCAAGCAACTGAAGGTTAGTCAAATGAAGGGAGATGGGTAGAGAGCTGAGCTGAGCTGAGTTATGCAGAGCAGGGCAGGGCAGGGCTAAGTGACAATGGTGGACGGGGTTGAGGCAGTGTCAAATTTTTTTTTTTTATGAGAGGACTGGTTAATTGGGTGGGTACATACCCAGGTCCAGTTTCTTGCAAAGTGAACCCAGACCTTGCAACACAGCCAGCTGCAATTTGAAGGCGAGTGTATGGGAATAGACAGGTCCAGCTCTGCTGCTGACAGGAGCCTGTGTGACCAAGGAACCAGCCAGCTTCGGCAAGATGTCTTTGGAAAATCGACTCCGAAGAAAATCACCACATTTGTTCCCCAACGTGCATAACACCTATAAAAAAAGGCCCCCAAGTCCCATCCAAACCTTAGTGTTAACTTTAGTGCATGTTCAATATTGTTCAGAAATGTTTCCTAAGAAGATAACCAAAGGATACTTAGTAATTCAATTTGATCTATCAGTTTGCCTTATGAAATAGAATTACTGTTAATTCCTGGCCCATGTTTTGTACTTCTAACAGTTATGAATTTGGAGGGCTCTGCTCCCAGGGTATGGCTGTTTCTATCTACAAGCAGACATTACACAGAGAATAATTCAAAGAGCTAGTTGATTAATTCCTTGATTTCCATACTACTCATTTCTTGTGACTAATAATTTTGGCCTGGATTTGTAACTCCATTGGTATGGGGAACTTCCAATGAGGAAAATCCTTCTATCATTGTAAATCAGAAATTGTTTTTCAAATTGTAGTCTTAGAGAATTGCTTGAGTTACCAAAAGGTTAAGTGCCTTGGTTTGGGTCATACTGCCAACAAGTGTCAGAGGTGAATCTTGAACCCAGATTCTCTTCTGACATCAGGTCCACAGCTTTTTTCAACATATCACACACTGCCCCATTAAAAATGGAAAAAATTTTGAAGCAATTCAAATTGGTTCTTGATAATATCCCTTGGCAAGACATTACTTCCAGAAATAAGGATTAAAGCACTGAGGTACAACAATCACAGACACATCATACATATAATGACCAACCTGGATAAACTGGACTATTCTCAACAATGCACAGCTAAAAGACAACTCTACAAGCCTCAGGATGGAAGGAGATATCTAAACTCAGAGAAAGATACAGAAAGACTATAGTTTAAATGGAGACTGAAGCAAAACACGCTATCGTTCTCTTTCAT
>CM053581.1:270171560-270244164 GCA_028627135.1 Pseudochirops cupreus | reverse complement strand
CCCCAAATTAATTAGCTATATCAAGGACAGAGCAGAAGCTGGTCGGAGCCAACTTTTCTAATGCTCAATCCACTGTTCATTCTCTTCAAATATCTTGACAAAGGAACTCCAAGCATGGAGGGGGAGGGGATATCGAGGCAGAGAGGGAGAGAGAGGGAGAGAGAAGAGGGGAGAAGGGGGAAGAGAGAAAGAGAGAGGGAAGGAAAGAGAGAGAAAGAAAGAGAGAGAGAGAAAGAGAGAGAGAAAGAGAGAGAAAGAGAAAGAGAGAGAGAGAGAGAGAGAAGAGAGAGAGACACGAGGAGAGAGAGAGGTAGAACGCCTGGGTTTGAGTCTTACTTTCATGCAAACAAGTTGTGACCTTGGGCACATCACTTCTTTTTGCCTCAGTTCCTGCATCCATCAAACGGAGAGGCTAATTTTTATACTCTCTGCCTCTCAGGACTGTTGGGCAGGAAACCCAGCATGCTGCAGCAATGTAAGCTTTAATCATTATTATTACTCTCCCCTTCGTAACATGCAGTTTCTTTGCATGTCTCTTTTTAACCTCTGTAGCAGAAAATACACAGATGCACTGTTCTAGTGAAGGATAGAAAAAAAATGATATAATCAATTTTCTTTAAGCTCTCCTGATAAACAATGAGCATACAGAATGGCTACTTGGGACAGATCTAGGCACATACTTGAGGTACCGAAACAGGGGTAGCACACAATGTCATAGCTCTACCAGTGCCATTAACATAGGGGGAAGGGGAACGAAGCAGTATCAGATATGAAACACAAAGTCATACCTGTCTCTGCTTTCCTGAGAGACAGTGCTGTGTAATGGTTAGAGCATTGGCCTCGTAGCCAAGAAGCATCTCACCATGGACACACATTGGCTCTGTGACTCTGGGTAAGTCACAGTGTTCTGAGCAGCAGTCTAACACTATTGAAGAGAAGGAGCAAACTTACTCTGATGAAGCAGTTCTCTCTTCCACGAGTTCACTAAACCAATGAAATCATAGATTCAGCCCTCTATTCCCTAGCCTATCCCCTTTTTCTATCCTATCCTTTTCCATGATCACTCCTGAAAATATGGATACTTTTCATAAAAGAAAATCATCTCTGAATAACAACCACTCAGCAATACTGTATATATTTCATTCTGAAGTTCTAGCTTTCAGAATCATAGTTATTTTTAAAAAAGAATTACATTGGTATTTTGGCTTAGTAAATATATGCTATAGACATAACAAAAACAATGTTAAAGTGCTTCTGCTAGACAGCTGTTGGTGCAGTGGACAGAGAGCAGGGTCTGGAGTCAGGAGACTGAGCTCAAACATGACCTTGGACACTCACCAGCCGTGTGACCTGGGCAAGTCACTTAACATCTGTCTGCCTCAGTTTCCTCAACTATAAAAGTATGATAATAACAGTACCCACCTCTCAGGGCTGTTCTGAGGATCGAGGGAGACAGTAATTGCAAAGGGCTCAGTACAATGCCTGGAGAAGAGTAGGCATTTAATAAATGTCTATTGTCTTCCTTCCTTCTGCTTCAACAAAGAGCAAAGAAATCCAGGAAGTTCCCCAAAGAAATAATAATACCACCTTATACTTCTCTATATATTTAACTTTTGAAGGTGCTTTCACACATATCTTATTTGTTCCAACAATTACCCTGTGAGACAGTGAGGTCAGGAAACAGAAGCCTAGGCAGGTTAAGTGACTTGTTTCAGTTCACGTGGTGAGTGAATGGTGGAGAAGGCCTTTTCCCTTCCAAGCTGATACTTTTTCCGCTGGACCAGAGGTGTTAAACAAGGACTTGGACTGCATGTGGCCCACAACACTCCTTGGTATGATCTGAACTAGATGAAATGTAATTAGGAAATATTCAATAAAATAAAAAAGTAAAACAGAACAGATACAATGCTAATATGTGGTTTTCTAAGTCAACATGAAGCCTGCAGAGATCCTTATGTATGGTTTGGTAGCCCTTGTTTCATTTTGAATTTGAAACCAGTTGAGCAGACAATGCTGCTCTAGATACCAGAGGCTTAACTAACTTTCCATCACTCAATAACAGCTCAAAGTTAGTGTTGGGGATAAGCCATACCTTAAAGGCTCTGAGAACAGCCAGTGGGTCATCATTAGTAAGTCGGTGCACAAGTGGCAGCCAGGCCCGATGCACCATGGGAAGTAGCTGGTTCTCATGGGATTGAAGAACAGTCACACATAGTTCTAACACATCCAGAACCTGAGCAAATAAGATGAGAATGAGTTAATGAAAAGTGAAGGGTCTGAAGATGGAGACTGATAGACAACAAAATTTAATCTTAATGATTTTGAGAGGGCTTGGGTGAGGGGAAGATGGAGGTGTAAAAAGGTGGTCCTGGTGGCAACAGGACCTCAGATTCTTCTTTTTTCAGTGCATGAGAGAACACATAGTACTACTTTTTAGCCTAAAGTCCAGATTTAATATAAATTTAGTATTGTGGTCAATGGCCACCAAAGACATGTTTTCATTCATTTCTAATCAGTTCTGTCATTGTATTTGCTACACAGGGAGTTGCTGTGCACTGGCAAATGAAAACTGAGAGACATATCAGAATAATGGGTACAACAGCAGTGGGGAAAAGGTGTAGTTATTGTTGGTGTGCTCATTTTAAACCTCTATGAAGGATGTTGAGTATGGGGACTGGGAGAGAGAACACAGTAACTATTGGAGTCTCTCATCAGAAGGAAAAGGAAAACAGAGATAAGCAAGGACTGCTGGCAGGCATGAAAGAATGACCACTTTTAAAAACTTAAGAGTACTAGCAAATACAAAGCTTGCATCTTGCACTAAAAATAAATTTCAGGAAAATAAATGTTTTTTGAAGTCTATCACTTTCTATCCTTCTCATTTTCTCCTATGGATTTTTTTGAACTTCGTATCATTTTGTTGCTTCTTGATAAAGAGGGGAACAGCTCTCTTCTGGTAATTGAGCTGGCATGGACAGACATAATACCATCATCTCACAGATAAATTCCTCCAGGGCCTTCTCTTGACCACCACACATGGACCTGAAGATAAGGGAGGCTGTTCTCTCATAAGAGCAGTCATTCCCGACAAGGCCAACCCTCTTTACATCCTGCAGTCTATAAATACAGAGCAGACAAGGCACACTCACCTTCAGGCGTGTCTTCAGATCTTTATCAGACAGCAAGTGAATGCACCTCTCCATCACATCCTTGGCTATCTGGGTCTGCACTGGCAGTGAGGCTTCCACATCTGGACTGACATCATTCATCTCTGCCTCAGGAGGAAGTGGTTGCTCCTCTGGAAAACAGGGCACAATTGGCAGCTGGAGAGACTTGTATAAACCATGAGGGGAGGAGCTCTCTGAAACCAAATTCAAGATCACTTCACAAAGTAGTGAGAGGTCTTTTCCCCACCCCCAGCCCCCAATGACCATTACTTAAATAGTGAAGTTAAAAACTGATTAAAATCTTTCTTTTAACATTTCTGTGCATGTTTCCTCTGTTGTTAAAACAGTAAGTCTAACAGTGCCCACACATGTCTCTTGTGACTGTCATGACAAACTGGAGACTAAAAAAGGAATAATCTGGATGATGGTGATATCTGACATTTATATGTTTTAAAATGTGCCAAATGCTTTATATACATTATTTCATTTGAGACTCAGGAAAACTTTGTATTCCATTTTGTAGATGAAGAAATTGAAATGTTAAGAGATTAAATGATTTTTTCCATAGTAGCGCACAGAATAAATGTCAGAGATAGAATGTGACCTGAAGTTCTTATTGACTCTAAGTTTAGCCACCTATAGCTGAATAGTTTACATTCTATGAAACCTTTTAAAATGGTAAAGTGTTTTGCATATATGGTTTTATTTGATCTTCTAGGATTTAAGATGTAGAGCAGAAGAGACTTTAGAAATCATCTAGTCTAATCCTCTGATCTTACAGATCAGGAAACTGAAGGTTTCCTGAGAGATTCAGCAATTTGCTCAAGGTAACCTAGGTCGTATATAGCAGAGCTAAGACTTGAACCCAGGTCCTCTGACTTCAAAATAAGCTTTGAAACAGTAACGTGAGACAGGTAGTATAGATATCATTTTTATTTGATGGATGAGAAAACAGAGCATCAGAGAATTTAAGTGACTTGCCCAGAGTCCCACAGCTAGTGACAGCAAGGCCTAAACAATAAGCTAGATCTGACCCCTAATCCAGGCTCTGCCTACTATACCAGAGAAAATGTGTCTATACACAAATTAGATTTCTCACAGAAAGGTACTTTAAATACTACATGGGTACGTGGTATAAACAAACCGCCCCTACTCTAGTTGGCTGCATATAATCAACCTTTTGCACAATGAATGCCAATGTGTATGACAAATGAGAACTGTGAGGATGGCAAGTTTTTCCCAAGAAGGATTTGCTGTTTAAATTCACCTATCAAAACAGCTTGATGGAGGGCTCTTGGTTTTTCTTTCTGGAAGGTTTTATTTATATGGCCTGTTCCTATCCAACATCTTTTCATTTCAATTGATCCACACCAATTGATTCGCAACAATGGATTGCCTAAAAAGGTAGCTATTTTGGCAAAGTAGGGCAAATCGTAACTATGAGATATCAAGCCATGTTTCCCACTGAATATGTTGCCTGTGGGGCTGGGAGGTATTCAGGAAAAGGATAAGGAGGATGGAGGCTAGCCCAAATAACAAATCTGAGAAGAAATAACCCAATAGATTTCCAATAAGGAAGCTGTGCCTTTGGAGGAAACCACGACCGAACTCTGAATAAATCACTATTTGGGTCTCAAATACTATTTGCAATGCTTTCCTGCTATTCAGAAAGAATTTGTTATAGTTAGCTTTAATGTGTTACTATTTCCTGTTATCCCAGAATTATTACATTTGATTCACCCAAGAGCTCCAGTAGAGAAACTGTCAGAACATATTTTGCCCAGTTCTCACAGAACAAACTAATTTGAGACTCAGTTTGATTTTAAATAATGCTGAGACCATCAAGCTCACTATTTTTTGGTATTTCAAACTTGAAGGAGTTCTTCTAATTTATTAATCCTTCAGTGTCTGATGATTTGGACTTGAGGTCAGGGGGAGGGGAGTATGCAGGGCAGGAATGAACAACAGTAAAAACAACAGGCTGATGCCAAGCCACCCTGAATTCCCTTTCCTTTTATGTTGTGAAACACTAATAGGAGGTCTCTTTTTTAAAAATTACCTTCGTTATCAGAATCGGAGACATTTCCATCTGCCACATCCTTATTTCTGAGGTAGTCCAACAAAAATTGTTCTACTTCAGCAGGGGTGGTAAATACAAATCCCTTCCCAAGAATTGCTGGGCCTTGGTGTAAATCATATTTCTCCTTCCTGAAATTCTGCTCCTGGAGCTGTTTGTCATCTTTGGCTTCTGGGAACCACCGGGCTAGAGAGAGAGTATCACTGTGATATTTAGCAGGAACATTTACCAAAAAAGGTACATGAGAGGCATACCTAGGCCCTCAACAGGGTACACCTGTTTCATTACTGAAGAGGCAGTGGGCAGGATAGATTCTAGAGATAGACAAATACTCAAAGATTTGTTCTTATCAAATGTTTTTTTTCCCCCAGAGAGCTTACATTATAGTAGAATATAAGTTCCTTAGGGGAAGAGGATATTTTGTTTTTGTCTATCTCCAGTGACTAGCACACTGCCTGGCACACACTGAAGTGCTTAATAAATACCTGAATTGAATTGGTTATATACTTTTCTGAGACTCTCCCCTTTTTAACACTTTTTTGGCTGGTCTTTCCTCTAGAGCCAAGACAGGTTTTGACAATCACTTAACCTGTAAAAAGTTGATTTATCATTACTATGTACTCTCCTTCATTTTTTTATTGATACATCAAGGAGAAAACCTCAGTGAGGTATTAAAAACTTAGGCTTCAGTTACTTCATTTGGAAACTGAGGGCACTGAAGTAGATGACCTCAGAGGTCCACTCCAACTTTAAAATTCTATGGTCCTAATCTTTAAGGCCTACTCATCTCCCTTTTTAATAAGGAGGGAGAGAGAACACAATGGGCTCAGGTTAGACCAGGCACAACAGTAATTTTAATCCATCCCTGACCCTAAACACTAACACACATAAATGGAGGCCAGACAGGGTATGACAATGAAGCACTAGTTCATTTGAACCACTCTCACAAGAGACTGACTTCTTAATGAGAATATGCTTTGCTTGTTTACATTGGTAGGTCTATCTGGCAAGAGAACTGGTCGTCTGTATAGGGCACTCTCTCTAGCAGCTAAGTACATTCAGGAAACAACTTGTTCAATAATCAAAAGGCCTCCTGATGAACACAGGCTATTGTGTTATTCTTAAAGAGATATTTCCATCAAACCAGAGCAGCTTAATAAATTGCCGTTCTTCCCTTAGGGATATCTCTGCTGAAAGAACAGGTACCATCTACAATCTCCTTTAAATACTGTTGATATTTTAAGAGGTCCTCTCCATGAGAATAATTGCTATTTCCTCTTTGTTTTTGGGCATATAGACAGACCATCTTCCTAGTAGACCAGGAGCTCTATGAAAGCTGGGACACTACTATGTTTAGTCTTTGTAAAAAATGGATGACATTAGATAGCTCTTCAAGGTTTGACAAAGTGTCTTCTTTGTACATAATCTTATTTGATCTTCACAACAGCTTTGTGACACGGTGTGTTATTATGCCCAGTGGAGGAAAATGAAACTCAGAAATGTTAAATGGACTTGCTCAGTCACACAGCTACCAAGTGGCATACCAGGGACTTGAATCCAGGTCCTTTGACCCCAAATACTCTGTTCCCACCATACCATGCCACTTCTGTGTGCAATGGTCTACACACAGTAGGTATTTAATACGTTTTTCTTGAGGCTGAAACAATCATAAAACATATTAGGCCCAACCTGCTGATTTACTTATCTTGATAGACTTTATCAGCAGTACCTCATTATACCTCTTAATTCAAAACAATTGTGGTCTGAGCAGCTTAAGAACTTTCACTTGGGATCTTGCTGCTCTTTCTCCCCATCCCAACATTATTTGCTTTTCCTAGGTTGTTTCAGCATCAATCTTAATTTCTACTCACAATACTTGTGACTTTTTTGTTATAAAATCTCAGAGCTTTCACTAGGAGGAAAAAAAAACGACTCCGTCTTCCTATTTCAGAGGTACAACCAAAGACTCAAAGTTTAAAACCAGGGGTCTAATTCCAGCTCTGCTATCAAGAAACTTTGAGATTTGGGAAAATTCACTTACCATCACTGAGCCTCAGTAAAGAGAGAGAGCTGGAATATATTACCTCTAAGGTTTTGTCAGAGACACATGACTGGAATGGACAGTGTGGCAACAGACACTCAGACACATGACAGAGAATCAAAAGCATAGGTTTTAGGCATGGAGAGACTGATGGAGGAAGCTATTGCTAATGTGAAGAGCGAAAAGGCATGGCCAGTCTTCACTGGGTGATGGCCTCTCTCCTTTGAAACAGTCAGCCTAGTCTATTAAGATCAGCTGGACTAACAAAGGGCTAAAAATTTGATTTGGGTCTGGTTTCTGATCATGTAAGGCTGGGGCCTGGAGGAGAAATGATGGTGTAGCAGAAAGGAATCTGGAGACCAGGGCTCAGATACTGGCTCTATCACTGACCAGTTATTGGCAAAGTGGATGCACTGCTGGGCCTGGAGTCAGGAAGACTAATCTCCCTGAGTTGAAACCTAGCCTCAGACACTTATTAGCTGTGTGAGTCTGGGCAGGCCACTGAACTGTTTGCCTTAGTTTCCTTATCTGTAAAATGAGCTGGAGAAAGAAATGGCAAACCTCTCCAAGATCTTTGCCAAGCAAACCCCAAATGGGGTCCTGAAGAGTGCCACATGACTGAACAACAACAAACTCACTTCCTTTCTGTGGGTCTGGTTTCCTTCTCTGCAAAAAGAAAGGACTGGACTAGAGAACTTCTAGAGTCCTTTCCATCTCTAAGAGCGTATGAACATGCAGTGCCCGGGAACATTATTTCTAATTACTGAGGGTGAGAGTCTGATAGTCTTCCCTGGGGACTGCCCTGCCGGTTTGTTCTCACCAAGGGGATGAACTATGGTACCAGAGGATGCTCTTTAAGCTTGCGTCTGATGCAACCTCTATGGGATGGTGAAGAGGGAACCAGCACTGCATTGAATCACGACTTTGGTTAAAACTCTAGCTCTGCTGCCGAGTAAATCATGGATCTCTTGCCAAATGAACATCTCTGGGTCTCAGTTTCTTTATCTGTAAAATGAGGGGTTTGGATTGCATGGTTCCTAAGGTTTCTTTCAACTCCAAATCTAGGACCTAAGATGAAGCTTGTCTTGTCATCACTGCCCCACCACATCCCTAGGACTCACAGGTTCCTTGTGGTTCAGACTTACCACGGTCTATTATTTTACAAATTTTGATATATTTCTATTCGAATTATGTCCCTTAAATCATAACTACAAACAGTAAAAGCCTGGTAAACTGTGGTTAAGCTATCACGTAGGTATAGGGTTAGTTCCCTGAATTATGTACCAGAAAAGGTTTCCACTCTACCTAAGGCTGCCAACACTGTGTGCAGAACACTGAGGAATGAAGCGGCCCTCTCATCATGAAACTGGTCCAGGCTGAACAGTACATCTTGAATCACATCTTCCACCAAAGGAAGCAAACTAGCATCTGAGTTCTGGAACATAATTTCCAAGACTATTGGGGTATGAGAGGACATTGACATCTGATGCAGATTTAAGGAAATCTCATTCACTAAATAGTCAGCATTATGATGGATTAGGTCCCGGGGAGAGTCATAGGCACAGGCATGACAAATGTCAATCATGGTGCTGGTAGCCACCTGACTAACAAGTAGAGTTTTGTCTCCAGCTTTTTCAAGCACTGGGTAGAGTGCTGATATTAAAAGCAAACGAAATTCTAGTCCTAGTGCATACGCAAAGCAGCCAATCCCTTCTAACTGGATGCATATTTGCCAGATGTTGCTATTCATAGAACAGACAGTGGGACTAAACTCTGAAGATGACGGAAATGGTGCAAGGTGGCAGGTGTGAACACCAGATGTGATGGCTTGAAGGTCTGAATGTTTCATTGTTAAGTCCTCCCTGTTTCCCTCAGCTTTGTTAGAGGTGACCAAATACCAGTTTTTCTGGCTTATGTATTCCTCAAGAATGGATGTTATGATTTCCTTCAGTTCTTCTGTGCTTGCTCTGCTATTACTATCATGAAGAACCTCCACCTCTATCCCAGCAGCCCCTGTAATTAGTTCATTAAGGATCATGGCAGCTTGCTTTCTGTAAACGACAGACTCATTGTATAGCTCTGTGAAGTGATCCACAAGCAGATAGAGATCCCCATAATAACCAAGCATCCGACATATCTGCCTCAATAGCAGGAAAATTCGCTCATCTGTAAAGAACCGAAAGTATTTCCTCTGGCTTTTGCTCTTGAATAAGGGTGGCTCTGACGATGAACTTGAGGATTCAGCCAATCCATTAGGGCCCCAGCGCCGCTCTTCGACAATTTTCACATCGGCCACATCTAGTTCTAGCACTTGTATGAGTGCTTTGGACAGGCGATGAAGGTGGGCTACAGAGTGGAGGACAAAGTTAACTTTGGGGCCCAAGAGTTTCAGGTAACCAAGTAACAAGAGGAGAGTAGAATGTTTGCCTTGATCGTCCTGTGAACTCATCAGGCGGGGAAGGGCTGTAGCAAGAGAGTGAAGATTTTCTGACAGGATGTCAGTGAGTGCCCTGCTCTCAACAACTATCCTTTGATCTGCAAAACTCTTTAGAACATTATTGCATCTGCTTTGGACATCAGGATTTTCATCATTTACCAACCCCACCAAAACCTTCAAAAGGTGGCCAACAGATTTCAACAAGGATTGTCTACACTTCAAAAGAAGATCCTGGACAAGTACTATCAGTTCCATCCTTGCCTTCCAGTGTGGATGAACTGAAACAAATTCAACTATTTTTTCAATAAGGGCAGTCAACTTATCCCCAGTATTTTTAACCCAATTGGCATCTCTATGAACCATAAGTTCTGCTACCCTGTGTTCAACTGAAGGCTTCTCTTTATCTTTTGGAATTCTTGCTAATTGTTCGTCTGCCATAATGAAGCCAACTGTCTTGTAAAAGACCTTTAAGGCAGATATGATGATCGCATGACCTTGTTTAAAGTCTCCAGTGATAATCCTGGTCAATGTAGTTGAGATCCCAGGCAAAAAAGAAGCTAGCAAATCCCCAAGTTGTTTTGTCTCAATGTCATCTAACAACTTGGGATGGTCCTGGCAATCACACTGTAGGAGAAGAACTTGTAAACACTTTAAGGCAGAAGTTTTAATTTGCTTTGATTTCTCCTGTTCCGCTAGAGTTAACAATAAAGATATAGCAAATCCTAAATGGGGAAGAGTGCAAGGTTGATACAAGCTGAGGATTATGTCCCCATAGGCAGAATGCATTAATGTATTGAGTCCTTGGACCACAGCCAATTTTAATTCTTCTGAAACAGGTGATGGGTGTTGGGAATTGGGAGAAGATAGGCAAAGGCAGAGCTCTGAAAAAAGTTCTTGAAGGAGGTCCTGTTTCTTTACACATGTTGTAGAAAGGACAAATGTGATGCATTCTACTACACTCTGGACCAGGCTCTCTCTTTTGGTGCCTGGAGTCTTGAGGGCAAATCTCAAGGGAAAGAGGACATATTCTTGAAGGTCCTGAAGAGCAGAATCACTTACAGCATGTAGTTTTGTCTGAAGGCATTCCACATTCTCCACAGTCTGTGTCTTTGTGAGCTGAACACAAATTGGGCGTAAAATGCCAAATGCTTCCTGGGGAGAATCAAAAACCGCCATTGTTCACAAGTCTTCTTCTTGAAAAAACTCCTGTAGTCCAAAACAAGGAAATTCTTCTCAGTGAAACAAATCTAAATCCCCTTGTCTAAAAGGTTAAAGGAGGCGTGATTATGAGAAGTGATAAAAGTGGTTTTTAAATAAAAATATACTAGAACTAAAAAAATAGAGTTGGATGGGATCCCTCAAAAATCATCCACGTCAACCACAACCCAAAGTGTGAATATGTCTAAAGTATTCCTAACAAGGAATCCAGTTTCCACTGAAGACCTCCAGTGACTGGGAACACCTTATCTCCTGAGCCAGCAGTTCCATTTATGGACAGGTCTTACTGTGAAGAAGCTGTTCTATATATTGAGCTGAAAGCTGTTTCCCTGTAACTTCTTATGTCCTCCTATGGCCAAGCAGAACCAGTCTAATGTGTCTTCCATATGATGGCACTTCTGGTACTTGAAAAATCATCTTGTCTCCCCAATTCCACCCTCCCCAATATCCCTTAGATTCAAACAGTGATCCAATTTCCAATTTCACTCAACAAACAACTGCTAAGTACTCACTATATGCAAGACCCTGTAAGCCACACTGGGGATATGAAGATGAGAGACAACATAATCCTTGGTTTCAAGAAGCTTACAATCCAATGTGGGGATGCTGGAAGGGGAAGTAAAACACACATAAGTTCTGTAAAAGGTAAAACAAAAATAAGTACAAAGAAGAGATCAAGACAAAGTGCTATAAGAAACATTAGGATGTTGAAATCACTTTTAGATGGCAGAAATGGGAAAGGAAGGAGGAAGAATCAGAAGTGGTACCCGAGTTGAGCCTTCAAGAAAGAGAAGAATTTCAACTGATGGAGACATGGGAAATTTCAGGCAGAGAGTGACATATGTAGATGTGCTTATGCAAATGCACAGAGTTGGGAGAGGGTAGGATTAGGTCAGTGAAAAACTAGTAGTCCAGTTGGATGAGAAGAGACAATGCTTGTAGGAGAGGTGTATGAAAAAAGGATAGAAAGGCAGGATGGAACCAAACTATAAGGACCCTGAATGCTAAGTTAGGGGAGCTCTACTTCCTCTGTGAGACCTTTCTGGCTATTTCCTACTTTCAACTCCAGACACTATCTTCTATTTGATTTGTGTATTTGTTGTGTTTATATAACTTCTATAACTCCCAGAGTTTGTCTGGTTTTTGTCTGTCTCTGTATTTTCAATGTCCATCATATATTAGGTGTTTAATAAATACTTGATTGATAGATTGATTCTGTAGGCAATAAGAAGCTATAGAAAATTTTTGAGTTAAGAGAGTGATGTGAACGGATGTATGTCTTAGGGAGATTACTTTGTTAGTATTGGAAGGAATGGATTAGAGAGGAAAGGCTGAAAGCAGAGAGAGAGATTAGAGGTTGTTATGATATTGTAGATAAAGTATAATAAGGGCCCACATTCAGTTCAATTCAACAAGCACTGATTAAGCATCTACTGTGTGTCTTACCCTAGGGATACAAAGACAAAAATAGTTCCTGACCTCAAGGAGTTTAAACATGTACATAGAAAAATCAATTTTAAAAAATCTGCAAATTAACTATAAAGCAACTTTTGAGGGGGCTAACTAACCAGTGGGGGGAATCAGTAAAAGTGTGCCTGGTGCAACACTTGAGTTGAGCCTTGAAGGGAGCTAGGAATTTGGGGAGGTATCAGAGGAGTACATTCCAGGAGTGGGGGATTCTTCCCTCTCCCTTCCATTCTTTATATTCCTGCAGTTGCCAAGTTTTTTTTTTTGCCTTCACATATCTTTCATCAGTTTCTTTTCTCCACTCATGTGGGTACCACACTAGTTCAGGTTCTTATCACCTATCACTTAGGCTATGTCTACATCTCCCTACTCAGAGCCTTTCTTTCAATTTGCCCCCTCTCTAATCCATCTTATACACAAATCTGACCTCTGAGGATGACTTCAGGGTTCTGAAATTGGGTGACTAAAAGGATGGTGGCAGAGAAATAGGAAAATCAGGAAGAAAGGTTGATTTTGGACATAACGAATTTCATATGCCTGTGGAATATCCAAATGGAGATATCTGGCAAGATGGGGCTGATACAGAGGAGAGCGAGGGCTGGATACACAGATCTGGGAGACATCTCAAAGAGATGAGAACTGAACTAACTGGTATTTAGGAGATCACTGAGAGTGTAGAGAAGGGGGCAAAGAACAGAGCTCTGGGATATATCCAGGTATATCCTGGATAGGATATTAAGGATGATCCAAAAAAGGAGACTAAGAAGGAATGGTCGAACAGGTAATAGGAGGATCAGAAGAGAGCTGTGTCAAGAAAATCCAGGGAGGAAAAAGAATTCAGGAAGAAGAGTGGTCAGCAGTATAAGTAGAGAAGAGATGAATGCTAGAGATGTTGCATCCAAAGCAGTCAACCTGGGGAGGATATACTACTCAAAATATTTCTGGACCTCATCTTTTGGAAGTACCGTTCACAAACAGAAGAAAAGCAGTCTTCATAGTAACTAGAATCATACTTTTTTTTTGACCAAAATTGATTAATTCAATTGATCAAAAAAACAATACACAAGCATTTGTTAGTGACTATTGTGGGTAGAGCACTCTGTTAGGCCCAGGGAACCTACTACCAAGTAAGACAATAAACACAGATAAAATAATACACGTGATACAGAACACTATGCATTAAGTACTTTAGAGAGTTCTAAAATCATGTGATGGATGTGAGGTTCAAGGAAGAAGGTTCCCAGGCAGATCATGGAAAGCTTTCTGGAAAGGTGACATGTAAACTATATTTTAAATGGTAGAGAAGAATTCAGCAGAGGAAGAGAAAGTAAGACATCGAGGTGTCAGGCTTGTGGCCCACAGGGCTACATGGGCCTGTAAAACTCTCAGTGGGACTGAACTGGATGAAAATGTAATTGGGAAATGTTTAATAAAATAAATAAAAATACAGTACAACATAATGTTAATTTGTGGTTTCTAGGTCAACATGCAGCCCACAAGGATTCATTTCTATTTGAGTTTGACATTTGCAGCTTTAAATAAAGGAACATTCATTTGCCATACACAGGTTCAAATTAGTTTTGGGCACTGCCATAAGTCAAATACTTTTAAAAAGTGGTTTTTTTTTCTTATCATCAAAGAAATTCAAAAGCCTGTGCTTCAGGTGTGTGCGCTTAACTCCATTCAGAAAAATGTAAACAAAACTAATAGGAAGAACTTGTTTATAGAGGCCCACTCACCACATGCAAAATACATTCACATTGCTAGTATATCACTTATGATTAGAATTATTCAGTGATTAGGTGGCTGTAAATTGGGATTCTTGGATTCCTTACTGATCCAATTCCAAATATTCACTGGCACTTTGATGACAACTATAAAAGAGTTCTAAGAAGGCTAATGCCTATGAGAATAACTGCTGATGGCTCAAGCAGGAGGTAAATGGTCTGAATTGGGGTTCTGGTCTTAGTGGCAGTGTGAAGGCCAGGGAGTCTCCCAGCTGTCAAGGTCACAACAATAAACCCTAAGTTTGTATTCAAAGGAACAAAGCAATTCTTGCCTGAAAACATCTGCTGAAACTTAACCCAGTGCACCCTGGTCATAAGCTCTCCAGGAAGCTAACAAGGAGAGCTGACACTACAATGAGAGATCACAGTAAGAAAATACATTTTTTTCTATCGTTACCATCTTTCCTCTTCCCTGTAACATGAGGCCCTGGACCCTGATCTACAACACCTTCAGAGGCATATTTTATAAAACATAGAGTTGCAAAATGAATTTCATTGACATCATGGGAGATCATAGAATCTGACAGGATTTAGAAGGGGTCTTGGAAGTTTTACACAGTAGAAACTGAGGCCCAGAGAGGGAAAGTAAGATGATCTAGGATAGACAGCTAATTAGTGGTAGACCAAGGACCTGAACCCAGGATTCTTATCTTTCACTTCAGTCCCCTCAGACTATAGAACACTGTTTACATCTTAGGGATCTGTGAGTACTTTTTCTACATTTGATCTTGTATCACATATTTTTTTTTCCCCATAAGAGGTCTCTTTTTAGGAATCTAGTCTGATCCATATCATATAAATTTAGTTTTCAAATGTCTGCAGCAAAACGTGGAACTTTATTACAAGGTCTTGGTTGCTAAATGTTTCCTGTTACACATCTTTCATCTTTTCGTGATCATTTTCTTGTCAATGGGGTCTGTGTAGAGGCAGCTAGGTGGTGCAGTGAAAAGAGTACTGGCCTTCGAGTCAGGAGGACCTGAGTTCAAATCCAGCCTCGGACACTTAACACAAAAAGCGAACTGTGTGACCTTGGGCAAGTCACTTAACCCCAACTGCCTTGCTTTCCCCCTCCAAAAAAAAAGGGGGCCTGCATGGAGCTGAACAGAAATTTTGGACAAACATTTAAACTTTATAAACTGAATAGAAGCTATTTAAAAACTTTTGGAACTGGTTTTCTTCCAACTAGTCTGAATTGGTTCCCATTTATTTATGTTGTAAGAGTGTACACCTCATGCTATGTGCATTCTCTTTCACTTACGTGGTTTTGTATGTAGTCATTATGTAGTTAATTAGTCAAGACACAATCAAAAAGGAACTATCCCAAAGGGCAGGAGGAGTGCCTTCAGGAAGTAGCAGATCTCTCATGGTAGGTTTTCTACTAGAAGGTGGAAGGTCACTTTTCAGGGCTTTCTATTCACATACAAGTTTGACTACATGACCTCAATCAAAGGTCCCTTCCAACTTGGAGAGTCTTTATTAGGGGGTATAATTTGAATTAATCTGACAAGTGAGAAAATACAGTAGATCTGGAGTCAGGAGAAGTGGATTTTAACATCATGTCTGTTGCAAAAATCACAGAATTTTTAGAGTTGTAAAGCATCTTAGAGATTTAACTAGTCATGTAGTGTTCAGCAAGTCCCTTTACTTGCCTGGGCCTCAATTTCCCTTCCTATAAAATAGGGCTGGGCAAGGTTAGATAAATATTTCTGAAAAGATACTATTTTATATAACCCCATTCAGGAAAGGCTTTCTAATTGGGGGTGATAAGGTCTAGTATGGAAAAACAATTAACATGACTTTATGTAACAAAATGATTCAAGATACTATACAGATAATAAGACCCATTTTGGTCCAAATAAAGGTTGAATCTTTGAAAAGGAAACAAAAGTATACACTGAAAAATGGCTATATAAAATTATTGTACTGAAGACATATACTGTGAAAGTTTTTAAAAATGCTTTCGTTTCAAAAAGATGTCACTGTTTTTCACAATTGCTGCTTTCTTCACCTTTGTCATTTTGTTGTTTTTTCCTGATGCTTCCACAATATCTTATCTTTACACTATTTATTTACTCCCACTAATAGTGTAGTTACAGGTCATAAAGAATATTGCTCTGGGACTTAAGCCTCAGTGAATAGGTTCCAGGGTACTTGTACTTGCATGCAGAATCAATTCAGGGGGGATCTGGGCCTAGAGGATTCATTTTTCATTATCTTCTCAATCAGGCTGGATCCCCAGTTTTTGGAGCGGGCTCCATGGATATATTTTAGGGGATCTGTGAACTTGGGTGGGAAAAAAATTAAATCTTTATGTAACTGGTTTCTATTGTAACCTTATATATTTTATTTTTATGCCCTTAAAAACTTCTTAGGTTTTACTAGACTGCCGAAGTAATCCATAACATAATAAAGTTTAAGAAGCCTTGGTCTTAACCTTCAAATGAACTCTTGACATAGACTGTGAGCCCCACTCTTCTCTAACCCTGGAATTCAAAATTTTGCCACAGTCAAATCCTGATTATCTGTTCCACTCTTCCTCCTACCATCACATCTGTATCTTGGTACTAGTTTCTAGCACCTGCTTTCTTTCCCCCCCTTTACTTAGTTTTAACACAATCCAGAGTATGAGAGTGTGGTTTCTTGGGGTACCATAGCAAAGGAATATGCCCATTAAAAAAATAATACTCCGGGGCAAAGTAATTAATTAGAAGGAACCATAAAAACTCCCTAGACTCAGACTAGTACTTAACTTCTAAAGTATTCTTTTGAGCTGCAGTTTCCCAAGCCTAACTTGACTCTGCTACATTACCCTCAAGTAACTGCCATTTTATCAGGAATATACAACAGTTACTATGAAAAGGATCTACCTTCTCAGAGCACCTCCAGGGCAAATTTAGGATTAACTTCAAAGATCCATTGGATTGAACTCATTTCCCCTCAGGAATCCCTGGTGTAGGTTGTGTGCTGGAAAGAGTTCTCCTCTTGGATTAAGACCTGGGCTTCAA
Organism: Pseudochirops cupreus; assembly: GCA_028627135.1. Taxonomy (NCBI): domain Eukaryota; kingdom Metazoa; phylum Chordata; class Mammalia; order Diprotodontia; family Pseudocheiridae; genus Pseudochirops; species Pseudochirops cupreus. Next base: position 270,226,965 of record CM053581.1, on the reverse strand, counting down.
CACTCAGAACCACAGATATGGAACTGAAAGGGACTTCGGGGGCACTGAGTTTGGAGCCCTTTAAAGAGGAGAGAACTGAGACACAGAAAGGTTAAGTGAATCGCTCAGGGTCTCACAGTTTATAAATGTCTGGGTCGGGATCTGATCCCAAGTCTTCTTGAATCCAAGCCTGGTGCCTTATCCATTACACCACACTGTCTCCTATAAACTTTGTGATCCTGGACAAATCATTTAAGTACTCAGTGCCCTTGTTTTCTCAACAATAAAATGGAAATATTTGCATGACCAACTTTATAAAGATGCTGTGGGGAAAGCATTTTGTAAAATTTAAAGTGTTATAGAAATGGAGGTTATCATGAATACTACCTCTTAAGGTACTGACCATAATGCTACCAGTCACTTGGCTGCCTATCTTTTCCTTCCCTCAACCAAGGGAATCAATTACATCTGTTCTGGTCTCACTTTCTTTGCTTATGACAGTGCCTGGCACATAAGGGGAGCTTAATAAATGCTTACTGACTGATTCACAATCTTGACCAGCCCCTTAACTGTCCTCCACCCTGGAAATTCTTGCTGTTTTGTCTTTGTAACCTTACGGAGCCACGGTATGCCTGCCAAGGTCTGCCCAGGGATCAAACAACCTTCAGTTGACCCTGCTATCCATCCCTGCAAGCTATCATTTCCTTTTGCTGCCAAGTTCCTAGAAGCAGTCAACTATTCCGATTGCCTCTAGGTTCTTATTCCCTGCCTCCTAACCACCTGAATTGGACTTCTGACCCAACCTTTCAAATGAAACCGCTCTCCCCAAGGCTACCAATGATCTCAAGTATTAAATTCAATCTCCTTCTGTTAGAGTTCATCCTCCTTGATCTCTGTATTTTCTGACCTTGCTGATTACCCCCTCCTTCTGAACACTCTCTTCTCTTGGCTCTGAGGACCCTGCTTTTTCCAGTTTCTCCTCCTGTCCTGACTACTTTTCACTATTCTTTATCCACCTCTCTTCCCCTAAGGAAGGACATGCCTTCAAGACTCTGTCCTGGGCCCAATTCTATTCTCTCCCTGTACTTTTCCCCTTAGTGATCTTATTGGCTACTATGGGTTCAATTATCTTTCTGTAGATAGCTCCCAAATCTATATAGCCAATCCTAATCTTTCTCCTGAATTTCAGTACTCCATAGCTAACTGGATATCTCTAACTTAATGTCCCATTTAAAATTCAACATGTCCAAAACAGAACTCATTATCATTGCCTGATCAACTTTCCTCTCCTCCAGACTTCCCAATTTCTACTGATGACATTTCCATCTAGCTACATACTGGGGAGTCGTCATCTCAGTTGCAAACTCTTATTGGATATAGCTTCATAATATCTCTCACCTGCAATCTCCTGACCTCTACCCTAGTTTAGGCTTTCATTTCATGTGGCCTAGACTTTTATAGTCATTGGTATTTCCCCTCCTCCCCCCATCCCTTCCATTCTCCTCCTACTTCAAGTCATCTTTCACACAGCTATCAACACAATTTTATAAACTACAGTTGGATCACACCTAGCTATCCTGCTCTCAGGATAAAGTACAAATTTGTCAGCCTGGCTCCAATGTACCCTTGCAGTCTTATTCATACTACCCTCCTTCAAACCTAGCCAAATTGAACTTGACATTCCCAGTCCTGCCTTAATATATTGGCATAAGATGTCTACCACTGAATATGCCATCTCTCCATTTCTGCTTCACAGAGTTTTAATTTTATTTCAGTGCCACTACCTACTTGAGGCCTTCTCTGATGCTGGCATGGTCCTATTTTTTTTCTTCTCTCCTCAAATTACCTTATATTTATACCTGTATTCATTATAATTCCATCCCCCAAGCCCTGAGGTCAACTGCTCTTTCATTTGAGTCTTTTTATCCCCTTCATCTTGTACATAATAGGCAGTTAGTGAATGCTTGTTGATTTCAGCCAATCAACCAGCATTTATTAAGTGTTCCCTATGCACTAAGAACTGCAGGTACAAAGAAAAGGGGCGGGGGAATCTGTTTAAATGGGAGGTAATCCCAAAGGGAAGGCACTAGTAATGAGAAAATGGGGACCTGGAAGGGAGGCAGAAGAGGCCAAAAGAAGGTAGAGCTGGATCTTGAAGAAAGAGGGATGTGAGCCGAGTCTTGAAAGAAGTGAGTAGGGATGGGGCTAATGGTGTGTCCTGGGAGAGCAACAGCAATGAAGTCAGTGTCTGGTATCATAGAGTACTGCAGGAGAGGAAAGAGTAAGAAGATTGGAAAGGCAGGAAGAAGCCACATTTGTGAAGGGCTTTAAAAGTAAAAAAAGAGGATGTTATATTTGATCTTGGAAGTAACAAGGAGTCACTAGCATTTAGAGTAGAGAGGTGACATAGTCAGGACTGCCCTTTAGGATGACCACTTTGGTAGCTGAGCAGAGGATAGACTGGAGTGGGGAGAAATTTGAGCAGAAGACCAACCAGCAGGATACTGCAACAGTTCTGGCATAAGGAAATGGCAGCCTTCTCCAGGGTATTAACTGTGTGAATGGAGGAAAGGGGGCATATAAGAGAAGTGTTGTGAAGGTAGAAATAGTTAGACTAGGCAAAAGATTGGGTATGTGAAAGGAATGTGAGGAAGGAGTCGAAGATCACACTGTGGCTGTGAGCCTAGGTCACTGGGAGAAAAGGAGTTAGGGTTTGGGGAGGTAATGAGTTCTGTTTTAGACATAATGAGTTTGGCATGTCTACAGAACATCCAGTACAAGATGTTGAAGAGGGGGTTAGTGATGCAAGATGACTTCAGAAGAGGATCTGCACTTAAGAATCAGCTACATAGAGAAGAGCTGATGAGATCACTAAATGAGATACTATACTGGGAGAAGAGGCTCCAGAATAGTCCTGGAAGACACTAAGAATTGGTGGCATGACCTCTATGAACAATCAATAAAGAGCCTGAAAAAGAGAGGTAAGGCAGGTAAGATGACCAGGAGAGAAAACCTAGAGAGAAAGTATCCAAGAGAAGAAGGTGATCAAGAATGTTAAAAGTTGCAAAGAGGTTAAGAATGATGGGAACTGAGAAAAAGGCCACTAGATTTGGCTATTAAGATCATCACTGATGATCTTTGAACAGACTTAAATCAAGCACAGACACATTCATGGCCCAAACTGTGTACAAGAAACATGGCCATGTAAAATGTAATCAGTGATATAATTACATTTGATACATATGATACGATTTGTTGAACTGAAGTGGCTCACAAAAGTCTTTGGCAACAAAAATATCATTAATTTGGTGAGCATCCCCTCAGTGCCAGGAGATAAGCACAAATAACAGCTCTTTCATCTATATAAAAAAATTGTGTCATGTATTTAAAAGGAGAAAAGTCATTGAAAAACAGATAAATTTGATCTGAAAACTAAATGAAAGCACTCTGATGGGACGGTAGAGCTAGAAGATCCACATCACTCTCAGTCAGAACCACAGGAGAAAGATTCATGGAAAAGGTAAGGTTTGAGATGGACCCCAAAGTCAGAAGAGTTAGAAAGGAGAGGACTTACATATTCAAAGATCACAGGATTTAGAGCTAGAAAGGTCCTTAGAAATCATCCAGATGCAATTTCTTAATTTTATAGATTAGAAAAAAAGAGGACCAAAGAGATTGAATGAAAAGGTTAACTTAAGCAGCAGCCCAGCTAGGTGGCACAGTGGATAGTGCTGAGTCTGGAGTCAGAAGACTCCTCTTTCTGAGTTCAAATTTGTCCTCAGACACTCACTAGCTGTGTGACCACCAGCAAGTCAATGAACCAGGTTTGCCTCAGTTTCCTCATCTGTAAAATGAGCTGTAAAAGGAAATGGCAAGTCACTCCAGGATCTTTGCCAAAAAAACCCCAAGTGGAGTAACAAAGAGTAGGACTCAACTGAATAAGGACTAAACAAACAAACAAACAATATAAGTGGTGGAGCTGGGATTCAAAACCACAATTATCCGATTCTTAATCTAGCATTCTTTCCACTTGTATAACACTCTCTCAACAGAAACTCTCTAGACCTCTGGAGCTGCTGTGGGAGTGTCACCACATGAACAAAGCTGCAGAAATGGGAATGACCATGGTCTATGTAGGGAGATCAGCTTGGCTGATGATGGGGGGGGGGGGGGGTAGGGTGGGTGGGATGTAAACAAGTGTGCTACCTGGGAAAGAAGGCTGTATTTAGAATAAAACAGACTCCTGGGTTCTTTATCTTTTTAGTTGTGACTCAGCCTAAGTTGCTTTCTTTTTCTGGGCATCTGTTTCCCTATCTGTAAACTGGGGGAAAATAATACCTGCACAACCTTCCTCACATGGATGTTAAGAGGATAAAAAAAACAACTGTGAACGGAGTGTTTTGTAAACCGAATTGCTACATTAACTGTCAGTTATGATGATAGTTAAAGGGATATTACTGGAAGATGTGGGGTGGCAGAAAAGATATAGGAATGAGGATAATACATTTCAATTATGACATCTGCACTTAGATTAGGAGTTAAGAGTTCTGCACTTAGATTAGGAAAGATCGGAGTTCAAATGTATTCCAGACACTTACTAGCTGCATAACCCTGGGCAAATCACTTAACCTCAACCTCTCCCTCAGCCTCTAAGTTTCCTTACCAGAAAATGGGGATAATAATAGCACCTACCTCCCCAGGGCTGTGGTGAAGATCAAATAAGTTACTTGTAAAGCACTTTGCAAACCTATTTGTAAAATTATTATTACTAAGATTTACTTTCCTCCCAGAAGCACAGTGCAAGTTTTATTACTTCCCATTTTAGACATTTTAATAGCTCTAAGTTCTTAGATGCAAACTCCTTGGGGGCAGGAAGCTTTAGTCTTTTGCCTCCTTTTCTATCCTCAGTACTTAGTACAGAACACGGCACACAGTAGGCGCTTAATAAATGTTTACTGATCGGTCTTTTCCTGCCCCTAATCTTCCTTAGCTACTGAAACAGAGAAGTAGCTCCGGGGGCTGGGGAGCCAAACCAGTGGTCAGATTTAAAACCATCAGCTGCCAGATTCACATTCTATAGAGAGAAATAACCCAATTAAAGGTTCCGAAGGATTATCTTCCCTCAGGCTAGTCAGTGATTGGGAATTGGTACCATTCGCACCCTCTACCCGAGTAAACTGAGGCTAAGACTAGCACTGGGTCCCTACAAGTGCAAGAGCTGGGGGCTGGAATCCAGGTCTCGGGACTCCCAGAGCATCCGGGCAGGAGAATAAACATTTCTCTCCTAGGCCTCACCTTACATGCCCTCCAACCTCTTTTTCTCCAGTTCACTGTGCTCTCCTTTTCCTTTCGGGGAGAAACTCCTTCCCTCAGCTCCACACTTCCCCTTACCTGGTTCTCTTCTAGTCTCTCCCACCACTCGCGCTCCTTCCCGGAAGTGACGTTTACGCCGGCGCGCCGAAGCACGAGAAAGGTCCCGGGACGCGGGGAAAAAGGGACCAACTTAGATTCAGTGAGCCCGCGCGCCGGGAGAGCGGTACCCGCCCCTTCCGGGAACTCCGCAAGGGGGGGAGGGGGTCCGGCCTAACCTTCCCGCTACCCTCCTCCTTCTCCACCTCCTCTTTTGGGCTGCCTTCTGGGAGGGTATATATGAAAGTCTACCGAAGGTAAAGCTCAGTGGCCGGCCGTCCGCCCGCCTCCGCCCCGCTTCCCTCCTGCTTCCGCGCCGGCCCTTGCCCTTTGCCCTCCCTTGCGGCGGGGTGAGAGGTCAGGTGGCCATCTTGTGGCGGCGGCGGAGGCGGCTGTTACCGAGGAGACTCGGCCGCCCTTCAGGCCTCGGTCCCTCAGGCTCTCGGCCTGGCCTGACAAGTCTGTGTGTTGCTCGTTCTCGGACTGGTCCTCGCCCCGGGCCTGTGTCCATCGGCTGCCGCCTTCCGCTCCGCCCCGCCCAGAAGCCCGCCAGTCCTCCCTCCGTCCCGCCACCATGTCCTCTTTCTCGGAGTCCGCGCTCGAGAAGAAACTCTCCGAGCTGAGTAATTCTCAGCAGAGCGTCCAGACGTTGTCTCTGTGGCTGATCCACCACCGCAAGCACGCGGGGCCCATCGTCTCAGTGTGGCACCGCGAGCTCCGCAAAGGTGCGTATCCCGCCGGGGCTCCCCGGCCCCCGCCTCCTCGGCTGTCCGGGGAGCTCCCCAGTGCCTCGTGCCCCCTCTCCGTGTGCTTCTGTCCCGCCCCCTGCCTCTGCTACCGCGGCCGAACCCATTGATTAAGCTCGTATTATGTGTCAGGCTCTGTGCTTGCCCCACCCCCCCAGTCCTCCGGAACTCCCTAACGCTTCGTCTGCCCAATTCGCTCGCGTCCCCTGCCTCTCCCTAGTTCTGTCGGGGCTGGCATTTATTAATCGCTTACTGTGTGTCAGGCATGTATTAAGGGGGGGGGGCAACCTTTCAGCGCCCCTCTTCTGTCCAGTTTCCCGTTCCCCCTGTGCGGATCTCCATGTGCTTCTGGCCGCCCCGCCTTACCCCCTCTTCCCTCCTCTTCCCCCCCCCTCCCCCGCGTCCAACTTTCTCTATCTCTGTCTGACTTGTCAGCCGAACATTTAGTGCGCCACTGGACTGTGGCGCCACGGTCCTAGCGCTGGGGATTCCAAGATAGTCCTTATGCTGGAGGAGCTCACAGATCTCCACTGCTTTTGTCCCTCAGCCCCACACACCTTCCACTACCTCTGGACAGGCAATAAGCGTTTATTGAAAACCTTTTCTGTGGCAGGTACTGTGACCCTAAATGCTCTTCCACTTCTGTCTGTCCAGTTCCCCAGTCCTCCGTGCATTCCTCTCTGTTTTTGTCAGGTCCCGAGGTCTTCACCACCTGTCTGTTCTTCATCCCCACACACTTTACACTTCCTTTTGTCTGAATAGCTCCCAGCCCTCCATGAACCCTCCTTGACTGTCTGACCAGCCACCAAACCACGTACCCATACCCATCTCTCTCCAGGCCTCCACTACCTCTTTTCTTCCATCCCAACCTTTCACGACCTTTCTGATTAGCCTCCAGCTTTCCATGCACACCTCTTATGACTTTTTAGCTTCCAACCTTCCTCCACTGAATATCCCTCCAACTCTCCACGGCTGCCTCCATCTTTCACCACTTAACACACCCCTTCCCACCTGAGTCCCCAACCCTTTACACAGGCATTTTGCCCCACAGCTTCTTCCATACACTTTTAGCCTTCAAGTATACCTCTTCCTGCATGTTTTTCCTTTGGGTAGATCACAGAATTCTCACTCCTTTGTGATTGCTGAGGATGCTCAAATTCTTCATTTGGGAGGGAGGAATATCAGTCTGATATATCTGCCCTTTTCCTTTTTTTCTCAATTCTTTAAATATCCAGCATCTTTTTGTTGGGTTGATGAAGGAGCCTTCGAGTGTGTGTTCTCATTGAGATATTGCTGGAAGTAGCTAAAGTTAGGTCTTTGGTGCCAGGGACTTTTTGGTTGTAGTTGAGCTAGCATCAGCAAAAATATTAAAGCTACTGTACCTTCCCCAAAACTTGAACCATCACTCAGTAGTTATAAGAGTTTCAAATATAGCTATTGAGAATAACTGAAGTTTAAATTTGGTTTTTTAAAAAACACAATAGTTTAAACATTTCCCCCAAATGTTCTGTGATAGGTTTTCATGCTGCTTCTCTGTGTTCTTCCCCACCCTTTATCAGCTAGAAGTGTATATTTCAGAGATCTCCAAATTCGATATTGATCCCTTGTAAAATACCTCTGATGTACTTCATATTACTTGGTCAAAACTATTGCTTTTTCATTGCCAGAAATATTTCTATTTACCTTGTGCATATTCCTATTTTTCTCTTTCAACCTTATTTTTTTCCTTTAGTTTATGGAGTCATTTCTGTACTGTAGTTTGTTTAAAATGCTCTTGAAGAAACACCTTCTTTAAAAAGTAAATATATTGCCTATCAAGCCTGTAACTTTAAGGTTGTTCTCAGGTCCTTAAAAGAAAGTCACCAAGTTTTTGTCTGTGTCCAACAACCAAATGAACTGATTGGGAGAGTGGGGTTGAAGGGTGGAAGAGAGAGGAAAGGAAGGGGAAAACAGCTTAAATGATCAATTTTTCCTTTTGCAGAGAACTTTAATTTTTAATGTCATAACAGATGAGAGCTTTGTAGTGTGCTGTCCATGTATCTAGGGCTTTAAAAAAAATTACTCATCCAGTAATTCCCAAGGTCTGTATTTTCCTCTGACACAACTTGTCTTTATACATATGACTCCTTGCTAGGGGCATAGAATGTTTCCCGAGGCAGGGAAAAGAGTTTCATCCTAAGCACATCATAGTAGTTCGGCTAGAAGGGTGATAAAATAATTGTCATTGTTAGCAGTGAAACTCTTTGATTTCTTACCCAAAGTCCTCTTATGTAACTCATAATTTCAAGTGCTGGAAAAATTTTGATTCAGAGAGTCATAGGTTAGAACTTTTAGGGCATTCAGTGTTCACTTGCTCATAACACCCTAATTTTGCAAAGGAGATCCAGAGGGGTTAAATGGCTTGTCCAAGATTGCAGAGGCAGTATATAGCAGAACTGAGATTTGAACCCAGATCTTATTCTAAATACAGCACCCTTTTCACTTTGCCATGGTGCTATTCTGCATTATCCAAATTGTTTTCTTGCTATTTGCGTTCTGGGTGTTTTAACATAAGGTGTTTGAAATATGTAAACCTTTAAGGAGAATTGGCTGTCTTGTTATTTTATTTTTTAATTCATTGTTGATTAATATCAATGTATATTTGGTATTTATGGATTTCTCCAGCTTCCCAAAACATGTGTATGAAAATAAATAACCTTTTATGGTATTTATACCTATGTCACTATAATGGGATACAGGAGTAATTATTGAATCCACTTTTGTTTTTGACCAATTATTAAAACTGTTCAAAGTACCTTTAGATTATTAAATTTCTAATTTGTTGATCTGACTTGTTGCTAGATGGTTTTGAAGTTGAGAGCAGATACATGAGCATTTGGGGGAAATGTTTAAACTATTGTGTTTTTTAAAAAAACAAATTTAAACTTCAGTTATTCTCAACAGTTACATTTGAAACTCTTATCTTATAACTACTGAGTGATGCATGCTATGTGCCTTTCAAAAGGGAAAGAAAAATGGAGGTGGGTAAAGGTTGAAATATAATACATTTGAGTTCAAGTATTTTGGCATTGAAGAAAACTTAGTGTGTTCAGATATCTGATTACACTTTTATTTATTCCTTTTAAAAGGAAATCTTCACCAAAAATTGGTAATGCAACTTTATGGTTGAGAAGTTATGTGCATGGAAGCCAGGAAATTCAGTAATGTTCCCCAAAGCAACTGTAACTCAGACATACTGCATGAAGTTTTTATAGTTTAATATATTACACCATATAGAGTAATAGGAGATACTGCATCTACTATGTATAAAAAAAAAAAGAATTACGGGTTTTGTGGGAGCCATATTTTTTATTTTCCTGACTTCATGTGTGTAAATTTTAAGTAATAATCTAGTAACATAGCATTAATATATTTTTGCATTTGAAATAAAAGATATATCTCTTCGAGGTTTCTTTGTTGCATTATAGAATAAACTACCTTGGACTGATGACTGAAAATGTTTAGGAAAAAAATTTAGCTGTTGGTTAATGGATAACAAAAAGTGATTTTGAAGTAAGAACAGGTTCTGATTTAGTTTCTTTCTTCCAGGAACATAAAGTAATTAACAGCAATAGTTAGAAATGTTCATCTTCGCAATATATTCACAGAATTAAAAGTTTTGTTTTGCCATGTGCTATCAGGTTTTGAATTCTTAACCTTTCAGGCATTTTCTTAAGATAACTTGGTACTTTTGACAGGTTGATTTATTTCATGAAGAAATTGACAGTTATTTCCTTTTATACTAGTTTTAGGCCAGCTTTGGTAAAAATATTAAGGTCTTAAGTGCATTTTTTGCTATATTCTATAAAGTTTGTCAAATACACAGTCCTTGACCTCTAATATGTTAGTGTTCTGTTACATAGTAACTAGACTTCGGCAAGAAACTGACTGTGAAATGAGAAATACCATAGTTAGAATGTAAGTTAAAGTATTTTCTTTTCTTCTTTCAGCCAAATCAAATAGAAAGCTTACGTTTTTATACTTAGCAAATGATGTCATCCAAAACAGTAAGAGGAAGGGGCCTGAATTCACTAGGGAATTTGAATCTGTCCTCGTGGATGCTTTTTCCCATGTTGCCAGGTATGTTGTCTGCTTTTTTCTTTAATTTTTTTCTTACTTTGTATATGAAACCCTCTACCAGTTGAAAATTAAATACTTTTCTCAGGATATTTCTTGCTATAGAGGTCAAATTAATGGACTTCCCTCAAACTAAATCCTGAAGAGCTCTTACAACTATGTAAACATTTTGGCACATTATGAGAGTTCAGTTCATAACATATAAGGGATACTCTTACTAAGGATACTCTTTCTTTCCCCCAATCATGTAACAACTTATCGTAATACTTTTCTCAGAGTCATATTTTACTTGAGTTTTATTGAGTTGTCTTTTTAGCTTGTGATCAGTTCTATGGTAAATAGCATTTTTAGTTTAAATTTTCTTAAAGTCAGTCAACAAATTTCTGTCTCTTGAAGATAAGAACCTAAAGTGATAGTCCTTTGACTTACATCAGCCTTTGTATTAAGAGCAGTTTTAGGTGATGGTGCCCTAATAAAAAGAAATAAGTTGTATCTCCATTTTTGCCTTATTGTTTTGTTTCCAGGAAACAAAGTTTTGTGTCTGTTTTGCTTTCAACTAAAGATAGTACTTGTTTCCATAACAGCAAAAGTAATAATTACTAATGTGCATAATCTATATTGGATCTAGTGTTGCCCTGTTAAACTTTTCCTATTTGTTTTTACTGAAGAGCAATCATAGCATGTTCCATGCAGTGATGTAAATAATAGCCTGAATGATTTTAAATGTGATTAAAAAAATTTGTCACAAGAAACTGACAAGTATTTATTAACTTCTTACTATATATCAGGCAGTTTGGCAAGCATGGAGTTACAAAGAAAGGAAAAATAATTCCTGACATTTTAGAGCTTATATTCTAATGGGGAATGATATATCAAAAATGCCTACATATAAAATATGTATAGAATAGATGAAAAGTAAGCTTACAGAGAGAAGGTTGTAGTAGCTGGGGGGAGGGAATGAGACAGACCTCCTGAAGATAGTGGTTTTTGAACTGTACTTTAAAGAAAGCCTGGAAGTCTTAAGAGGCAGACTTGAGGTAGAGCATTCTAGGTAGGAAATGGGAGATTGAGTGTCATGCAGGAACAGCAGATAGGATGAAATCTCTGGACCTCAAGAGTGCACAGAAGAAGTAAAATAAAAAGACTGAAAAAAAGGTAGGAAGGCTCTAGGCTGTGAAGAGCTTTAAATGTCAACAAAGGACTTTATATTTGATTCTGGAGATAAAAATACCACAGCATACTTTGGATCTAGAAATAATTTGACTGAATCCATAAATGCTATTCTGTAATTAAGGAATATGCCTGAAATAAAGAGGAGCCAGGAAATTTGGAATTGAATGAAGAAAATTTTCATAATGAGAAATTGATACACATTAAGCATTTTGATGTATACTTTCATATCTAAGATTTTAGAAAGACAAACATTGCTTATATCAATATTTTCTTGTGGCTTGGAACATGTTTAGGAAACATCAGTGTATATTTTTTATTTAAGCATTAAGCAATAGATTGTTTTCCATAGAGAGAAACAGGAGAAAAGAGAGTCTGGCCATTCTTTAGTGAAACATTACTTGACATTAAAAAAAAACCAGCAAAATCCCCTCCCCTTTGCCAGAAGGATAAAATGAGAAAAAATGAATGAGATATAATTTTCAAAAAGCAAAAAAGGAAATAGAAAAATATTTGAATATATTGTCAAAATATTTTTCCTTTTCCATAGGAAAGCTAAGTTATAAACTGATGACACTAAAAAAATTGAGACTTTTATTGACTTTTATATGATTAAAAACTGGCTCTTTCCAATATAAATTCATTCTTGAATAGACTGCTGGAATATAATACTTGGAAATGGTATAAGAAGCCATAAAATAAGGAAGATTGCTTTATAAGTTGATTGTGACCCATCCTCAAAACCTACATAATATACTTTAGAAGTATGTAGGCAATCTTTAGAGCATTTGCCTATAAGAACTGATAAGGATGAACATGATTGGAAAACAGAAAGTAACCTTTTTTTTAGAGAGAAATTTTGGGAATTAAAATTTGATCTATCTAACTCTTATGACTAGAAATTCCATTCAGAAATGCAAACATTTAGCACCTTCTGTGGGCTGGGTACCATGTTAGATGTTGAGGATACAAAGGCAAAAACTAACCAGCCTTACCTTCTAAAAGGGGGCAAAGGTAACACCTAAACAGGAATGACTGCAAGATAATTTGAGGAGGGAAAGAGCACTAACAACAGGCAAGGAGGGGAAGGTTAGGAAAGTGACTTGGAACATATCAAAAAATAATTTTATAGTCATCAGAAAGGCCATGGGTACTGGATTAAAGTTGTGCAGAGGCTTTGTGGGAAGGTGAACCCTATCAGTATATCTTATTCCCCCTTTCTATCTGCCCTTTTTTCAAAGGCTACCTTTGTATTCAGTGCTCTTCTCAGGTTCCATATTTGATTCTCTTTCCAGTTAATTAAAAGTTTGAAGCATGTGTTTTCTTTTGTAACTTAATAGTTGATTTGAACATGCCCATTTTCAAGTTTAGAATGTCATTAAAAGGCTACCTTGTCAGAAGACTTGCACCTCTTCAACTATATGGACAATCATACCCATTCTCTTTTTATAGTTTTACAGTGATGGTTTTATGCTGAGCAAAGAGAGTTGATTCTTTTAATTCAGTTGATATTCCACATTTGATTATCATTTAAAAAAATACCAGTAATGACAATCACCAAACCAGAGTCAGAGTTAGTAATCTGTGGAGTGGCCTTTTTTAAAATTGTAGTTAAGTCCTTATATCTGAAAGACTAAAAGACATATTTGTTCTATACAAAATACTCATTAGTTTTTATATAACTTTTGTACATTTTATTCTGCATTTAGAGTTAGATATAGCTTTTATTTTTATTAGCGTTTATCATTACTTAGTTCCCTTATCTGTAAAGTGAGAAATTTAATTGGATAATCTCTTAAATTCCCTTCTAGTTCTACCATATAAATATTTATTGAATATGCAAAGTTCTAGGAATACAAAGAGGCCTAAAGAATGGTTTCTGTATTCATGTAGTTGCAGGAGGTGGGAGGTGGACAGTATGAAAGAGAAGATGGAGAACAAACTATATATGTAAAAAGATAAATAGAATAATAGAATGTCAGAGGTGGAAGAACATTTAGTCCATTTCCCTCATTTTACAGATGAGGAAACTGAGACCCAGATGGGAAAGTGGCTTATCCAAGTTTACAGAGATAGGCCTCCAGCCCAGGTATTCTTTAAGATTCAGTTCAAGTGCTACTTCCCATAAGAGGCTTTTTCTGATTCCCTCCATTTTTAGTGCCTCTTCTTGCCCCCAATTACTGTATTTTTTGTGTATCTCTTGTATTATCTGTGAGCATATTGTTTTCTCCTTGTAGAATTTAAGCTCATTGGATAAGAGCTATTTCACTTTTTTATCCACAGTGTCTACATAATCACTGGCACACAGTAGCCACTTAATAGCTACATATGGGCTGTTATTCAAAGTCTAGTACTCTTGCCCTGTATCTCTTGTCTGCTTTATCACTTGCCCACAAAAAGAATACTGGGTAGCATATACTAAGTGATCTAGACAGTAGGAGGTCAAAGGAGAGAGAATGGGGCTGCCATGTCTAGGAAAGCCTCCAGATCCATGTCCTCAATTTTCAAAAGCAACAATTTATTTTTAATGTATTTTTCACATTCACATTTTTACATTGATTTTTGTATCTGTTAGAATGCGTTATAGGGGATTTTGTCTATACAGTGTACTTAAATGATTTTCATTATTTTGTAGTGCTGTATGAGGACATTTAAAAAACCCAGCTTATTCTTTCTTAATTGTTTTAATTCACTAAAACAACAAGCCTAAAGAGGGAAGGAAGGAAACAGGCATTTATATACCATCTATTATGTGCCAGGTGCTTTTTCAGATATCTCATATGATCCTCACAACAGCCCTGTGAGGTAAGTGTTGTTACATCCTCATTTTAAAGTTGAGAGAACTGAGGCAGAAAGGTCATGTGACTTGGCCAGGTTATATAGCTATTAAATGTCAGGAGTCGGAATTGAATTCATGTCTTCCTGATTGCATGTCCAGTACCCTGTCCTACTTCACTATTTAGCTGCCAATTAGGATTCATATAGGATGCCTGAGAGACAGCCTGGACTAGAGTCTTGGAGTCAGGAAGATCTGCATTCAAGATTAGTTTCTGGCACATACTAGCTGTGTAAACATGGACAAATCACTTCACTCAGTGATCCAGGCAAGTCTTAAGATTTTAAGCTGTAGATGAATTGTTTTATTGGTAGTAGTATTTTCCACCCCAAAATTTTCCTACACCCATGAAATCAAAGGACTGAATGAATAACAAGAACAAAAAACATTTTGAATATTTTTACAAAATTTTACAAAATTGTGGAGTTTTCAGATGTTTTAAAAATATATCTAACTTTTTAAAATGAATGTATGCTTTCTCTTAAAAAAAAAGAATATATTGGCCAGATCAACAGCAGGAACACATAATATTTGATAATGCAGATGTCAAATTTTTATTCAGAGAATGGTAAAGAAGAATATTTCACTACTTTTGAAAATTTTGAAATTTTTAAAAATTTTAGAATGAATTAGTTCAGTTTGCAAAGGAAGTTACTGCTGTTCAAAGTCACTTCACCATAATCTCTGAGTTCAGCCTTTTAAGGATCTTTATCAGCAAATAAACTTTTTGAATTCCTTTCCCATAACCCTGAAATTTTATGACTAAAAACTCAGCAAAATGATCTAAGTATATAATACCTGAGACAGTTTTTTTAAAAAAAAATCGTTTAAGGAGTTGAACATTGTGGAATCATAGGGAAGTAAACTGCCTTGCAGAAAGTGGACCATTCTGGTCCATTACATTCTCTAGTTAGCTAAGAGTTAAATGGAAGCTCTTTGGCTAGTTGTAGTCTTAATGTACCAATAAGTTAGAACATATTAAGCACAATTGACAGAGTACCATGTGGTAGAAAGAGCATTTGACTAGGAATCAGAAGGACCTGAGTTTCTGTGCCAGGTTTACTACTAATTTGAGGAGTGACTATACAAGTCATATCTCCTTTTGGGGCCTTAGCTTCTTCCCTTGTAAAAAGAGAATGGAGTAGAGAAATCTTTAAGGTCCATTCCATCTTTAAGAACCTATGAATTACTTAAAATCTTGCAATGCCTTTGAACCAGTATTTTAAACATCAGGCCCCTCCTCACAGTCAGTCAATAAGGATTTATTAAGTATTTCAGTGTTCCAGGCATTGTTAGGCACTGGGGATACAGGTACAAAAAATGAAAAGATCTCTGTTCAAAAGAAGCTTATAGTCTAATGAGGGAAATGAGTACTCACAAATTTTGTATTCAAATATGGAATAAATAAAAAGAAAATAACTAAATATAAAGTAGTTTGGGAGGAAGGAGACTAGAAGTTTATGTAGAAGGTGATGCTTGAGCTGCATCTTGAAGGAAGACAGAGACTCTTATGAGGTATGTGACAAAGGAGCATATTCCAGGCGTGGTAGATGGCTAGTGCAAAGACATAAAAATGTGAGATGGTATGTTAGATAGGAAGAACAGAAGAAGTTAATTTGGCTGGATCTCAGAGTGCAGGAGGAGAGTAAGGTTAGAAAGATAGGTTGGGGCCATGTTGAAAAGGGCTTTGAAAGCCAAACAGACATTTATGTTTGTAGTCTAGAGGTGATAGGGAGCCAGTGGGGTTTATTGGTAGAGGAATAGCGTGGTCAGATCTGAGCTTAAGAAAAATCACTTCAACAGCTTTGTCTGTGAAGGATGAATTGGAATGGGGAGAGATTTGTGGCCAGCATGCTAATTAGGAGACTGTTGGAATAATTTAGGGGTAGATGAGGGCTTTAATTAAGGTGGTAGCAGTATGATTAGAGAGAAAGGGTTGGATATGAGAGTTGTTGTAGAGGTAGAAGTAGCAAGATTTGGCAACTTAATGGATGTGCAGGTCCAGTCAGTAAGTATTATATGCCGCCTGTATGCTAGGCATTATGTTAAGTGCTAGGCTAGGGATGTGAAGAAAGGTAAAAGACTAGAAGAATGGTGGTGCTTTTGATAGAAATAGAGAAGTGTGGGAGAGGGCAGAGTTTGGGGTAAAAATAGTGAGTTTGTTTTTGGACCTCTAGAGTTTCAGTTGGCTATAGGACATTAATAATGAAGGATTGAGGCTCAGTGGAAAGATTGGAGCTGTACTACATATAGAACTGTGAGTCATCTGCATAGAGACAATAATTAAAATTTTGGAAGTTCACATGGTTACCAGGAAAGTTTAGATAGGGAAAGGTAGAAGCCTCAGAATAGAATCTTAGGAACAGCCACATTTAGGGAAACTGGGTGGTCAGACAGGTAGGAGAGAGAGAACCAAGAGAGGGTATATGGCAGGAGAACACACAAAGCAAAGAATATTCAGAAGAGGTAGTTAGCAGTGTCAAATTCAACAGAAAGTCAAGAAGGATGCGGACGGAAAGAAGACCATCAGGTGGGCCCTTGAAAGATTGTCGGAAACCTTGGACAGAACAGTTCTGGCTGAGTAATGAGGTCAGAAGAAGCACAGGGTTGTGAAGAGGAAGTGGAGAAACAAACACAGACAACTTTTTCTAGGAATTTAACTGACAGAGGCAAGAGAAGGGAACAAACATTTATTAAGCACTTACTGTGTTCCAGGAACTGTGCTTTATAAATCTCTCATTTGATCTTCACAGTACCCCTGTGAAGTAGGTCCTTTTTTCCTCTCCGTTTTATAATTGAGGAAACCGAGGCAGACAGATGTTAAACCCAGGGTCTGTGGGAGGCTAGATTTGAACTCAACAAGGAGTTCCCTATACTGGCAAAATCACAAATCTAGATGAAACACAAGACCAGGGGTGGGAAACCTGTGACTTTCTAGGTCCTTGGATTAGGCCTTTTGACTGAATCCAAGTTTAACAAAACAAATCTTTTTATTAAGAGGATTTGGCGACAGGTTCTTCAGCCCTGCACAAGATTAATTCACTGGAAGCTTACATTTAAAATGATTTTTCTTCCGTAGTTTCTTTTGTGAGAAGGTAAATTACATGAAACTAATAAGCCCATAAAACTCTCAGGAGATAGTCTGCATCCACTACAGATTCACAAGGCTTTATCCCTTGTACCATGTGTACTCCTGCATGTGCATCTAATCCCTTTCACTCCTATCTTCTCTAGCAGATTGCATCCTCAGCTATCTCCTCTCTCAAACCTTTAACCATCTATTAGTTCTTTCTCTTCTGCCTTCAATATGCTTCTCCCTAACCCTTAAAAAAAACTTTACTATACCCTACCATCTACTTAAAATCTCATCCTATATCTCTCACCTCAGTGATCCAGTAGATGGAGTGCTGGATGTGGAGTCAGGAAGACTTATGTTCCCGAGTTCAGATCTGGTTTCAGACACTTACTAGCTGTGTGACCCTGGGCAAGTCACTTAACCCTGTTTGTTTCACACGCTGAAACAAATGAACAGCCACAACAGGGCTTCTGAAAGAGGCAGAGGGGAAGAAGAAGAAGTGCATTTCAGAGACGGAAGATGAAATGCCAGATTTAAGTAATAGGGAATAGACTAGTTTGGTCAGGCTGTAGAATGTGTGAAGGGGGCGTTACATGAAATAAATTTGGAAGTAGAGCGTAGAGCCAGACTAGATGACGTTAAGGAATTTGTATTTAATGCAAGATTCATCAGGGAGCCGCTGAAGAATTTTGAACAGGAGAGGAGTATGACTAGACACAGGAGGAGAATCAGGAGAAAACTGTGTCATGGGGTGAAGAGAGGAGAGTGTCTAGGAGGCAGGTAGTTAGCAACATTAAAACCTTCAGAGAGGCTGATGAAGCTGAGCACTGAAAAAAGTCTTTGGCAATTGAGAGATTACTGGTAACCCTAGAGCAGTGGTTCTCACCTGTGGGTAGTGACTCCTTTGGGGGGTCAAACGACCCTTTCACTGGGGTCACAGGGGTCGCCTGAGACCATTGGAAAACACATATTTCCGATGGTCTTAGGAACGAGACACTGCTCCTCTGTCTCCAGGCGGGTCTGCCCACATGCAGATACGCTCACATACGAGTATTAAAGGGTCGTGGCATTAGGAAGGTTGAGAACCACTGCCCTAGAGCGAGCAATCTCAGTCTAATGGTGGGATCAGAAGCCAGGTGCAAGGAATTGAGGAGTGGAAAATGAAAAACTGGAGGCAACATGTATAGGTGCCCCCCCCCTTTTTTTTAATAAAGAATTTTACCTGTGAAAGTGGAGATGTAGAATGGTAGTTTGAGGGCGTGGTAGGGTTACGTGAAGGTATTTTTGTTGTTGTTTTTTAAAGGTAAAGGAGATATCTAGATACATCCTTTCTTTTTTTTTTTTTTTTTTTTTTTTTAGCTTTTTTGGAGGGGCGGAGGGTAGGGCAATTGGGGTTAAGTGACTTGCCCAAGGTCGCATGGCTAGTAAGAGTGTCAGGTATCTGAGGCCACATTTGAACTCAGGTCCTCCTGACTCCTGGGCCGGTCCTCTACTCACTGCATCACCTAGCTGCCCCTAGATGCATACGTTTTTGTAAAGCTCAGAGAAAGGCCACCAGAAGGAGAGTCAAAGAAGACTTCATATAAAAATCAAACACTGAGTGCCTGCTGTATTCTAGCGACACAAAAGAAAAGCAAAGACATCCCCATTCCCACAGAATTTTTATTCTCCTGAGACGAAATGTGCAGCTATTGGTATTTACTGGATAGTTACGTACAGAGTAATTGGGGAAGGAAGAAGGAAGGCGACAATTTCTGGGAAGGGGTGAGAATCAGAAAAGGCCTCATTGAAAGTAGCTCTGGAGTCTTCAAGGAAATAAAGAATTCTAAAAGGCAAAAGTAGAAGAACAAGGCAAGGAGGACATTCTAGGCATAGGTATGACACCAAGTGTTGTGTATGAGGATCAGTGTAAAGGCAAGTGTTGTTAGAACACCGAGTACTAGAGAGGGTGGCTGGGAATAGAGTGACTGCCAGAGGAAGTCCAGCTGTCTGTGAGTGTAAGATCAAAAGAGTGTGAAAGAAGGGAAAGCGGAGGGGAACAAGCATTTATTTAGTGCCTCCTGTGTGCCATGGTCTGTGTTAAGCATGTGATGAGTAAGGGAGTAATGTGTACTAAGAATAGAAAGGTAAGTTGGGTAAAGAAAGAGCTTTACGTTAGAGTTTATATTCAGTGAAAGGATCTCTCTCTCACACACACGTTTTCTCTCTCTCTCTCTCTCTCTCTGGAGTTGTTTTGAGTAGGAGAGTGATAATGGCAGGTCTCCACTTTAGGAAAGTCACTTTGGAATCTGTATGGAGTTTATGGGGGGGGGGGGGGGTGAATGAAAAGGAAGAGTTGTGGATGATACCAAGGTTGGGAAAATGAGAATTAGAAGTGGACTGATTGAAGGAGTAAATTCCCAAAGGAGATAGTAGGTATATGTATGTATATATATGTATGTATGTATATGTATTAAAGGTACAAGTAGAGACTTTGATTTTGCCAAGATGAAGAACCACTGCTACTTTAGAAAGGAGGACAAAAGATGATGTCAGGGATTTTGAGGAGTTCATTGCAGATTGCCTTTGTTTTCTTAGTGAGGTAGAAGTTGTGACTATCACATAAAGAGGAGGAAATTAGGATCAAGGAGGCATTGAGGCCTTGAGGAAATTAAAGAAAATTTGGGACAACCACTTTGGGGAGTATGATAATCAAGGGAAACCTCAGGAATTACCATGTAGCAATAAAGGCCAAAGGTTGCTAGTTGTCACAGTGGTTAGAGTGCTGGGCCTAGAGTCAGGGAGACTCATTTTTGTGAGTTCAAATCTGGTCTGTCACACTTACTGGCTGTGTGACCCTGGGCAAGTCCCTTAACCCTGTTTGCCCAGTTTCAACATCTAAAATTAGCTTGAGAAGGAAATGCAAACCACTTTAGTATCCTTGCCAAGAAAACCCCAAATGAAGTCATAAAGAATCAGACAGGACTGAAGTAACTAAACAGTAAGGGCTAAGTTAAAATTAGGTAATGTGTTTCGTAGTGGACCAGCTCTTGAATAGGAGTGAAGCAGGGAATGATGTGAGTAACTCAGAGTTGGCCTTTGGCAAGGTATGAGTGATGCAAAACAAGTTAGCAAGGAATTCAGAGGTAGAGAATAATATGTGGTTGAACTAATCAGCAATGTTGCTGTGGGATAGGAGTAGAGAGGCCAGAGCAAAGGTGCTAAACTGGGAGAAGGGTTATGAGTTGAGAGACAGAAGGTTGTAATGAAAAATGAAGACTATTCTAGGAGGAGTTTGGCAGAGAGAGAGAAAAGAGGATAGGAGATTGTCATTGGAAGGAGGGATTTCAGAATTCAGCATCATATAAGAAATGATGTTTGATGATGGGATTTATGGGATTTTTATGGGTGACTGAGGTGGAATGAAGATAGAGGGTGTGGAAGTTGAGACTGAAGAATAGGGAAATCAGGTGTTGAGGAGATACCAATGTCTTTTGTTTATTTATATATTATGTTGTCTGTATTGAAGTGCTCTGTGATTTCAGGAAAAGATTTGGAGAAGAAAATGAATTAGGTGTTGGGAGGAAGAGAATTATCTATAGGCCAATAAATACTAAGGAATAGTATAAAATGATAGATAGTTATCCTTTCCACATGGTGGCTTTCCCCATTGTGGTTTCGATATATCATGGGTCAGCATAAGAAATTGAATGGGAATTTTGGGGGAATTTTGTGGAAGCTGCAGACAACATACAAAGGCCAGTAGACAACATAAAAAAAGTTTAGAGACTCAGAAATACCTAAAATATATGTATAGTATTATATAATATCAACGTATGTTATCTTTTAATATAATAATAATTCAGACTTCTTCTCTAGTACGAAGGGAGGGCCAATAAATTTTATATGAATTTTCTACATTGTGGTGGTGGTGGTTCCACACCCCGAACCCCTGCAGTATAGAAGGGATAACTGTAGACTGGTGTGAATCTAGAAAGAAGAAAGAGTTACTGAGTACTTTTGGCAGTGAAATAGTCTTGTACTAAGCAATGAAGAATAAGTAATATACTTCATTCTCTTCTCATGATTTAGTAGGAATACATATATTACAGGAAATATAAGGAGTTCTTACAGGGAATAAAAGAAGGAGCATCTATTACTGTAGAGGATGATTGGAGATACAGTGGCTTCCAGAAGAAGCCCACATGTCTGTGAGTGTAAGAAGATGGAAAGAGTGAGAAAGAAAATTGTTTAGAATGAAGAGAAAGAGGAGGAAGGAAGGGAATGAGTATTTAGTGCTCCTGTGTGCCAAGGACTGTGCCAAGTGCTTTACACATATTATCTCATTTGATCTTTAAAACAACCCTTTGAGGTGGATGCTGTTATCCCCATTTTGCAGTTGGGGAAACTGAGGCAGAAAGAGGTTAAAGTGACTTACCCAGGGTCACACAACTAGTAAGTTTCCTAGGCCAGATCTGAACTCAGTTCTTCCTGAATCTGGGCCCAGCTCTGTCCAGTGTGCTACTTAACTGCCCCAGTTAGTGTATTTTAGTATGCTAATAGTTAGATGCATTATGGCATACTGGAAAGAGGACTGGTCTTGAGATCATGAAGACAAGGTTTTAAGTCATGCTTCTGACATAAAGGCAACTAGGTAGCACCAGGCCTGGAGGCAGGAAGACCAGAGTTCAAATCCAACTTCACACACTAACTGTGTAGCCTTGGGCAAGTCACTTAACCCTGTTTGCGTCAATTTCCTCATATGTAAAATGAGCTGGAGAAGGAAATGGCAAACCGCTTTAGTATCTTTGTCAAAAAAAAACACCAAAAAACAAACCTAGATGGTATCATGAACAGTCAACTGAAAAAAATAAAGTCTGGCATATGAGCATTTTGTCATCATGGGCAAGCCTCTCAGTGGCCCTAGAGATGGGTTGTCCATCTGCATTTGTGAGGAGAATTTCCATACTGGGAGTTTCTATCAGCCATTAAATCTGATATCTGGACCATCTACTTGACCACTGGAGAATTTGACACTGTTGACTACTCCTTTTCTCAGTCTCTTCCTGGATACTTGCTTTATGATACTGTTCTCTCCTAATTGTCCTCCTACTTTTTTGGCCACTTCTCATCTCCATTTTTAGATCATTATCCAAGTCTTGAACAGTATAAGTGGGTGTTTGTTAGGACTCTGTCTTAGACTCTCTTCTCTTTCTATGGATTTAGTTATCTTTCTGCAATGACTTTCATATCTGCTTAGCTAGTCCTTACCTCTTTCTTCAAGTTCTGGTCCTACATTACCAATTACCAATTCAGAGTGCATCTGAAATAGGACTTATCTCTATTTCTACTCCCAAAATCATTCTGTATAGTACTTACTTATATGTCTTCATTTTTTTTCTCCCAATAGAAAGTAAGGTGCTTAAAGGCAGAAATTATTTGCTTTGATTTCTTTTTGCATCTCTGCATCTAGCACAGTCCCTAGCACATAGTTTATACTTAAAAATGATTGTGAAATGAATGAATTAATGGGGGAGGAGGCAGGTAATAGTGTGTTAAGCATTAAGAAATTTTATTTTCTGGTCTCCTCATCTGGAATCATGTCGCTATCTCTCAACTCTTTTGATATAGTGGAATTTCTTTTTTGTAGTTGTGAACACAGCTTAACGTATTACTAGACGTAAGCACCATAACATTAATCAGAACTGAATTCCAGTACAAAAGAGATTTGACATATATTTAATTGTTTCATACTTACTTAAAATCAGTAGGTGAAAAAAATAAAATCAATAGGTACTAGTGTTACATGTCAGTTCATAGATGTGAACTGTTCCTTCAGAATTCATTGAATTAATTTGAAATATCTCTTAAGCAAGAGCAAAATTCACAGGAGGGAAGAGCGGGGACATTTTTTCATTCAGATGTTTCCTCATCTGTACTTGAACTTGAACTTAGTTTTGTAGACCCTTTCCAGCTTTAAATATATGATCCTGTGATCTTTGTAGCGTAATCATTTTGAAGGGATAAAACAAAGACCCCCTCCCACCCTTACCTAACATTTTTTTGGATGGAGGAAAATAAATGTATCATACTTGTTAGTGTCATTTTATTAGAAAGTGCTCTCTTTAAGAGGCTTAAGGAAAGAAGTCCCAAATCCTCTTTTTAGATGTGCAGTTACGAAGGACTCTATTTTTTGCCAAGTGCTTTCAATGTTACTAGTTCTTTGAACAGGAAAAACAAACTTGGGACTAGATTGGAACATTTCAGAAACAGTTTGGAAATTTTAAAAAATACACTTTTATTTCTTTAGATATTTGGGAGATTCTTTTAAAAACAGTTGAGGAAGATTGGCCTTGGATAATAAGCATGCACGTGTGCGCGTGTGTGTATGTGTGTTTTGCATTTTTCGCTTTTATTGAGTGATGAGTTTTGTTGAATTTCCTAACTTTTAAATGCATTTATTGTTTGCTTTAAAAATTCTTAAAATTTCTAAGCTGAGTTTCCATTAGAATGCTTGAAAATACAAATGATCTTAATTGGTGATATTTTGTTAGAAAATAGTGAGCACCTGAATTGTGATCTCTTTTATTATCCTGAGCTCTTACCTCTCCTAGGAGATAGAGGTCTAATTGCTCTGTGTACATTTATTTCCTAAAGGGAGAAAAAGAAAGAAAATATTGTCTTTTACATTGGATAACTTTTGAATTCCTTTTTGTTGTCCATTTCTTACAATAAATGATAATCTTTCCTGGATTTGGTTGCTGGGGCATTATGATAATATATTTCTTATTCTTTTGGTTTTAATGTTTTTTTTAATGGGCTTAATTTGATATAAAGTGAAAAGTAATATATTGATATTTTCTCCTTACCTTTTCTGGATAGAGAGGCAGATGAAGGCTGTAAAAAGCCTTTAGAAAGATTGCTGAACATCTGGCAAGAAAGAAGTGTTTATGGTGGTGAGTTCATTCAGCAGCTGAAGTTATCTATGGAAGACTCCAACAGCCCTCCACCGAAAGGTAGAAATATGTTTCATTGCTGGACTTTACCTGTGTTAAAAATGGAACGTGGAAAAAGTTTAGTGGGAATTTCTGTGAAGAGCTAGTTATTAAAGAATTTGGCAGAGAAACAATAGTTGGTAATTATAATAGCTTATTTGTATAACCCTTTAATATTTGCAAAGCATGACTTCCAACAGACATATAAGATAGGCAGTATAAGTATGATCTCTATTTTGAAAGATGAAAAATTTAGTTCTTCAGAACTTAAATGACTTGCCAGTAGTCACATAGCTAGTAATGAGCTGAAGCAATTTTCTGTGACTATAAATTAGAGGTGAGTTGCTAATGTACATTGATTGGTGTTTTCTCATTGGGACTTCCCTGTAGCAAGACACTTGTCCTGGTGGAAATAAACCAAAAAAAAAAGAAAAAGAAAAACAATTTCTGACTTCAAGGACCTTATATTTTACTGAGGAATTCAACTTTACACAGAAAAGCAAGTACAGGATAATTTGAAAGAGAGAGAGAGAGAGAGAGAAAAAACTAACAATCCCCTCCTAGTTGATCAGAAAGGGCTTGTGCAAGAGATGACACTTGAGCTGAACCTACAAGGAAACTATGGATTCTAAGAGTTTGAGGTGAGCAGGAAGTATATTCTAGGAATGAATGATAACCTCTGCAAAGGAACCAAAGGGGAGATGGAATGCCAAGTGAAGGAAACAGCAAGTAGGCTGGAATGTAGAATACAGAGGAATAATGTGAAATTTCTGGAAAGGTGGTTTGGAGCTAGATTGTAGAAGGCATTTGGTGCCAAACTAAAGACTTTGTATTTTATCCTAGAGTCAATAGGGAGCCATTGATAATTCTTGAGCAGAGCCACATAGTCAGACCTGTACTTTAGGAAGTTTATTGCAGTAGATATGTCGAGGGCAAATTGAAAACTGGAAGAGGTTTTAGGAGGCTTTTGCAGTAGCCAAAGCATGAAGTAGCGAGAGCTTGGACTAGAGGTCTAGCTGTTCAAGAGGAGAGAATTGAAAGGATAAGAGCAGTGTTGTGGAGGTAGAATTGACAAGATTTAATAACTGATCAGATTTGGAGGATAGAGGAGAGGGAAGATTTGGGGATAACTTCAAGGTTATCAACTTCTAATATGTTACCTGTTTCTTGTGTGACAAAGAATGGTGGCACCTTTAAAAGAAGTAGGGAAGTTTGGAAGAAGGGTAGAATGTCTCACAGGTAATTGGTGGTGTGGGATGGGAGTTCAGGAAAGAAATTAGATTTGGGTATATACATGTTTATAGAAATGACAGCTTCATAGAAGCTAGTGAGATTACTAAAAAGTGATATGTGTAGCAAAGAGGATCCAGCTGGGTAGAATATGATTGGACCCTTACCTTCCTAGTTTTGAACTCTATGCCACTTCTTTTTTTTTTTCTTTTTGGAGGTGGGAAGGTAGGGCAGTTAGGGTTAAGTGACTTGCCCAAGGTCACGTGGCTAGTTTTGTGTTAAGTGTCTGAGGCAAGATTTGAACTCAGGTCCTCCTGACTCCATTTCACTGCGCCACCTAGCTGCCCCATGCCACTTCTTAATGTAGCCATGAATAATAGTGTTTTTGGTTACCATATCACATTGTTTACTTGTATTGAATATGTAGGCCATTAAACCCTCACTAGATCTATTTCAGATTGTTGGCTAGCCATGCTTCCTCATTTTAAATTTGTAAAATTGACTTATTGAACCGAAATGTTTACATTTATCTCTATTAAATTTTGTCTTACTAGGCATAGCTTAATGTTATAGCCTGTTAAAATCTTTTTGGATCTTCACTATTGTCTAGCATGTCAGCTTCCCTCATAGTTTTGAGTCATCTGCATATTTGATAAGCAGACCCACTGTGCCTTTAACCATGTTGTTGATAAAAATGTTAAGTAACATAAGGCCAAACAAAGATCCCTGGCGTGCTTCACAAGAGACTTCCTTCCAAATTGACATTGAACTTAAGTCTCAATGCATCTAAGTCTCAATGCAGGCTTAAATAATGTGAAATTTGACTTTGTGTGAATTATAAAATACCAGGTCACATTTAATACCAGCCAAAATTCATTTAATGTGCTGCGTGAGAGCAAAGTAAGGATTTTAACATGCTGCCACATAGTCATTCTGTGTTTGATTATCCTCCTGTGTGAATGTGATACATACCATATTATCAACAGTTCTATTAAATTTTTTTTAGAAGGAACCTTTAAAAAAATGGATCAAAGGAAGAACACTTCATTTGGATACACTGACAGTACAAAATAAATAAAGAGGCTTGTTACTACATTTGAACAACATTTTGCTGTAATTGAATAGTATGAATGTGATTGTAGTAACTTTAAAAATAGGATGAGATGTTGGAATGCCAGCGTCTATGGAATGGAATATTCTAAAACACTTAGGTAAAATAAAAAGATAAAGTTGCATCAGTTTTTGGTGATTTGCATACAACTATCTAGAAAAGAAGTGCTAAAAATACAGCATCTTTTTTGTTTTATGGATTGAAGATTGCAATAAAAAACTCATTCCTCTTAGTGGCGCAGCCATTCAGATAAAAGCTTCAAGTTTAAGGCTACAGAAGGAAAGAGAAATGAAGTGGATAGTCAACGAAGTTATACTGCGGACTTTGGTTTGATTGCCCTAAAAATCAAGTTCAACTGCATAATGTTAAAGTTACTAAAGAGATGGCCAGTGCAGATGGAAATTGAAGAAAAAAATCGAAAAAAGTGGATGATATTCTAGAGAACCAATTTTTAAAGTGAATGAAACAGGCTTATTCTTAAAATAGTGACTTTAAGAACATATACATACATACATACATATGTTATATATATACACATGTATATATGTATTTTTTTTGCACATAATAGTATCTTATTTTTTTTCCAGTTACATGTGAAGTTTTCGACATTCATTTTTCCCCCCCAACATTCGTTTTTGTAAGATTTCGAGTCCCAAATTTTTCTCCCTTCTTCCATAACTCCCCCCTTCTCAAGGCAGCAAGCAATTTGATACAGGTTATACATATACAATCATGTTAAACATATTTCCACATTAGTCATGTTGTTAAAAAAAATCAAAATACAAGGGAAAAAACACGAAAAACAGAAAAACATGAAAATGGTATGCTTCTATCTGCATTCAGACTCCATAGTTCTTTCCCTGGACGTGGATAGCATTTTCTATGACAAGTCTTTTGGAATTGTCTTAGATCATTGCATTGCTGAGAAGAACTAAGTCTGTCAAGGTTGATCATTGCACAGTGTTGCTATTACTGTTCTCCTGGTACTGGTTCACTCAGCATAAAGCTTTCCAGGTTTTTCTGAAGTTTTCCTGCTCATCCTTTCTTATGGAACAATAGCATTCAATTACATCAATATACTACAACTTCTTCAGCCATTCCCCAGTTGATGAACATCCCCATAATTTCCAATTCTTGACCACCGCAAAAAGAGCAGCTATAAATATTTTTGTACATGTGGGTCCTTTTCACTTTTTTATGATCTCTTTGGGATACAGACTCTTGCTGGATCAAAGGGTATGCACAGTTTTTATAGCCCTTTGGGCATAAAGAACTTATATTGCTAAGAAATTAAAAACTGGACCTGGACTTCAAATGTCCAAGGATCACCTGATAGTTTTATTGGGAGGTAATGTAGGAAGAGGACTTTAAGCTAGAACAAGTGTTTGTTCATCAATCTCAAAATCCTGGTACTCTGAAAAGGGTTACAGCCATCTTTCACTTCAAGTTCTTTAGTGTTCGAATACTAAAACATGGGTGACTAAAGGTATTTTTGCCCAGCTGTTGAAAAATATTGTAAGAACAACAGCATTGCATTTAAAGCATTATTGATTTTAGATAAGGCCCTGGGTCATTGTGTGAAAATATGAACATGATGATGGTTCAGTCTATACTGCCAAAATATTTTAAATAACAATAATGATGCTTTCATCATATCATCAGTATAGGCTTATCTTTAGGTATGATAATCACTCATTTAAAAAAATTTTACTTTCTATAACTACTTTATAATAAATGAATCAGAAATATATTTTTATCCTTTGTTATGTTAATAGACAGCTAAAAAAACTTACTTTAAAAAATTTCATTGCATATTTCTGTTGGACTGGAACCAAATCACCATATTTTACATATGATTATAACTTATAATAGTGCATATTCTAATCATGCGAACTGTTAATGGAATTTATTCTTTGCTCTTAACAAGACAATGGCTGTTTTAATTCCATATCATTTAATGTCACTAATTAATGATTCTTTTGTGTGTCCAGCTATTCAACCAATTCCAAAAACACCTAACTACTACTCTGTAGCCTAAACTTTTCCATCTTGTCATGAGAAATTTTGTCAAATGCTTACTCAAATCTAGGTAAAGCATGTCTATAGTGTCGTCTGTCTGGTTAGTCATCGAACATTAAGTGCTTACTAGGTTCCTGCTTCTGTGCTCAGTGTTAGAGATAAAATGAAAAGCGAAAACATTGTCCCTGCCTTCAGGGAGCTCACATTCTAATGGATTATACGTAGACATATACACATATGTGTGTGTGTGTGTGTGTGTGTGTGTGTGTGTATGTGTGTGTTCATTCATTTA
Source organism: Pseudochirops cupreus (assembly GCA_028627135.1). Lineage (NCBI taxonomy): Eukaryota > Metazoa > Chordata > Mammalia > Diprotodontia > Pseudocheiridae > Pseudochirops > Pseudochirops cupreus. The sequence continues at coordinate 270,198,007 of CM053581.1, read as the reverse complement.
TTTAAGAAGCGATCTCAGAAAGGACAGGACCAGGAAGGATCTCCTTCAGCAAATAGGATTTGAGCTGAATTTTGAAGGAAGCCAGGGGAAGTAAAGAGACAGAGCATTCTAGTTATGGAGTAGACAGCCAGTGTGTGTGCACTGATGGAATATCATGTGTGAGGAACAGCAAATAGGCTACTATAGCTAGCTTATAGAGAGGAGTAAGAAGATTAGAAAGGGGAGAAGGGTCCAGGTTATGAAGAGATTTAAGTGCCAGACAACATCCTGGAGTTAATAGAAAAGTACTGGAATATATTGAGTAGGGAGGGGATGACATGGTCAACCTTCACTTTGGGGAAAAGTTTGGACAACAGATTGGATATGTGGTGAGTACTAGTGATGAGTCCAAGAATAACACCTGGGTTGCTGGGAGGATAGTGGTGCCCTCAACAGTGATAGTTAAGTTGAAAAAGATAGGAGGACTTTTGGGGAAAGATAATAATGAGTTTTGTTTTGAGAATGTTGAGTTTGAGGTGCCTTTGGGACATCCAGTTTGAGATAGCCGAAAGGTAGTTAATGATGCATAACTGGAATTCGAGGGAAACATTATGGCTAGATCAGTAGTTCTGGGAAGCATTTGCATAGATAGTTGAATTCATGGAAGCTTATAAGACCACTAAGCTCTTGTATACAGGGAAAATAGAATAGGATCAGGGACAGAGTCTTGGGGGATACCTACCAATAATTAGTGAACTTGATCTACATGAAGACCTATCAGAGGAGGCTGAGAAGGTGGAATATGACTTTGCACCTCCCTATTCCAGGCATATTCACTAGCCATCTTCCATTTCTGGAATTCTCTTCCTCCTCATCTCTCAATTCCTGGCTTTCTTCTAGTCCCACCTACAAACCCACCTTCTACAACTAGCCTTTTCCTATTTCCCTTAATGCTCGTGACCAATTTATCCTTTCTATATCTCTCTTTTGTATATAGTTATTTGCATGTTGTTTCTCTCATTAGACTGTGAGCTCCTTGAGAGCTAGAAGGTTTTTGTCTTTCTTTGTATCCTTGTCACTTAGCCCAGTAGATGCTGAGTAAATGCTTGTTGACTTGAGATGATAGTGTCAGAGGCTTCATAGAGGTCAAGGGGGATGAGGATTGAGAAAACACCATTAGATCTGGCAATTAAGAGGTTGTTGGCAATTTTGGAGGGATTGGTTACATTGAATGAGTAGGTTGGAAACCAGATGCAAAGGGTTTTAAAGTGAGTGAGAGAAATTTTAGCAAAAAAGGAAATGGAATTAGTTTGCTGTGACCAACTATTGATAAATCTGTGCTGGCTCTTTGTGGTCATTGCTTCCTTTTTCAGATGTTCACTAACTGTGTCTTTAGTATATTTTAGGATTTTGCCAGTAATTGAAGTCAAGCTCAATGCCTTATAATTTGTAACCTCTACTTTTTAAAAAATGGTTTGAAAATTAAATGACTTTAGCCTTTCCTCTTTCCTGTTCTCTATTGTTTTTCAGAGATCACCAACAGCAGTAGCTCAGTCTTCACATTTGCCAGTTTTCTTTACTTTGGAATTTAATTTGTCTATGTCTGGTGATTTGAATTTATCAGGGGTTAGCTAGATACTCTCTTAACATCTTCCTACTTACCTTGGGTTCCAACTCCCTTTTATCCATTTTTATTTTGTATTCTCTAGTCCAGAGTTCATTCTCCTTGACAGAGAAGCGGAATGAGAATTGGGCAGCACTACTTCCTGTATTCATCACACCCACCACAAGCAGTGGTCCTGTCCTTCTTTGATTCTCCTCTTTTTCTCAGTATAGCTTTAAAAACATACAAAAAAACCCAAACAGACAAAGAACTTTGTTGTTCTTAGTTTTCCTTACCAGCCTCTCATTCTGAGTTTTGGCATTATTGACACTGTCTTTCAAAACTCTTCCTTGCTTTTGTATTTGTACTGATTACCTTCCCTTGTTTCAGTCTTCTGTGTGCCTCTTTAAAATCAAAATTGGTCAGTGAGTTACCTGTGAAACACATTGGTTTCTTTAGACAGCTTTTCTTTTTCACAAAAATTGTTTCTCTATCTAGTTTCCCATCTCTCCTGGACTTACTTTTTCTTTGTAGAACCTTATGACAACCTATGTATTCTTTTGCTTAAAATTTTGAAATTAGTTCTCCTAAAATCTAGTTTATGTGTCGTATGCTGTATTAAGACAAACAAGAAAATTAGTAATTGCTGTGGTTTTGGCAGAGAAAGAACTCCAACTGATATCTAAATAATTGAAGTTCTCCATTGCTGTTGTATCATACCTCCATGTCAGGCTTGTGATAGGTTTCCCAAATTCCTCGTCTATTCCATCCTTCTGTCCAGGTAGTCTGTTGTGTGCTCTGATATTTCTCTTCTCCCCCTCTTGATTTTTACCTAAATGTTCTCTACTATGCTTCTCTTCTCTGCTTCCTAGATTTCCTGACACAAGTATGTCTTATTACAACATACAAAATCTCTTCCCCTTTTTGGATAATGTTTACTCTTCCAGAATCGTGTTCCAATCATGTGTCTTTTCATACCTTAGTAGTGATATTTATGAAATCCAGTTTTCTACCATAGTGGTTACCTATACTTTATGTATTTGCATGTTGACCTGTGAAACCATGGATTTTATTGTTCATTCCTTTTTGGATTTTCTTTTCCTTTGATTTTCTGGGCATCTGTTGCTATTCTTCTTATATTTTAACTACTTTCAATGTATCTAGCTTTGAAATATATAGATTTTTTTTATCACTTCTCCTTCCTTTTCATTTTAAAGCCCTTTTGATTAGATTTTCAAGGCTCTCAGCAGATACATTTTCACTAGTCCCTACTGGCTATACTCTGTTCCTGGCCAAGATCTAGGTGTTTGCATATTTTTAAGCCATGATCCAGAAATTAAGAAATCAAGTCCTTGTTGTACCTTTTTTTTCCCCCCAGTTGAGTTACTCTAGTTTGTTTTTTCTGAGTTTCCGAGTTCCTGTACCTATTGTAACAAATATTTTTGTTTTCTTTTTATATCACTGTCATTTCTAAATATATGCCCGCCACCCCCACCCCAAGCCATTCTCTGTAACAAAAAGCAAAATAAAGGGGGAAGAAAGTAGTTTAGTCAAATTAACCAACATATTAAACCACTCTTTGGTTTTCTTGTCTCCATTCGTACAATGGTTTGTTGGTGGTGACAAGTTTGGAAATAAAGTAGTTATGTTATTTTCAGTTAGGTTCCCAAGTAGTAAATCAGGATGAAATCTAGTATCAAGAGGTCCTTGCCTTCAACAACATAGTCCAGCTGAAGTCACAAAACCCAGAGCAGTAAGATGTTATTAATATAGTTTATATCCATATGGAGCCTAGAGGCAGTGAAGCAATACAGTGGATCCAGTATACAGGGCCTGGAGTCAGGAGGACCTGAATTCAAATTTGGCCTCAGATACTTTCTATCCTTGTGACCTTGGGCAAGTCACTTGACCTTTGTCTGCCTCAGTTTCTCCAATTCTAAAATGGGTGTTTTAACAGCACCTACCTCAGAGGATTGTTGTTGTATAAAACCTAAAAATGTTTGTAAAGTGCTCAGTACAGTGTCTGTCACATAATAGTACTAGTAGTAGTTGTTTCCCTTTCTCTCTCACTTCCCGCACGTTTTTTAGAATGGAAGCTCTAACTTAGGAAAATAAGCTTTTTAGCTTTAACCAGTCCTCCAGCCATTAAGGCAACTCAGTTTCTTTCCCAGGGCCATTCTTCAGGCCATTTTTTTCTGTATGGAATACCATTTCCTTTCCTATCTATTCAAATATCTTGCTTCTCTCTTCAGTGCAGATCTTTCATGACCCACCTCGAGTACTGCTTTCTCCATGAAACTTTACCTGACTGCTCTAACCTACTAGCCCACAGTGGTTCCTTTCCTCTGAATTCTTGGGGCACTTATTTGCTATACCACACATTTTGTGCTTTTACTGCCTTGTGTTATCTCTTGTATTATTACTGCTTATCATTCTGCATGACTGTTGTTTACTCCACACCTACATTTAAGTTACTTGAGGGCAAGCGTCATGTGCTATTATTTATTTCTATTTCCTATAGCAATTAATACATTAAAATTAAATTTACTTGTGTTCATTCTTCCTCCTCCGAAAACTTCCTTCAGTTGAGAGCATTGGAGGAAGATTTGGTACTATTCAGTTAAAAGTGATGCCTATGAAAACAGATTCATTTATTTATGGATGATAAGAATTATTAGACCAGAGTATTTACTTTAGGTGGTTTTTGCTTGGTTATTGGCTAGGCAAGGGGGAGGGAACCTGTTTCCTCAAGGCCACATGTGGCACTCTAGGTCCTCAAGTGCAGCCCTTCAGCTGAGTCAGCTTCATAGAACAAATGAAGTTTGGGTTCAGTCAAAGGGCCACACTTGAGGACCTAGAGGGCCACACGTGGCCTCAAGGCTTCCCAGCTTAATAGAAACAGGGAGAGAAAATGGATGATGAGTTCTCCAGGAAGTTGATCTATAGCAGAGGGTAGCCAATAGATAAGACTCCCTTTTATTGCAAACCAATATTTCCTGAAAATGGGAGTATATTAGCAACCGAGCCATCTTCACTTGTCAGAGTATACTGGAGCCAACTCTAACTGGTTCAGATTGTTAAGTTTTCAGTATGAGCATTTACCTTGAAAATCAGAAAATGCTACAAATCAGGCCTTAGTTTATTGTTTTATTGATTGTTTAAACTTAAGAAAGTGTTGGTAATGTAGAATAAACTTAAAAGTATGTCAGTGTTTTTTTTTCTGAAAAATTGGTTGTTAAACATTTCATTTATTAGCACAACACTCCTCTGTCCTTTTACTCCATCCCTGAATCAGAGTGATCCCATCATTATTTCCATACTTTAGCAGTACATCAGAGTCCTTATATAATAATATCTACTATTTTTTTGAAGACTAGTGTTCTCTTTCTAGTCCAGGCTGTAGTATAGAAGCCACTCATGGGCCATTCTCAGTACTTACTGACACAGAAGCCTAACCAGCTCTGTTTTTCTAATTTGGGCTGGTTCACCCCTTTGTGGAGAGGGAGAGTCACCATTTTGGTACCAGATTTAATACTACTACAGCTTGGAATTCCCAAGTACAAGTGATCAGCCTCAGCCTCCCTGGTAGCAGGGATTTTAAGGATTATAGGGATGTGCTATCATGTCCTGCGTGATAGCTGATTTTTAACAAGTTTTATTTAAGTCTTTAATTTTTTTTATATTTCTGTCATTTCCCATTTGAAAATCTCTTACTTTCCATTGAAACCCTCATTTGTAATATCTGTTTACGATTGTACTACATTCTCAGGAAGCTGCGCATAGTACTAGGATAAGAGTTAGAAGACCTGGGTTTTATTACCATCTCTTCCACCAGCTAGTTGTTTGACTTAGAGAGAGTAAACCACTCTCCCTCTTTAGACCTCAGCATCCTTATCTATAAAATGAAGGAATTGTGCTGGATAATGGTTTCTGAAGTCTTTTTTTAAAACTATAACATTCTATGAATTTTAAAGATCGTAGTGTTTATCCCATAGAGTTGAAGGTGGTTTCCATGTTTCTTCTTAAAGCTTTTGCTCTTTTGCAGGATAAGAAGTTATTTTGCTTAATAGTTTTGAAGCCTTTCTCTCCTTGAGAAGAATTCCCAGAGCTTGTCTTGCTTTGATTTCTTTAAGAATTTGGAGTCACTGCTGTTCCATGATTAGGCTTTGGAGAAAGACTTTAGTGTTAAACAATAATGGTATCCTTAAGCATTTTTGAAAAGCATGATACAGAGGAAATTTGTGACTCTTAAGTGGGATGCGGTATAGTGAAAAGAATGTCTTATTTGATATGAGAGGGACATGGGTTTGGATCCTAGATTTGCAACTTGCTACCTGTTGTGACCTTGGGCAGGTCACTTAACCTTTCTGGCTCTTGTTTTTTTATGTAAAAATTAAGGGGGCTGGACTTGATAATCTGTCTTTTAATTCTAAATCCTGTGGTCTTATTTGCAGCCATGTTAGACTTGAGAGGGCAGTATTATGTGTTTTAAGACTGGACCAAGATAGTAATACAGGTAGTGTCCCTCTTTGTTCAAGTGAACTTTTTTGGGGGCAGGGGGAAGCCATAGAAAGGACTTTGATTTTGTTCCTTTTTCAGAAATGTTACCCCAGTGATAGGGACCTGGTATTTATTGATTTTATATTTTCATTGTATTAGGCATAAGAAAAATGTAATATGTTTTCTCTTTTAATATTGAAGATGACAAACCAGTGGTTACAACTTCTTTTCTGAATTTACAAATGTTGTTTCTAAACTGTACCACACTTGGGTTCTGTTTATCAGAATTCTGATAAATTTTCTCTGACCTCATTGCTCGCTTAAGGATGTCACTTTGACATATGTTTTAAATGTTGACTACTCAGGGGCCTCTAGGTGGCGAAGTGAATAGAGTATCCTCCCTGGAGTCAGGAGGACCCAGGTTTAGATTCTGACTCAGATGCTTGATGCTTACTAGTTGTGTGACTTTGTGGGCAATCCACTTAATCCTGATTGCTTTGCCAAAAAAAAAAAAGTTTGTTGGCTGGTTTTTATCCAGGGTGGTGGAAAACAGGATTCATCAAGCATGGAGACAAGAAAATCACTTCTCCACCTGCTTCTTCCTCAGCACTAGTTTTCCTGAATCAGTAGTGTAGGGTAATAGTTGGGCTTCAAGGTTTTGAACAGAGTTAAAGAAAATATGCAAAATTTTAAGTTAGTGTCTTTTTCCCTTCTTTCCCTCGCCAGATAGCCTTAGATTTGAGAGATTAAGGAGATGGCACTAGATGAAGTAGGTACCTTGTGTCATGTTAAATATTCTTGTGGTTTATAAGGCCAGTTTTCTGGTTATTGGTTTTAAGGATTTATTTATAATTTTGAACTAGTATTTTTCCTGTAAAAGGTTAAGTTCTGTATTCAGATTTTATCTTTGGTACTTACTAGCTATGTGATCTTGGACGAGTTACTTAACCTTACAGAAAATGGCACAGTTTCATAGTTGAAGAAATCCAATCTGCACAGAAGTCTCTATTGCAGTGTCCCCAACAAGTACTCATCCTACTTTCATTTGCAGCCCTTCAGTGATGAGGAATCCACAACTTTCTGAGGCAACTCATTCCAATTTTGAACTTTTCCACTTAGGAAGTTTTTCCTTTTATATTGCCTTAAATTTTGCCTCTCTTGCAACTTCTTTTCTATTTCTCCTAGTTTTGCTCTCCTGCCAAGCAAAATAAATGAATTCCTATTCCACATGACAGTCTTTCAAATACTTGAAGACAACTATTAGAGTATTCATGACATGGTCCTATTCTTATCCATCCTAAATGTCAGCCTATTCTTGCATGATATTTCTGGGCCCCTCATTAACCTGTTTGCCTTACTTTGGATGCCCCACAGTTTCAACGTCCTGGGTTTGAATCCTTGCTTTGACATTTATCCAGTGATTGAATGTGATCAAGTCATTCCAGCCTCTGAGACTCAGTTACTTCTAGTGAAAAGGGAATATAATCACTGTATTCCTTGTTTCACGGTGTTGTCAGGAGAGTATCAGTGGAACTTGGGGATGTTTAGCTTTAAAAAAAAGACAAATTGGGGGGGGAAACATGAGAGCAAATATTTGAGTCTGTCCTTGTGTAAGAGAGATTATAGACTTATTCTGTTTGACCCCAAAGAGCAAAACTTGGAGGAAGGTACAGAAAAGGGGATTTCAGCTTAACATAAGAGAAATCTTTCCAACTATTAGAACTGTCCAAAAGAGAAATGGGCTGCCTCTGACAAGAGTAGTTCTGCCTTGTTCGTGGCAGCATAGATTTTAAAGTGGGAAGGAACCTGAGAAGCCATCTGGTTTATAGAGAAAAGATCTGAGACTTAGAAAGGTTCGGTGCCTTGACAGAGCTTGCGCATATTCAGTGACAAAGGCAGATTTAAACTCACATACTTTGATTCTAAATCTGTTACTCTTTTCAGCATACTTTACTGACTCTTCAAATAATAAGCTGGATGACCATTTTAGGACAAAGTTGTAGAAATGCTTTTTGGTGAGTTATGAGTTGAATTAGATGGCCATTGTGCTCCTTTCCAACTCTTCAATTCAGATTAAATCTAATCTTTTCAAGAGTAGTGTATCCGGGGGCTAGGTGACGCAGTGAATATAGTACCAGCCCTGGAGTCAGGAGGGACCTAAGTTCAAATCCAGCCTCAGACACTTAACCCTTACTAGCTATGTGACCTTGGGCAAGTCACTTAACCCCAATTGCCCTGCCCCACCCCCTCCAAAAAGTGAAAAAAAAAAGTGGCGTATCAGTCAGTCAGGAAACATTTATTAAACGCCTACCATATTCCAGGCACTGCGCTAAGTGCCAACAGTACAAAGAAAAAAAAAATTAAAAAAATTCCCTCCTCTGAAGGAGCTTATGTTCGGCCAAAGGAAACATGTCAGATATAGGAGAGGTGTCATGCAGAAATGACACTTGAGCTTGAGACTTAAAGGAAGTAAGGGGTTTATTTCATGAGATGGGAGTGAAGAGCCAAAGCATTCTAGATATGCAGGACAGTGAATACAAAGGTATAGAAACAAGCACATTTGAGGAACAGCCAGAAGGCCAGTTTGGCTAGATTGTAAGCTGTTTAGTGTAAAGAGCATTGGAGCTACAACCAAGAGACCTGTGTTTGAATCCCAACTCAGACACTTATTAGCTTGGTGTCATTGGGCAAATCATTTCACCTTCTGAACCTCAGTTTCCTCATCTGTAAAGTGGGGGTATTTGTACTATTTGCTCCTTGTGGTTGTCATGATGAAAGAAATCTTTAAATTATAAAGTACTTTATAAATGTGAATTATTACAACATTCCAACAAGATACTCAGGAGCAGGTATTATTGTCGTCTTGTGGTTTAAAGAAATTCATGATACAACATTTTTTCCATTGTTGATAGATACCAGGTATTGGAACTCTGTGGCTAAGATTATGTAGTTTACAGATATGCATAGTTCAGATTGATTAGAAATGTATATCTTTTGCCTCTTTTGTTATTTTAAACTTATTACAAATATGAGTATGCTCCCTACTTCAAGAAAAGCTGTATGTGAAAATAAGATTGCTGGGGCAGGATGGGGAACAGTTATAATTTCAGAGCTGGAAAAGATTTGGGGAGCTAATCCAGTCTCCTCATACATTTCTGTACCCCAACACATTTTGTAGACAAGGGAAATATGAAACTGAATAAATGAAGTTACTTACCATAGAACCAGAGCTACACACAAATGTCTTGCCTTCTGATCCAATGTGCTTTCTGTTACCATAGGCTAGTTATTTGCCATATCAGAAAAGTAGACTTTTTGGGGGGAGGAGTGTCAGACTTTTTATTTAATTTATATAAGAAATTCCCAGTCAGAAGACTTCCTCAACCAGTGCAGATCACCACCTGCTTTGTAATTTAGACTTGCCTTACAAAATATTACTAATTCTATAAAGGGAGTTCCCCTAAGTGCTTGTACTTTAGTACTGTGAGATATTCCATTGCAAAACTTTGGTTTCTACTCAACTCTTTAAGCATACATTTATGATGTGAAGTGAGGTACATCTGCAAATGTGTTCTACAAAATAGTAATAATGTTACTCTATCTAGTCTTGGTGGAAAGATTTATATTGAATGAGGCAGGTTTTAACTTTTTACCTCAACTGGAAACATCTGTGACTCTTGGAATGAAGAGACCTTGCTAAAGACTTCCTATCACTCTTTGCTACTATAATTTTGGGTCTAGCAACTAGGTAAAACCTTTGCTGCAGTGCTAGATTATTATTCTGTGAGTATTTCTTATGTTTGTTAGGTGAAATATGAGAAGTAGAGTGTAAATTGATGGAATAACAGACTTTTCTTTATATTAAGAAAGATTGCATTAATTCTAGGATTTGTTTATCTTGCTGCACAGAGATCCTTAATGCCTTTTGGCACTTAATCAAAAAGCAACTGGGGTTGTTAACAGAAGTATAGGATATTCATAGTCAAGAGCTAGAGCCAGTCTCTGACAATGCATAGAGGAAAGAAAGGTAGACAGGTGGGAGGGTTAAGATTATGATCATAATCTACTTTGAGTATATGTATTCTTTTTCTTTCTGGCTTCCTGGTATCCCAACTGATGAACATCATCCACAAATTTGGCATCCTGTGGGTCAAACTATTAACCTAGAAGGATTTGGTTTGTCTATAGAGCTGGCATTTTGAAAACTCCTTTCTAATCCTGCCTCCTGCATTTACAAGCTTTGTGACCGGGGACAAGTCACACAATACACCTTAAGTTTTGTCTTCTTTATTTGCAAAATGTGAGTAATAATAACCTTGTAGGATTTTACAGGTTTGTTGCGGAATCATAGGAGAATATTTATTTCTAAGTGTTTTGAAAAAGAGTGAAGTGTGGCATACATAATTCTTCAGTACTTCAAAACATTCTTTGTTTCATTGGTGTGGGTTCTTCTACCACTGGTACAGATTACAATGCTTTCCAAAAAAACTTAGTCATTTGGTAAAATCGCTGATATGGAGAACTTGGTTGGTCTACAGCCTACAGATATTTGATCCATTATTGGGCCTATACTTGATGCTTTCCCAACTTAGTAGGATTTGGCAGATTTGGTGATCACTATGCTGTGCTGAAGCATTGGAGGAAATAAGTATTTTAACGTGGTCGCTTTTTTTTATGCTTCACTTACCACAAATGATTTACTTGACTATATTATATACCCATTTGTTCCAGTTTAAGGATGTTTCAAATTATTGTGTAGGTATAGATCGAGATAAGTATACGTTTAAATATATATACATATATATATATATATATTTATAATATACACACACACACATATACATACACACACACACACACACACACACACACACACCTACATATATTTTGGTTTGGTTTGGTTTGGGTTTGTTTTTTTTTTTTTTGAGGGGGAAGGCAGGGCAATTGAGGTTAAGTGACTTGCCTAAGGCACACAACTAGTAAGTATGATCAAGTATCTCAGGTTGGATTTGAACTCAGGTCCTCCTGACTCCAGGGCTGGTGCTATATTCACTGCGCCACCTCGCTGCCTCTAAATGTATTTTTAAAATTAGCCTTCAGATCTCATATAAAGAACAGTATCTGGGATAGAAAAATCATTGTAGTCCAAGAACATGATGGCCATAATTGGTATGAGGCTAGTCAAAATGAAGTGCTGTGGTGATGATGAAGAAAGGGATAAATAGGCTGATATGCTCATTGTTTAACAATACTGATAACTTTGTCCTTTTTTGCATCTTTCTTGCTGTTTGTAGTAACATAAGCTTATGGGTATAAAGTTTGAGAACTCTTTAATTTTACAAATGAGAAAACTGATACTTATGGAGGGCAAGTAACTTACCAAATAATAAGCACAAGAGATTTTGAACCTGAGTTCTCTGACTTCATAGTCACCTTATCTTCTACTGTACCATAATGCCTTCAAGGTAACAGCTGTGGACAAATTTATTTTTATATTTGTTATATACTTATATGGAGAGTCTTTCGAATAAGGAGTCTTGTAGGTTTCTTTTTGATAGTTTGTGTTTATGACATGTTGAGCATGCTCATGTGAAAGTTTTGTTGTACAAATGTGATCATTCATAATGGTCCTGTTGTCTCCAACCTACCCTTAGCTGTTCTTTGCTGTAATAGTTAATAATAGCTACCTATATTTCTGTAGTACTTTTAAATTCAACAAAGCACTTTTCCAATCCTAAAGCTGTACGATAGAGAGTATATGTATATTCATTTTACACATATGGAAATTGAGGTCTAGAGATAAATATTCAGTGACTTTCCTGAGGTCAACACAGTAAGTGAGCAGCAGGGTTGAAGCTTTGACTTAGATTTCTTTACTCAGTCAAATTCAGTTCTTTTTCTACTGTACAAAAGAAAAAGAATATGGTTTCTAATAGGTTTACTTTCGATGGCTTTTTAGATCTTCTGTCTTCTCAGATTTTAAATTATTACCCTTCAAGCAGCTCATATTTAGAATCATAGAAAAAACTTAAATAGTATCTTTATTCTATGAATTTACATCACATTGTATTTGTTTCTTTGTGCTAGTTCTGGGCTTTCTGTCCAATATAATGTGAAAATAATTATTTGAAAAGTAATTGGTATGTCTTTTAAAAACCTAGAACATGGGGAAAATTTTTTAATTGTGAACAAAAAAGGTTTCATTTTAGTGGTTCTTAGGCAGTCGTCTTAATTTCTGAACCCTTTCATTTCATTTGCATTTCTCAGTAATTTTTTTTATTTTAAAGTGAAATTGGACTTACTTTATAAAGACCTAGTAAGAATGTATGTATTTGAAAAATACTTGTTGACCATGGATTTTTATATATTGTCTTCAGCAATTTGAAAGCCACATGAGTTAAAACGTTTTTACACGTAATGAGTAATGATCTGCCTGAAATATCAATTATATTGGATTATTTAGATAAATTGGATTATAAAATCATTGATTTAAAGTTAGGAGACCAGCATCTTCATCTTACACATGAGGAAACTGAGTGAGGTCCAGTAAGATAAAGTACTTAAGTGGCAGAGCCAGGATTTGCTGTCAGGTTCACATTGCTTGATGTTTCTTGTTTCACCTTTCAGTCAGATTTCTTGTAAATGATGATGTTTTATAATTAAATAGACAACTTCCACTTTTTCACTACTGCAGATGTTTCTTCTCATTTGTCTAAACTGACATAGACTGACACTACCTTTGGTTATGCTTAATGCTGTGTACCACTGAGACTAGGTGAAAAACCCATGGCATTATTTGTTAAAATGTTAAACTTTTTCTTTTTTAGAATTTGTAAAGATTTTGCCCTGAGTTTACATAAAAGAAATAATGCATATTATTTAAAACTATGTGACTTATTTTGCTTTTTTTGGTTTGTTGTTTTTGTCACATAGCCACAGAGGAGAAGAAATCTCTGAAGCGAACTTTTCAGCAAATCCAAGAGGATGAAGATGATGATTACCCTGGAAGCTACTCTCCCCAAGATCCTACAGCTGGCCCTCTCTTGGTATGTCCAGTGAATGGGGGCAAACTACTTAAGATTTGACCCTTAGGGAAATTCTTAACCAGTAGAGGCAGTTATAACAGTTAAAAGAGATAATTTTGATTACATGAATTGAAAGCTTTTGCAACAAAATTAATGCGTCTAAGATAAGAAGGGAAAAAACTTTTGTATCAAGTATCTCTGAGGGTTTGATATCCAAGATATAGGGACAGCAATCCAGAACCAAAAACCTTTCGCCAATAGATGAGTGGTCAATAAATGTGAACAATTTTCAAAAGAATTGAATGAATTGAAATTGAAAGAATGTTCCATGTCACTAATGATAAGAGAAATTCAAATTAAAGTAATCCTGAGCTTTCACCTCAAACCCAGAAGATTGTCAAAAATAACAAAAGATACCAAGTTGTATAATATTGTGTTGGAATAGTATTGGAAAAATAATGAAAAGACAGGCAAACCAATGCATGTTGGTGGAGCTGCAAATCTGTATGCCTGTTCTGGAAAGCAAGTTAGAATTAGGCAAGTAAAGTGACTAAAGTGTTGGTTTGTCTCAGAAATTTCATTGTTAGGCATATATCCCAAGAAGGTCGTTGACAAAAAGAAAGGCTCCATATGCACCAAAATATTTATAATGGCATTTTTGTCCTAGCAACTAGAAACAAGGTAGGTGCCTATCAAATGAGATGTGGTTAAACAAATAATGGTACATGAATGTAAGAAATATTACCGTGCTGGAACACATGTGATGAATGTAGAGAAATCAGAAAAGACTTAGGTGAACTGATATAAAGTGAAGTAACCAAAGTCAGGAAAATAATAAATACAGTGACTACAGCAGTGAAAATGGAAAGAAGTCCTGCTCCAAAACAGTTGAAAATGTTCTGGACTTCCAGGTCATTTGATCAAGAAGATAGAAGACTAGACTTTTTTTTTTTCTGATTCTTACAACCTGTCAGTCTTTCCGAAACAAATTCAGCACCATAAAAATGATTTCAACTGTTTCCATGGTATAGGACACCAAGAATATAATGAAAGTTAAAACTTCATGAACTTAATGCCTAATTTAGCTCACTCAGTACTTCCTCTCCTTGCTATTCCCCATTCTTCCAGCAGCAAGACTACAGTAGCCTGCTGGAACTGTGGGCTTGCAAAAGAATGCAGCCCTCCCTATTTCTGTCCAGTACCTGAAGATCTGAGCTCTAAACCGCAGAAATTTGCTGAGGTTCTAATAGCCAGTGAGCTACATTGTTTCTGATTCTCATTGGTCTGGCTCAGCGGTTCTCAACCTGTGGCCTATGTTCAATTTGTAACAATGAAAATATATCCTGCATATCAGATATTTACATTACGATTTGTAACAGTTATGAAGTAGCAACAAAAATAATTTTATGGTTGGGGGTCACCACAACATGAGGAACTGTATTAAAGGGTCGTGGCATTAGGAAGGTTGAGAACCACTGGTCTAGCTATTCCACTGATCTACCTCCCTTTTTTCATCAATACCAGATGGTTTTGATGAAGGTAGCTTTCCCTTTTATCCTGACCTCTTTTCATCATTACTCTTGATATTATAGATCTATTGTTTTTCCAGGTGAATTTTGTTAATTATTTTATCAAATTCTGTAAAGGATCCCTTTGGTTATTTGGTTGATATAACACTGAAAGTACAAACTTTCATAGTATTGTTATTTTTATAATACCAACACTGCCCAGCCACGAGCGCTGAATATTCCTCTGGCCATTTAAGTTCTTTATTTCTTTAAGGAGCACTTTGTAATTATTGAATCTCTACAAGTCTTTTGTGTGTTTCAGTATTATCCTTATACCGTATACAGTTTGCAGTTATTTGGAATAGGTTTTCCCTTTCTGTTACTCTCATTGGATTTTGTTATATAGACATGCAGTTTATTTTTGAGTCTGCAGTTTTGCCGAAGGTTTTGTCTTGATTAGTATCTTTGCTCATTCACTTAGGATTTTTCAAGTTTACCATCATATTATCAGCAAATAGGGATAGTTTTCTCTCTTTTGTATTTATCTTTATGTCTTTAATTTCTTTCTCTTGTCTTATTGCTATTGCTAGCATTTCCAGAACTTTATCAAGTAACAGTGTGTAGAAAGGGCATCTTTGCATCCCTTATTTATTGGAAAAGGTTCAGTGTATCTCAATTTCATGAAACTTGCTTCTGGTTTTATTTTATTTTTTCATTTTTATTTTCAGTTCCAAATTCTCTCCTTACCTCTGCCATCATACATCTGAAGTCATGCAAATTAAGTAGATTTTTAAAATAATATTTAAAAAGCCCCTCTATGTCTTTATTTTGTTGTTGTTATTTTTTAAAGCATAAATTAATATTTTTAAATTAAAATTAATATTAAAATTAAAAATTAATATTTATTTTGTAAGATTTTTTTTCTGCATGTATTGAGGTAATCATGTGGTTTTGGACATTTTGACTTTTTAATATGATTAATTATGTTGATTGCTCTTCTGTTTTCCTAATGTTGAACCATTCTTGCATCCCTGGTATAAATACAGCACCATAATGAATGATTTCTTGGATAATTTGCTGTAGTCTCAGAATTTTATTGAAATTAAAAAAAAATTCAAGAATGATATTGGCCTGTGGTTTTCCATCTGTGTTTTATCTTTGCCTGGTTTAGGTGTTAGGACTGTAATATATGTCATAAAAGGATTATGGTAGGGAACTTGCTTTCTCAGTTTTTGAGACTACTTCGTATAGTGTGGGAATTAAGTATTGCTGGCAGCTTAGATGGTACAGTAGATAGAATTCCGGGCCTAGAGTCAGGAATACTCATCTTCTTGATTTCAAATCCAGCTTCAGACACTTATTAGCTGTGTGTCCCTGGGCAAGTCACTTTAATCCTATTTGCCTCAGTTTTCTCGTCTATAAAATAAGCTGGCGAAGGAAATGACAAACCATTTCAGTATCTTTGCCAGGAAAATCCCAGTGGGGTCATAAAGACTGAGACACAACTGAAAAACAGCTAAACAACAAAATTAATTATTCTTTTAAAATTTGATAGAATTCTCTTGTGAATCCATAAGGAACAGGAATTTTTTTAGGTTGAGTTATTTATGATCTCTTTGTCACTTTGAGTATTTTATATTTCTGAAGGTAGTCCTCTCTTATTAGTTTTATTAGCATGTAATTATGCATGAGGTTCTGACTTTTATTTTGTTATGATTTAATCTTGCTCATTTGATATTTTATTGGTTTTCTTCCTTTTCAGTCAGATTAGCTGAAAGTCAATTTTGTTAGTCTTTTCAAAACACTAGCTTTTATTTTATTTATCATTTTTATGGTTTTTGGGGGGTTGCAGGTGGGGGAGGTTCCAATTTAACTATTGTTTGTAATTTTTCAGTGTGGCTCAGAAAAAAAAAGGTATGAGAGTATACTGTCAATTTACCCTGTCTTGGAGGTGGGGGATCCTCAGGTGTTACTGTCACACATGTTTTTGGACTTTTAAAATTATTGAACATTTATGTTGATTTTTTCCCCTCTTTTTCTTTTTAAAAAGCACTGTTATGGGATGGGATATACTTTAAGGTAAGGAAGAGGATATTGAGGAAAACCGTTTAAGATGTTTAAAAAATTCATAAAAAGCAAATGAATTTTGTCAGATTATATAGAAACTTGACCCCAAAGAGGTGTGGGAAGATAGCTGTACCTGTTCCTTTGCAGAGGTGTAGAACATAGCATATAGTCAGGTTTGGGGTTTTTTTAGGGTATCAGTTGCTTTTGATAAATTTTTTTTGCTTTAAAAATTTGTTATAAGGATGGCTTTTTGGGAAGAGGGAAAACTAGGATTGAGTGAGAAATGTAAGCAATATAAAAACAAAAGGTATCCATAAAAATTTATTTTTTGAAAAATGACAACCCCCCCCATTGAAAATATGACCACAAGGTGGTGCTAATAACCAATTTTTTAAAAAAAGATTCAAGTAGGTAGCTCCTGCTGAACCTCTCTTGCATTAGTAACTTGCCAAACAACTAGATTGGCTTTTCTTTGATGCTTTATTTAAAGCAGATCTTTTTTTCGTTTGCATGTGATTCTTCAGGAATTAGTAGCTAACAAGTTTTTTGCAAATGGTTTACATACCACTGTTGTCCTTAAGGAGGGTCGTCATAGTAAAAAAGAGTTGACTATGTAATGTATTTATATATATATTCTAAGCCATAACAAATTTATTAAAATTCCATTTACACACATGCATTAGGAACTTTTGTATCCCCATGTGTAGTGTCTTACACATTTTAGATATTTAGTAAATTTTGTTGATGATACTGTGTATTAGTTCAAATGATCCTTAACTTTATTGTTGTGAATTCCCTCCACTAATAGAGTTCAAATTTTGCTTCCCACATCTCCCCTGTGTGTGCACACATGGTGTCCTTGCTTCATTAGATTCATTACTGTGGCCCCAGAGTTTGTCATTTAGTGGACAACTTTGTGATAATGAACTTTCAGCATTGGCTGGTTCTAGACTAACATTAGGCATATTAATATTAGTCTACCCAGGTTGATGCTGCTCAACCTCAGTACGACCTGTCAGAGATGAAACGTTAGAGGACTTTAGTGAAGTTGTATATGCCTGCTGATCTTATAAAAGCCTCCCTCGGGTGCTTGTTTGTTTCTTAAGTGTGTTGGGGGTGAGTTGTTAAAATGATCGTATTGGATTTAAATGTAATGTTTGTAAATGATAAAGAATTAGAGAATTAAACATTTTGTTTTCATTTGATTAATAGCTAAAAAGTCAACTGCTCTTTGGAAATTATTATTTGGTGAATCTGTCAAAACATTTTGAATTTTTCTTTTTTTTTTTACTTATATTTTCTATAAATATTCTCGTACAGATTTAAACTTTGGAGTCATCTTCAACTCTTGACTCTTACACACACACACACACACACACACACACACACACACACACACACACACACACACACACACACACAAACACATATTCTCTCTCTCTCTCTCTCTCTCTCCTCATGTCCAGGCAGTTGCCAAGGCTTGTTGACGCTATGCTCCCTTCTCTTTACTCATGCAGCTGCCACTCTTGTTCAGGCCCTTATTGTTTGACTTAGATTATTACCCTAGGCTCTTAATCAGTCTCTCTGCCTTGAATCTCTTTCCTCATATTTATCTATCCTCCACACATCACTTCCCTGCTCACTGTTATCCCCTAGTTTTATATTTTAAAAAGTCTTTCACAATTTGGTTACATTCTGTTTTTTCAGACTAATTTTATATTACTCCCCCTCATACATTCTATGTTCCAGCCAGACTGGCCTACTTGCTGTTCCTAAGATGCTGTTCTATGATATTCTATCTCCTACCACAGTGTCTTTGCACAGGCTACTCCCCATACCCAGACTGTTTTCCTTTTTTATCATCTCTAGTACCCTTCAAGGCATAGCTCAAGTGCTACCTACCTTTGACAAACACCTTCGCTGTGTACCAGTGCGTGCATGCACATACATCCACACCCACACCCACATAATCCCTCGCCCCATATTCTCCCCACCTTGCTATTATGCCTCCTTCATCCTGAAATTGTTTTGTATTAAATTTGTATAAACTTGTTTCTTTGTGTAGGCCTTTCCCCTCTTTCTCACCTCCAATAGAATGTAAGTTCTTTAAGATCAGGGAATGTTTCGTTTTGTTTTGTTTTTTATTTGCGTCCCCAGCCCCATGTACACATAATAGTTTAACAAATACTTTTGAATGGTATGGAATTGATATATGTTGACCCTTAATTTTTTTGCTACTAGTGAACTTGGTATGCTTTTCTTTTTAGCCTTAAAAATGGTGACTTAGTGACCTTCCTAGAAAATGGGAATTCCTGTGATTTTGGGGCAAAGTCACAAAATAATTTGAAACATGCACTGTGCATTTTTTTCATTCAGTAAGCATTTGTTGTGCATCTCCTCAACAAATATTGTGCAGCTTTTTGTGGCTGCAAAGAACCAGAAGCCGAGGAAATACTCGTCAGTTGAGGAATGGCGAAAATAATTTATGGTACTTGAATTTAATGGCGTATTATAATGCTGTAAGAAATGGTGACTACGAGGAATACAGAGAGATGTGGAAAGACTTACATGAACTGGCACAAAATAAAGCAGAGCCAAGAAAATGATATGCATCAAGACAGCAACAAGATCAGCTGGAAAGAGCTACCACCAAACAACAAAATAAATGAAAGTTGCAAGATTATAAAAAAAAAAAGTGTATCCCCAAAGAAAAAATAGGAGGTCTCTGTCTCTCTCTACTTTTGCACAGGTGTTCCATGAGTATTGAACAGGGTATATAACATTTAAAAAAACGTATAATCAATGGGTGGCTAGGTGGCACAGTGAATAGAGCACTGGCCCTGGAGTCAGGAGGACCTGAGTTCAAATTCGGCCACAGACGCTTGACACACTTACTAGCCATGTGACCTTGGGCAAGTCACTTAACCCCAATTACGTTGCCTTCCCCCTCCAAAAAAAGCAAAAAAAAAATGTATTAATCAGTGTGGTTTTTTTTTTTCCTCTTCCTCTCTTAAGAAAAATTTTTATAAGAGTTTTATGGGTAGAGAAGGAAGAAAATTTAGGCAGTGTAAAAACAGAAAAGCTATCAATAAAAGCTTATTTTAAAATAGAAAATATTAGGTTTTTTTGCCATACATACATTGAAATGTGATCTTTAAGGTATAGTGTAGGATTTCATCTTTGTCTTACCATGATTAAATTTCAAATTTTTGTATGTTGCCTTACACTATACTTTTAGTAAATGGGAAAATAGAGTGTGTAGTATGAGTTCTCAGGATAGAATCTATAAACTTATCTGGTGTAACTTTTAAAAACTTATCTCCACCTCATTTAACTTAAACAAATTTCTGAGAAACATAAAATTCTGTGTGCACTAATGCTTTTCATTGGCTTTCTGTCTGATAGACCGAGGAACTGATCAAAGCCCTGCAAGATTTGGAAAATGCTGCCTCCGGTGATGCTACCGTGAGGCAGAAAATTGCTTCACTACCACAAGAAGTCCAAGATGTTTCACTTCTAGAGAAAATTACAGGTGAGACCTTTGGGTCCAAGGTAAAAGAGGGGGGAAATACCAGCTACGCGCTGAATTATAAGATCTACTTATTGCTGAAAGTTTAAGCTTTTGTACTATATTAGACAGAAGGCATGCTTCTTTGTTGTCAAAGGCATATAATCATAGCTCATGTAATGAAATCTGAATTTCTGTTTGGGTAATACCAAAATGTGGGTTGAATTCCAACAGAAATACTACCTTGAGTCATCCTAAAAGTCATCTTTTGAAATGTAGAGAATATCATGACTCCTTTTGGTTTATAATACTACTTCTTCCTTGCATGTATGTAGTTCTAATGAGAGACAGTGTGGTATAGTGGTTAGAAAGCCATCCTCAGGTCAACAAAATCTGGATTTAAGTCCTACTTCTGACACAAACTATTTGTGACCCTGGGCATCTGAGGTCCCTAGACCTCTCTCTTAAGACTAGAAACTGCAAAGCAGTTGCCGATCTGCCTTAATAGAGGGAATTTCTTAACCAGAAGTTTCCTACATCAGTGAAATGACACTGGAGCTCCACCCCATCCCCCCAAATAGTAAATATCTGGTATTATTTGAAGAAGGAAAAATAAGGTAACATAAATGGAAATATATTGAACATATTAGAGAAAAGGCATAATTCTTTTTAGCTTAACCTTTAAAACCAAAGTTATTGTCTATTTTGTTTGGATGTTAGCATTCCTGTAGTGCTTTTATAACATAGAGAATTTAGGTATCCTTTGGTCAGATTCCCATTGCAGAGTTCTTTCACCTCAGGTAGCTCAGAAATAGTTTATGTAGATGATGGTAGACTTCCAAGTTATAACTGTTTCATTGTTTTCCTCTAAGTCCAGGTCTATTCTTGTGTTTGAAAAGAAGACTACGTACATTGTCCCCATTCCAACTGCCCTTTCACACTTCTCCCTCCGTCCAGTCATCTCAGTCAAGCCCACGTGATTTGTAGGTTGTCTCAATTTTTTTTTTTGGTCACATTTGTGCTTAGACAAAGAGGCAGCTGAACGTCTTTCAAAGACAGTGGATGAAGCATGTTTGTTACTAGCAGAATATAACGGGCGACTGGCAGCAGAACTGGAAGACCGACGCCAGCTGGCACGCATGTTGGTGGAGTATACCCAGAATCAGAAAGATGTTTTGACAGAGAAGGAGAAAAAACTAGAAGTAAGTACTAGCCAAAGTGAGCCAGAATCCCTCAGTTCCCCTCCCTGTAGTTCACACCACTCAGTGAGTATGACCCTTGAAACAACCCTTTGTATTTAAAGAAAAATATGAGAAGGGGAAATTCTGTTAGGTATCATAGTTGTTTGAACCTTCTTGTAAATATTGGTCATATTTCCTTACATCCAGGAAAGAAGAGGCCTTAGATTTAAGGAAAAAAACTTCATGAACTCACAGTCTTGGCATTTTAGAGCCTAATCTTTAACATACCAGTTTCGAACAATTCAGTAAAATATTTGTTGCCTGAGGTACAGGTACAGTACAATGGCACTGAAATAGAAGAATGTAGACAGAAGTTGGAGAGTGCCCACAAGTTTCTTTAGTCATTTTCAGAGTTAGTTCTGAGTGTTAGATACAAGCTAAAACCAGTATACAATGGACCTTCAGAAATTTTGTAGTTGACATTCTGTGAAGTTTAACCCTTATTATATCCTTAGTAGGATTTCATCAACGGGGGGAAAATAAGGATTGTTCCTGTCTCACCCTTAGGAATTGCCACGTCACATGTAGTCTTTTCATAGAGAAGGACTGGGAACACTTGTCCTTGGGTAGCCTAGCACACAAACACCTACTGTTACCTGCACTCCAGCAGTGCACTTGATCGTAAGAAGATATCATTCAACAAATATGGAAGTAGTAGGTACTGGGCTGGATGCTGGGAGAATTCTGAAGATAATTCAGATACTCTTCTTGTCCTCAGGGACCTGATAGTCTATGGAAAAATACCTCTGGGTACTGGAGAGTACTGGTCATAGGAAAGCAGCTTGTTTTTTTTAAATTATACCCATGAATTTGTCTTAAACTTTATAGTTTTGTAAATGTAGCCTAAAGAGAGAATGTTATAAAGAAAGCAGAGGAAATTTTCCTCTGCCTCAACTCAGAAAACATAAATTCCTTGGCATAAAGGGGAAAGAAATTAAGTCTTCAGGTTTTCAGAGGTGAGATGATTAGGATTAAGTGAGTTTGTGTTTCAACACTGTCATCTGACTTCAGTAGAAAACGAATAATGTACATGTTGTACATTATCCTTACCTGCAGCGATGATGAGAGTAATTATGAATAGTGGTGGTAAGAACTTCATGTTCATAGCCAGCTTGAACCTGGAAGATGTGAAATGGCTATAAAAATAGCATCATTTTGACTAGAAATCAGCAATGACCAGAAGTCCTAGAGGGAGTTGCACAGGCAATACCAGACGGTCATTTATCTGAAATGTTCATCTTTCACTGAGGAAGCATTTTCGGCACTGTGCCCCGGGACTAATAAGGGAATGTAATTAATGATTCTGGTTGTAAGTCACTATGCCATCTGTTGAACTGCCCCTTGGCGACACATTAAGGGCTTTCTCTGAACTGTCAGACATTGATTATCATGAGCAGCTGTTGTTGGGTGGAACGTGGCAAGCTATCATAGAGGACAGCATCTTTGAGAAGAGATTGGGTTGGTAGAGCAGATTAACTCTTTGTTATGTTTTCCACCTTGGTACCCACTTACATTTTTTAGGTGATCATTCCATTTTCTGTAGAGCAATGGCTTTGAGAAATACCATCATATTTGACAATCTCTAGAGAATGTCTAGGTCCCATTCCAACACTGACCTTGGGATTAGGATGAAATTGAACAAGTAAAGAATGCAAAAGGATTTTGTTATAAAGTCCACAAGTCAGCCTCAGGAATTCCCCCCTAAATATACTCTAGTAGCCTCTTACTATTAAATATTTTCCTAGGTTTGTAATAGTACAAACAGAAATTATCAGGTATATTAAAAAGTGTGAAAGGGTAGCTTTTAATTAGTTTTGTCCTTGTCAGGCAACCTCATCTACAACCTGAGATTTTAGTTCCACCTTAGGTCTTAAGGGCCTGTTGCATTTTTTTTTTATTATGGAGGTTGTTAGGATTGTAAGGTATATGTCAGGTTCTCCTATTCTTAGAATATTTTTCTTCTCCAAAGAAAGAAAACCCTCTTTGCCATTAAGTAGGGAAAGAAAAATTCTCATACTTAGTGCTTTCCCCTGAGTAGTTTGTACTGTCTAATCTTTATTACTGTCAGAGGCTAGCTAAGCAAAACGTAACAGCTTCCCTTGTTGCACTGGAGGAGCATACCTAGATTGGAGATGACTTCTTGTAGCTTCATGGCCAGATCCATGTTAGAACTTTGGAAATTTTGAATCAAAATGCTGGTTGATATGTCTGTTTTCACACTTTTCTTATGTGGGAAAAAATCATTTTCTCTCTGAGGAGTTTATTTGTGCTTTCCCAAAATACCAAAGAAGAGTTTGGATTTTTGTTGCTATATAAGCAACAATTTAAGTTTAAATATTTAATTCTGAATAACACTCCTTTTGCCTCCTGGTGAGTATCTATGCTATTGACTCAGAAAATCACAAATTAATATTGTCTATGTTTTATTTTCATTTATTTTGCTAAACATTTTCCATTTCCATTTTAATCTGGGTCATCTGTACTGAGTTTATTCCTCTGCTTTAGGATATGCAGAATTTGAAGGGGGTGGGATAGAAGTGGACACTAGTTTCTTTTTTAAAATTAAAGGAAAAAACATAGATTCCTTTATGTAAGTATCGAGCGGATGAAACTGGTTGAATCTAGAAATCATCAGTCCATGTCTAGTGAAAAAAAAACTTTTGCTGATTATAAATAATGAAATTTTTATTTAATTAGTTCATTTAGTGTTCACTTATTAGGTCTCTTTGGCAAATGTTCAAACTAGCAATATTTACTTCAGGTGAGGGAATATTTACTTTATAGTTATAACTAAGGGTATGTTGAAATAATATACTTTCAGAGCACCGAAAGTTTCTGTGAATGGCTATACAGAAATGGTTGTTGGCATCATAAAGATGAGAAAAGTTAGAACAACCAACTTCATCTTATTTGGGTAAAGAATTGTCATTATTAACTATAAGAAAAAACTAGAGATTAGTATCCATGAAGTAGTGTGTTCAGTATTTATCTCCATATCATTAGAAGACTTGGGAATATTAGAAGGGTGTAACAAATGGAACTCGGTAATTATAGATGTGTTATATCCTCATTAAACAATTTTTGAGGGGCCATAGGATTGAAAGCATTGGGTGCTGTAGAAATAGTGACTGTATTTCCCCAACCAAAGTATAAGAATCATGAGCAAAGAACATTCCTTTTGCAAAACTTCAGTCAAAGTACTTTCTTTTTTTGAAATCCCAGACATGTGTTTGCCTTCAGCCATCTGTACCCTGTAGGGAAGCAGAGGACATTATTCAGTTCCATCTCTGTTACTATCTTGCTATGTGGCTTTGAACAAATCACTTCCTCTCTTAGGTCCTCAGTTACCCCATTTGTAAAAAAGGGGAGGGAGACTAGATAATCCCTCAGGTCTCTTTCAGGCAATAACATTCTATGAGTTTATTAGTAATTAGAGCTATTGGTTGGAGATACTTCTGTGAAGAGCAAGAATTGAGAGATTGTAGAGAAAAAGATTCCTGTTCTTATGAAACTTGTAGCCTTGTTAAGGCAATTGAGAATGAAGCTAAAGATTAAATGATTATACTTGTCACAGAGTGAGCTTAGACAGATTACTTGGTTTGTAGTTTTCTGTAGAAGACTTTATATAATACAATCTAGATTGAAGATCATAGACTTTTGAAAATCATCTCTCTCAATTCTTTTTTTTAAACAGAGGAAGAAACTAAAGTCTACAGAAAAATAGCTTACTCTCAAGGTCATAAAATGAATTACGGGCAGAGCTAGGACTAGAATTAAGGTTCTCGTAATTCTCTGCTTAGTATAGCGCATTCTAAAAGAGGAAGACAAAGGAGGTAGATATCATCATTGTGCACAGAATAGTATCCAAAGCTAAAATCACTTACATGGGCTAGAGAGTCTCCTTATAGAAATACTGTAGCTTATTTAGAAGAGTATATTGGTTAAAGGTGGAAACATGCCAATAGACTGGCTTTTCTATTCTCTTTGGTGTGAAACTTACTGTGTTCCCTTGTGCTGTTGGGAGGTAAGAAATTGCTTCATTGAAACTCGAAGCTGTTTCCTTTTCTCCCCAGCATGGCACTCTCCATGACTGTAATGACTATCCAGGGGCATAGCCTTTTGATTCAGAAAACACAGCAGGGAAAGGGAAAATGACTTAGAATCTAGCCTTTCTGTGTGACTTTCTGTTTTTAGTTTTGTTATAATAACTTGAGAGATTCTTTGGCCACAGATGAGGGACACTAAACTAGACTGATAGCATTCTGTTGTTTTTGGCAGCCTTTTCTGCTGCTCTGCAGGGTGCAGATGGCTAGAAGTTTCATTAGAATAATTGTACTTAGAGTAGATGAGAGTATAGAATTCTTTTTTGTTAATTTGGGAGTGGGCTATGCCCTTAACAAGCGTAAGCAGACTGAATACAATCAGTAGGGTTAAGCCGGTGAGTGCATAAGCAGAAAAGGCCAAAAAGGGAAGGGGACAGAAAGATTAAAGAATTTAGAGGGGAAGTGAAGAAAGGAAAAAGGCACATAAGAGTAATACTACTTTGCATTCATATGTAGCCTTATTCATTGTAGAATATTTTACATACATTGTCTCATTTGATGTCCGAAACAGCAATAGCGGGAGTTAAGCTGGGCAAGTCTACATTTGTAGTCAGGGAAGCTGAGATGTAGGTTAGCTGAGACTTAGTAACATGTGGGTCACTGGTGAAGCTAGGATTGTTATCTAGTTGTTTTGGTTGTGTACAACTCTTTGTGACCCCTTGTGGGGTTTTCTTTACAAAGATATTGGAGTGGTTTGTTCTTTCCTTCTTTTTCTCATTTTATAGGTGTGGAAATTGAAGCAAACAGGGTTGAGTGACTTGCCCAGGTTCACACAGCTAGTAAGTGCCTGAGGCCAGATTTGAACTCAGGAAGATGAGTCTTCCTACCTCTAGGCCCTGCACTACTGTACCACCTAACTGCCCTAAACTGGGATTAGAACCAAGATTTTCTTTTTTTTTTCTTTTTTTTTTTT